>OY986437.1:223844530-224444530 GCA_963920525.1 Dichetophora obliterata | reverse complement strand
TAGTTTACATTGGCATCACCACAGTTGATCAAAGTGACACATGCGCGACCTTGAACGCAACATTGTAGAGATAAAATTTGTAGGTCGTGCGATCTGACAGTTCATCCCACAAAGTTATTGCAAAGCCGATCAAAGTACGATCAAAGGCCTACCGACCGAACGCAGTATTGCGAATCAGCCTTAATGACTTAACACAAAATATCGTAAAAAACCGATATAGAATTTACTTTACTGCCAATTTTTGGAAGTATGCAGATATCCATTTTTTGTCCAGAATTGATCATCACTTATGTCTGCACACATTTTGTTTGTAACGGTTCATATATTTCAAAAAAATGGGTCGTAATTCTTGCAATTAAAATATCGTTTTTTACGATACTTTGAGTTTAGTTCTTATTCCTTGTGAACGCAGATATATCTTTATATTAAAATTTTCAAACTAGTTTTAATGAGTTGTTTTCAACATAGGCCTTGACAAATGTTTTCGTTCTGAGGTTTTGATGCGTAGCAAGTGCCCTTTAGAAAATATTTTCCTTCGAACATTACTATCAGGTCATACATGTTTTCATTTCAGTGAAATGAAAATTGAAAAGCTAAAAATAAAATGAAAGATTTTGAAAATATTTTGATATAAAAATTTTTCAAAACGTAATTATTCAGCTTACCAATATATTTATAATTTCTTTCCTTAATTTTAAATAGCCATATGATTAACAAAATGTCAAATAACCATTCTTAACTTAATTCTTACTAAAATAGCACAATAGAAAGAGAGCCTCCAGGCTTTGTTGTTATTTACATTGAATGCAAATTATATGTTAACGCGAAAGCACAAATCTTTGGAAAGCACAAATAATGTCAAATAACAATGTTTAACGGCTGTTTGAATATTAAATTTTTCCTTTTAACTAAATTAGTTAATATATCAATTTCATGTTCAACTCTGGAAGGCAGCAATAAATAATACTTTTCCATTTATAAATATCTCATAAATAAAAAAACTTTTCCAAAAATAAAACACAGAACCAAAAACACAATATCCATTTGTGTAAGTAATTTACATGCCATTTATTAATTTAATTCAATTTCCAACCACATAAAGTATGTTTTACAACGACTTTTCAAGCTGTTATCAAAATTTCAATGGCAACCATTTAGTAAAACGGTGACTGGACTGGCTGGAAGTCTTTCAAGAAATAAATTATATTTACTAGAAAAAACGTCCTTGCTTAATTTGTTTACTTAATTAAATAAAATATCCAGAAATATTATAAGGGACACGGCCGGAAAATGTCCGGCAGAAAATCTCAATTATTTTTATTTTTATTGTTGGTACTGTAGATGTTGTAAAGCATGTTTTTTTTTTCTTTACAAGTTTTTACAACAAGGAAGAACATAAATATTGTCAACAACCTTAAGAAGAAAAACAAGGCTCGAAAGCAGGCAGCTTGTCTGCATGGCTGGCAAACTGTTGAGGTGGCTGCGTGCGTTACCGTTGCCTCTGTTGGTGTTAATGTTGTTGCCATAATTTATGGACATCAGATTGGCATGACGCTAATAGACTCGTGTCTGCACCAAAGTCGCACCTATTCACATTGCCACCCTGACCATAGAGCACCTCTGCAGAAGCTACATAAAACATTGTAAATATTGCAATAAAACGGTTACAACAAATAAGCGCTCAGTGTGTCTTTCTGATTCAGGCATTTGCTGAACTTTTTTCCCCCCCAAAAAGCTATAAGGCGAATTTGTGCTCGTGTTCGTTCCCACAGGGATTTTATACGGACGGGCAAGATATTTTTAAGGCTTTGCTAAGAATTTTCCGGAAAAGATTTTCAGGGGTACAGTTTCTCAGAGGCTTTGTATTATATATGGTTAATGCTATGACACTGCGTAACTACAAATGCCACGCTGTCGTTGTAAGCGTCATTAATAAATAACTTTACAAATGTTTTCTAATAAAATCTTATTTGTTGCCTTACCTGACGGCCTACTTGGCTGTTCGTCTCGTTTCGTTTACGTGCGCGGCATTTCAATTGAGGCTCTAAGCGCTTCAACCAAAGAAATAGCTAAAAAGTATGTAATTTTAAGTAGTAAATATTTGCAGCATGCAAAATTTTGTCAAATCTAATCTAGAGCTTGGTAAATTCTGTGTAATAGATTGAGGTTATGATAAGTTAATTATTTGGCTACTAGAGATTATTTTAAAGTAGCTAAGATTCTTAAAGTATGTTAAGTATGCTTTATAAGTTAATGTTACTAATAAAATATATAAATTGGAGCACGTAAAAAATTATTACCTTAGGTTGACTTGCTGCAAAAATGTTAAAATTTTTTAGACATCCGGAAAATGTTTAAAATATTAAGGGAAGAAACGTGGTTAATGCCCTTTGATAAACTGAGAAATTCAAATGCATTAGGTTATTTGAAGATTATTAAAATATTTACTTCAATAGATATTTAAAAGGCATGAATGCGATAACTGAGGCGACTCGATTTTAAGTTTTTTTTCGAAAGAAATAAGAACATGTTTAGTCGAACAAAAAAACCGATACCTTATTGATTTTTTTACTTTTTTGTTTGCTGTCTATATCTGCTGATCATATCTGCAGATCATATCTGTTCAAAAAAATATCTATATCTTTACCATTATTTAGAAGAATGACATGGCATTTGAAAGACAATTAAATAATTTATTACAAAAAATACCAATCAAATATATTTTAGAAATAAATTTAACTTTATGAGCAATTTTAAATAATTTTTGCTTTTAATTAAGGAAAAAACATTGATTTATTAATAATTACAAGATTTCACCTGTGATCAGAATTCGACCTTTTCGACTGTGACCTTTCAACCTACATTGTGATATGAAATCGCTTACGTTCTCAAATGATAGCAGAAAGAGGAAACAACGACTTTATTTCTATTTTCAGTTTGCCGATTAATGTAAATAAACGAGTTTTCGTAAAAAATACGTTGTATTGAGAAAAGCTGCAATTTTCGAGATACTGTTATAAATTTGATGTTAAAATATCATGTTCTTCCATCTCTTATAGTTTAGGTTTTGTTTAGAAAATATTCTTTAAATTTTTTTTTTTTTTAGACTGAACCAACGCTCAGGGGATGCCCCCTATAAATGCGTAAGCATTGTGTTGAATCGAAAGATGGGTGATAGTTAGTTGGAGGGTGGATAGATGGAGTAGTGTCGGTGAAGACTTGTTTTGAATTTGCACAGCTCAAGACTGCCGGAAAACACGCTCGCAGGGAGACTATTCCACAACTTAACTGCGCTACTAAAGAACGAATTATCGCGGTAATGCGAGGTTCTATTAGGCATCGATGCAATGGTAAAGGGGTGGGCTTGGACAGCTGCCCGAGTGGACCTGGGAAACACACGAGCTGGTGGCGTCAGGCAATGTATCTCCCTTGAACACTTCCCATGGTAAGACCTATACAGAAGACCTATACGTTGAATTCGGTCCAGAAGCTCCAAATAAGATCTTGAAGCCCCTGCCCAAATGTGCGAATTATACTCCATTTTCGGCCTAATATATGAGGTGTAGATCATGCGAAGATCAGCTGAAGTGAAATATTTTTTGCACCGTTTTAGAAAACCTAGGCACTTGCCCGCTTCTTTCGACACATCGAAAATATGATCATTCCAACGAAGATCAGATTGGATCGATATGCCCAGAACGTCAAGAGCGGCTGATTCCACAAGATCCACACCATTCATACTGAGAGGAGCTAAAGGGCAATTCACTCGCTTGTGGGTTAAATGCTCATATTTCAGGTCAAAGGTCAAAAAATATTCAATGCACAGGAAACATATGTTCTGTGTACTTATGATCGTATTTAAATTTTTATCGCCCTTACCAACGTTGACATTAAAAATTTTAGTGCAATCTCAAAATTAATGCTTGGCAACATTCGCGCAAAATAGATGGTTTTGACAGTTTGTGGTTACATTTCGTAAGTAAATTTTGAAGTGAAAACATTCGAGTTTCTGGTCCTGTAAAAACATTTAAGTACTTGTGGTTACTTAATAAGCATTATTGACTAAAAAAAGGTATTGATAGCTTGTTGCACCCTCGATAAAAAATATATCAAAGTTTGTGTTTTCAGAAATAAGTTGCTAATATTTTCAAACTTTGTAAAAGTAAGAAGACATCTAATGTGGGATACACATTATCGCTCATGAACAGTGTGACCATTTGAGCCTTTTTCAGGCTAGATTTAGCCTGTTTTTAGCGAATTAGCCTGTTAATTTACGATTTAGCTTCATGGCTTTTTTTAGCCTTTTTGTCCTTTGAGAACAGCTTTTTTGTCTTTTTTGGTGAAATGTCAAAAACGTAGCTTTACTCTGTAGTTCGCTCGACCACACAAGAATGATAGAAACAAGATAACGACATCCGAATGTTTTACCGCTAGACGACGTAATTGGAGACAACTGTTTAGTTAGCCAAGACATTGGGTAAAAAAAATTGATAGCAAGGAAAAACATAGAGATGGCAACATGCAATTGGCTGCAGTGACGTCGATGTCGTAATCTTGTTTCTATCATTCTTGATTCTACATGTATGATAATTCACATACCCTTAGTGGTAGGGCCATGCCCTTTGCCTCGTATTTTGTACGTCCTTTTAACACATCGGTGTCATTGACGCCATATCGGTAAATGGCATGTCCAAAGGGATATGCTGCAATCAGCCAAACTATAGGGTACTTATAAAAATATTCTGTAGCCGTATTTTACTACGAAATTGATTTCCGATATTGGAAATAGTCTTTGCAGCTTAATTATAGACGATACTATGGTAAAAGCCGACAGCATATTATATCATATTTTTTGAAATTGGTAGAATTAGAAGATTCTACTGCGAACGGGATTGATTGTAAATATCATTTTAAAAACACTACATAAATTTAAATTAAGTAAAGCTATTTTTAACTTTTTATTTGATTTACTTTTTTTCAAATTCATGTTTTAGAAGTTTAGATCTCTCAGATGAGTACGAAAATGGGGTACTTGATGTAAATGACCTTTAAAGCAAAAAATTGGTGTCCACAAGACACAAACATCTGTGCATCGTACACTCTAAAAAGTTTTTGTTGAAATTTACTACAACAGTTGTAGGCAACAGGTTAGCTACTAAAACTGTAGTAAATTTACACACTCTTATTTCATTCAACATCTTCTTTCTATTGTTGTGTAGTGAAATTCAACAAAGAGTGTTGAATTTTGCTTAAAATAAGAAGCAATGAAACTTATATTGAAGCGAAATTAAACATCAATTGTGTAATGTTACTTTCATCTGTGTAGTGCCAATACAAATCTTCTACTCCGATTTCAGAAAAATTCAACTATTTTTATTAAGTTTTACCATAATTGATGCAGTCAATCTAAACTTCAATTGTTATTCTAGTAAAGATATTAAAAAACAATTTGTCACTTTTGACGGTACGTGAACAGATATGGTTTGATTTCTGTTTCATGCTTATTCTTCTTCAAATTGGCACTACAAATAACGAAATGAAAAATAAACACTTGGAATTAAAGAAATGAAACAGAAGAAATTTTTTGATTATTTCAAAGAACTAAAATATTCAGATATTGCTGACAAATTACCACTAATAACACAGCATTCGATTAACTTTTACTAAAACCGAATTCTCACTACACTTTTTTAATCAAAAATCAGATAACTTTAAGTTAATGATCCTAACACTTCGACAAGCTAACTTGACTGAGCATCTGTTGAATATATTGTCGATATTGAACATTCAATTGTTTAATTTTAATTAAATTTATGTAGTAATCTATTACTACTTTGCAGCTGCTATTGTAGCAAAATTCAATATTTATTGTTAAATTTTAATAAGAATTGTGTAAATTGGTAAACACTCAAAAATTAATTCAAGATTTATAGCAAAATTAGACGTCAGTTGGAATTTCAACAAAAATTACTGTAACAATTTTAGTAAATTTACATTTCTTTTTTAGAGTGTACTTTAAGATTGAACTCTAAATACTGAAGCTACAACAAAAAAAAATTTGAAAAGGTTTGAGATTTAGTGGATAAGTACTAGAACTGCGTACTTGAGGTCAATGACCTTTGGAGCAAAAAAGTCTTCTCAAGACAAAAACATCGATATATAATACATTAAGATCGGACTGTATGTAAATGTCGAAGATATGAGGAAACGTTTGGTAAAAAAATTTTGCGGAATTACCTACCAAAAATGCCTCGAATTAGATTGTGTGCGGTGAAATTTTTTCTAGAACAGTGTAGTGCCTATATTAAAAATAAAAGTTATGTTAAAAATTAAATAAAAACCTTAAAATTGTCTGAAAAATATCTGGTTGTTTTTTTAAACCATTTAGCTTGTTTTGAATTTTTTTTTTGGGTCAGGTTAGCTTTCTTTTTTTTAAGTTCGTGGCCACACTGCTCATGAATGCCACTTAGGAGAGAATATTAGGGTTGCCACCTAATAATATGTATTTTTTAGAATTTTAAACATCATTTAACAGTATTAGGGAGTCACTGATTTCGAATCTGAAGTCAGAATTTTAAAATTCAAGATGGTGGATAGGGTTGCCAACTTAATTTTTTGTATTTTTATGAATTCGGGGCTGGCAAAAAAAATGGTACATCAAAAATGGGTCGCTGAATCCGAATCCGCGGTCAGAATATTAAAATTATAAAATTTTGAAATAATAGGGTTGCTTTTACTTTTGAAAATACATATTATTAGGTGGCAGCCCTATTATTATAAAATTTTATCATTTTGAAATTTTGACCACGGATTCGGACTCAGCGACCCATTTTTGATGTACCATTTTTTTGCCAGCCCCGAATTCATAAAAATACAAAAAATTAAGGTGGCAACCCTATCCACCATTTTGCATTTTATAGTTATGACTTCAGATTCGAAATCAGTGACTCCCTAATACTGTTAAATGATGTTTAAAATTCTAAAAAATACATATTATTAGGTGGCAACCCTATTATTTCAAAACTTTATCATATTGAAATTCTGGCCACGGATTCGGATTCAGCGACCCATTTTTTGTGTACCATTTTTTTTTTGCCAGCCCCGAATTCATAAAAATACAAAAAATTAAGGTGGCAACCCTATCCACCATCTTGAATTTTAAATTTCTGACTTCAGATTCGAACTCAGCGGCCCCCAATACTCTTTCCTCATGTTGAAAATTCTTAAAATAAAACATTTTTAGGTGGCACCCCTACGTGTAGAAAAATTTTCGAGTTTTGAAATTCTGACAACGGATTCGGAATCAGCGACCCAATTTTACCTAGTGTTTCTCCCAGAGAAATTTATTTCGCATAAATAAACAAGAAATTAGGTGGCAACTTTATCCGCCATCTTGAATTTTAAAATTCTGACACCAGATTCGGAAGAAGTAACCCCCAATACTGTTTCTTCATGTTTAAAATTCTTAAAAAAATGTTTAGTTGGCAGCCCTGTGTAGAAAAATGTTAGAATTTTTAAATTCTGACATCAGATGCAAAATCAGCGATCCATTTTTACCTAGTGTTCACTCTAACCCTCAAATTCGCAAAAATAAACCAAAAATCCCCACACATTTTTTAATTAATGAGCAACACTCTAACATTCCAATGGAAATCGAGATAAACTGAGAGCGAATTTATGCTCTAAGCATAAAGCTGGGATAAAATGCGAACAAACCCACTTTTTTATCTCCCGATTTATACGCTTGGTATAAAATTAACCTAGAGATAGTTATCCCCGAATTAAATCATATTTATACCCTTTGTGAACAAAATGGCCCTTAGAGTTACGGAAAATTCGAGTTATAGAAAAAATATGACGTTAATAATTTAATTTTTAGCTCATTATATTTAATGTGTTTTTTATTGTTTGTTAAAGTACTCTGAAATTTTGTTCTATATGTAGCACACATATTTATTTTTTTGCATAAAATTGTCGATTATGTTTAATGATATCTGTATGGATTCAATAAATGTCCGCACCTGTTGTGCGAAGTGATTTCTCTCAAAAATTGTTGGCGGTGAAATTAATATCTTCAACTTCATCATCATCAGATTTATCACTTTCACATAGTCGTTAAGTCAATACGCAATTTACAAAAAGCATCTCAATAAGAAATATTGAAGTTTTGGTAAGTGAGAGAAATTTGAGTTATGGAGATGAATATGCATGAAAGCCTTCCTAATACAAATAAGATTTTGGTCCGAGTTGAAGAAAAGTTCGAGTTTGGGAAATTCGACTTTAGATATTAAAATACAAAGAAAATGTTTTGAAAAAGCAAAAAGCACAAATACTGCTTCGAGTTATGGATAGTTTCAAGTAAGGGAAGTTCGAGTTAGGAAAGTTTTACTGTATTTAAAAAAAAAGTCTTTCATACGTTCTTTTCACTTCTACAACCATTTTAGTAGGTGTACAGCCACAATGTTTCCTATACATTCATTCTCTTTTTACTAATTTATCTCGAAACTACTTTCTGCGGAATGGTGTTGTAGAAAAAACAAAAACTACTCAGGAGAATCATCTGAAATTTAAATATGCTTTTCAAAACATATGTGAGTATAGCTGGAACTAGAATCAAAGTTTTTTTCAAAACATCGTATATTTTACACTTAACAACCAGTAGAAAACAAGCTGTTTTAAGAACTGAAATCTAAAAAGCGCGTCAATCTGTCAATTTTCTATATATTTTTTCTTTTTTGTGCCAGGCATAGCTGCACTCATAGTGATTAAGGATATTATTGGTTTTTATTTTTCAGAAAAATAAAAAAGTCTAAATCTACAACACCGCCTTGGTCCCTTTTCTTTGAGAGCGTCTCTTTGCGTGCCATTTTGAACATGATGAAAGTATTTTAAATTAAAAAATTTTTTTTTATGATGAATGAGTGTTACAATATACCTTTAAAGTTTCAATATTGTTGTTCAATAATTTAACTTTTTAAAAAGTCCTAAAAATACCTTAAATTTTAGGGAGTTATACCACCGGCCGGTGCCTTAAGTGCCTGTGAACCATGGCAGAATAACCAGGTAGATGCACTAGAAATACGCTCTCTCGGACAACAAAACAATAACAAAGGCGTAATTGTAACGTCAAAAAGAACTGTTTTGAAAATGTTATCAATTATTACTTATTTATTTAGTTTTGACAATGAATGTTCTGGACTGCCTGTTACTTTCCCCCGTCGCAATAATTCGAAAACAGTTCATTAATTGTTAGCCTCCGTTCCAGCACGATAAAATTAGGAAACAATCGTAGATTTCATTTAATAAATTTTATGTTTTCCAACTGGAATTTCACTTGTCAAAATATATTTTCGAAATAGAAATAAGTAGTCAAATGAAAATTATATTAAAAGTAAACTTTCATTTGCTTCATTTAAGGCCAAACTACAGTTAATTTTGTATTATATCTTAAAACACGTCTCATTTTATGAAATTTTTAAGATTTTTGTTTAGTTTTTTTACATGTTCATACATGAAATCTGGGTACTCAATTGATTTATACGGTTACAAGCAAATTATACATCCCTATGGCTGAACGAATAAACATAAATTGTCAATAGTGACATTATAGCTACGCCAATGTTTTGCTCTCTAGTTTTTTGCTCTCCGAATTGCATCTACCTGGTTATTCTGCCATGCCTGTGAACATTCTTGTCTGAATTCGCAATTAAAATCTACACCTGACTACCTTCAGCAAGTTTTGCAAGTTTTTTTTATATGAAGTTTTGAAAACTTTTGTTCTCTATCTCTCTCCACACTCAATGAGAGAGTAACAAAAACTTACTGCACTCTCTGTGACTTGTTTAACTTAATTTAAATTTTCCTGCTGAATCTTTTTGAGTAGTGTTACCAGAATGAAGTTTCTTGAGTTGAAATTGGCATATTTTATTATTGAAGCTTCAAAATAAGGAAGCATTGAGTCTGGCAATATTGAATATGACAACGAAAAACAGACAACTTGCTGAAAACTTTACATGTCAGTCATGATACAATTATTTGACAAGGTAGCCGCGAAGACTGGCTTTTTTCTCACGAGCGGCGATGGGTAGTTGTCAAAATTAGCTGTTTATGCAATTAATCAAAGAAAAGTGAAAAAATAAGCTACGAATTAAGCATGGCTAGTCAACCGCAACAAACTACAAACATTTCAATCAACTTCGCGAATAAATTTAATGAATAAGAGATAAGTTAAAAATAAGCACATTGCTAGTCAACAGCAGCAAACTACAACATTCTTTAGCTGTTTTTGACAACTACCAATCGCCAAAAAACTGTCACGGCTACCTTGTAAAATAGTTATACCATGCATGTCAGTGAATCGGTCCCATTGTATGCGCGCGCATACTCATATATTTTTAATTGTAAAAAAGATAAAAAAATTAACAACCATTTATGTTTTGTGATTTTTTATGTTTATTACATTGTTTGCTATCATATTAATACATTTGAACTTCATAAAGGTAGATTTAGAATGAAATTAATTAGAATATTACATATATTAGAAAAAAAAATTAATTTTTAACTTTTGTCAATTATTTGTACATTTTTCGCATAAATTGAAATTATGTTCAGCACAAATGAAATTTCTACACTTTTCACAAAGTGTAGCAAAAATATTTTTGTTATTTTTATATGTGCAGATGTAGCATCGGCCTCGTTTTGATGAACTTGGTAAATGGCGAATCTCCCGAGTTCTTTGAATGACACTGGAAGCATCATTACTTTGAGGTTGTTTTTTACGTTTAGTGATCTGTTTTTCAAAGAGATTCAATCCAAGCTCCTCGATAAAAAGGCGACGACGAATATTATGGTTCGTTTTAGAATTTTTCCAATTCGGGAACAATGCAATGAACGTCACGAATGCATTCAACGCACTAACATCAAGCATGTTACAAAATACTGCCATTGGCCACCGAACTCCACTCTTTGGTATGTACGAACATTGTGGTATGTACTGAGCAATGTCACAAATCGGTACTGGCGAGGAATATATGACAACATAACTGCTTGCAATTTATGTTCATATACAACTTCGGTATGATAAATTGGATGGAACATACTGACGAAACGGACATCGCCTGTGGTACTAACTGTTCATCTACGGTAATGTTTTTTCCTGGTGTGTATACAACTTTCAAATTATGATTCCATTTATCGTATATATTTCGAATCGGTGCCAATTTGTCACGTACAGAAGTAATTGTAGATGCAGTGTTGGCCATACGTTGTTCGCGGTCATCAAATCGAATACAACCATGGATACGCTTGAACATTTTCAAAGACATTGTTGCTCTAAATATTGGCCGACCAGTTTCGTCATTCCACAGTTTAGTGACACATTCACTGTTTGACCGATACACACCAGAAAGCAGCAACAATACAAAGTATGCGTGCAGAGTGTCCAAACCAATGTTTTCCCAATCGTCTTTGTACTTTCGCACACCATATAAATTCGTCATGTTCAAAATAATATCCTCAACCGGTTCAAGGAACATGTGAAATGCAGACGAAACATCAACTATAGTAGCAGCTGCTAATGCTTTTGGACCTGAATTATAACAAAAATTAAACATATAATGAACATGAACCCATAACAAAAAGGGTAGGTTTTTACTTGAAGTGAAATTTTCTGCACGTCGAAATGAATTTCTTCGATTTATTTCAAATGGTTGCGATGAATATTCAATTTTCTTATTTTTTGAAAAATATTTATTTTCAGGATTTGCTGCATTTTCTTCTGCTAAATTTTGCTGAAGTGGCTCAATGTCGTCTTATCCGAATGCACGCTAACTTCACTTTCATCATTCTCCTCGTTTGATAATGCAAAATTATCGTCACTATTGCACGAAGATTCGCCCGCTTCGCTTTCCAAATCAAAATCCATTTCTAGTTCATCTCGCTGCCTTATTTCACGTCAAACTCTATCCATTTTTTATCAAATACTTCGAAACACAACCAAAATTCAAATAAATGCGCAAACAAACTTCACTAATGTGTGTTCCAGAACAAACTGAATTTCATAAAACGAAAAAATAAGAGCGTGCTATAAATCCACACACAAAAATAAGCGGCAATTCCAGGTACCTGCTTATGTGTATGCGCGCGCATACACAGGGACCGATTCGTAACTATAACTGCACAGGCAAATACAGTAAGGGTACAAATTCAAAAACGGCTTTTTTTGGTTGTTCAGGCAAAATAATTCTACTTTGCAAAATGCAAGGTCTTTCCGCTGAACCGTTTTTATTTTATTCAATGTTAAAGATCAAAATTGTATGCGTACGCATACAGGGGACCGATGAGGGTTAATACAATATTTTAATTTGTTGCATCATAGCTTCCCGCATTCACATGTAGGATAGCTAATGCACAATCCTTTTAATAAATGCTGCAGAGAACAAGGTCTAGTTACATCAGTCCTCGTACTTTGGAAAAAGCAGTGGAAAAGTGAAGATTAATCTACCTGCTAGTCTTACTAAAGCAGCGGATGTTATAAAAACAACAGCAACTGCTTTCCAAAATGATGTATCTGACAAAAATGACTCAGGAAAAAAAAAGTTGAAAATCCAGAAAAAACTGTGATTATGAGTATCTGTGAAGCCTGTGAACTTTTTAAAACAACTTACCTATTTTCGGTTGGCTCTATGTTTTGTCAATCCTGACACTTTCCGACGAATTTTCTCTTGGTGCTAGAGGCAACCATGAAGCTTTAATGCATGTCTTATGTAAATATTGTTATGATTTTAACACGCGAATTTTAAACGAATTTAAACTAGATCAAGCAAGATTTTAGTTAGAAAATTGGCCTAATTACCCTGAAAAAATCTGTTAGTAATACTCTTTTTTTATCAAGAGAGACCTGCACTAGTTCTGCAGTTCTGCATAGTTCTGCTTATCAACGATTGTGTATGAACAATACACTGAAACTACATCAATCTTTTTCTGGCCGTCTAGAAAAATGTGCCAGACTTTCCTAAAACGCACCAAAAACTGCTGAAAGCCATGTATCGGGTAGTGCAGATGATGATGATTGCATATCGAACAGTTGCAATATCTACATAGATTTTAATATTTGGGATATAACTCTAGATTCAAATCCTAGTGTTAATTGGAAGACCTGAATTTTTAAACAGCAAAGGCCAAAACAGATCGTAGTTAGCAAGCCTTTAGATAAAACGCCATGACAGCACTGCAATATTGAAGCTTAATTTTTTTGTAAAAAATGTTTAGTGCGGTTTCTTTAAAAATACAAAATGAGAACTGACCAGTGAGAAAGCTATTGTACAAATAGATTTTGCTGAGAACTATGGACGAAATGCAATCAGTGTATTGGTCTCATGGGCAAGTTACAATGTTTACATGCTGTATTTGGACTATGAACAAACTTCATTCAGTGGTCATAGTAACAGTTCAACCTAAATTGGTGCGCCTTGCGTTGCGTTGAAAAACGACACGCAAATGTTCTATTAGCGCTAACGAAACTGAACGCTGCGTGAACTTCAACAATCATTGCCTTTAGGGCAAAACACATTGCAGGCATCGCGCATTAAGCATCGCTGCAAGGCTTTGACATTTCAGTTGAATACACGAAAGCTTACGAGGCAAAGCACATTATACTTGCAGGCATGCAGGCATCGCATGCTTGATGCCTGAAGTAGGCAACTCTTCAACTTTTTCTAAGCTTCTAGGCATTGACAGCTAGAAAACAGCTGGTTGTAAAAACGTTTATAAAATATTTTAATTGAAATTTTTAAAATGTCCGAATTCGAGGAGGTGCTCATAAATGAGATTAATAAATTCCCATGCATATTTGACAAAACCAACTGGGGATTTAAAAACAAATTGCAGCGGGAAAAAGCTTGGGCTGTAGTTGCAGGAGCTACCAAGTATCCAGGTGAGTTTTTGTTTGCTGTCCGCTAATATGAGCTAATTTGTTTAAAGTATTTCAGTTGAACAGTGCCAAGGACGGTGGAAAACTCTTCGGGAGCGCTTCGTTAAAGAAGTAAACAAAGAGAATTCGCCTTCAGGGAGCGCTGCGGTGGAGTTTAACTCCAATTGGAAGTACATGGCCTCCATGGACTTCATGCGGGCTCATGTTGCACCCAGGACGTAAGTTTTTTTTATGACACAAAACATTTAATATTAAATGTTTTTTTCGCAGAACAATATCAAGCATTCAGCTGGATGATGCTTACGAAACATTACAAATTCTTGATGACTCATTCCAAGACACTCCTGAGGAGCATTTCAGTTGCAATGAGCAAAAGGAGCCTTCTCCTGCTCCACCAAAACGTAAAAAAAAGGCGGCTGATAGTCGCAACGAAATTTTTGATGAGCTGTGTACAACTATGAATTCATTTGTGCAGACAAAAAGTAGTAATGTGTCCAGAAATGACGCTTTTTTAAAATATCTAGACTCAATTCTTTTAAAAGCTACTGAAGAGGCACAAGACGATATTAAAATTGAGTTAATAAACTTGTGTTCAACTCTTGTGAAGGAAAAGCGTTACGAACAAAATTGATTTTAATTCAATTATATACTGACAAAAGCATTAACGGTTGTGAATAGCTTACTTAATTTTTTTAAACTTATATTCAGCCAGGTTCATCATTTCACTTTCGAGTGAAAGCTACATTGAATTCGATATTTGATGGTGATCACATAACTTTTTGCGTTCTGTATTAATTTAATTTAATTTTTCGTTAAATTAGTTTGTTAAATTTAATTAATTTGATTAATTTAAACTTGCCTGATTATCTCATATAAAATTATATCAATGAATTATAATAGAAACGCTCTAATTTACTTAATTTTTAGTTTATATTTTTCAATGTTTCATGAAGGCTGTTTTTAATGTTGAAACATTAAATTTGTTTTTTTTTCATATACATAGATTAATAAACTTTAATAACAAAATAGGAAAACTATTTACATATTGTTTTGAATTTTAAGTTTTAATTTCAGGATTAAGATCTGGTGCTTGATATCATCAGGCAGTTGGTGTTGTTGTTACTGCTGTCCTCGTTGTTGCATGTTTATGTAAATGGATTAAGTGCAATAGAATGGTGTTGTGTTTATACGGAAATTAAAAGTAGCTGAGTTCTGAAAAAATAAGTGGATAAAGCTCAATTTAAAACAATTAAAAAATTTAACTCACCTTTATTGTGGAAAGTTTTTTTATATTATTTTTCATTTTTATATTGATGAGTTAGTCAAATAGTGTTTTAGTTTGTCTCGCAACTGGAAAGCTGATTTAGGAGAATTGTTGGAGTACGAACCACGAACTTTTGGTAAAGGTTCTGCACTTTGTCTCCACAACCCATTAGCTACTTTTTCTCCATTCATTGAATAGGAATATTCCGGGGGACAATAGCTACCATCACTCATTTTCACGAAGTTGTGCAATACAACAGCGGCCTTCACTATACTTTCAGCAGTATTTGGATGCATATTTAGTGGAGCTAGTAATACTCTCCAACGAGAAGTTAGCACCCCGAAAGTGTTCTCTATGGTCATCCTTGCTCGTGAGAGGCGCTTGTTGAAAATTTCCTTATCGGGCGGAAGCAAACTCCCAGGATATGGCCTCATCAAATTCGGTCAAAGAGGAAATGCTGCATCACCAATAAAAAAATAAGGAAGCTCTTCGTTGAAATTTTTCAAGCTAGAGCTTTTCGGTAGGTCCAATTTTCCGTTCAACCAGCGCCTCCCAAATTCCGAATGGCGTAGCACACCACCGTCGCTTTGTGAACCGTACGCTCCTATGTCGACAAATGTGAACGTATAGTTCGCATCGCATACAGCCAACAGAACAATTGAATAACTTCCTGCAATTAAATAAATATTTTAAAAAAAGAACACATGCTCTTCAATAACATTTTTCCAGCCAATAACTTTATATTTATAATCAACAAAATTTCGGCCGTGTTAAATAGCTAATAAGCATAAAGACTAAAAAAGCAAAAATACATCAACAAATGTGATTGTATGAAATTTGAGAAAAACTGAGAAATTGACACTTCAAATCTCATCGCCTCTGTGGTGCAGTGCGTTAGTGCGCGCTTGCACGGGTATCACAAAGATTTCTGATGAAGCCTTTAGCACGGTCGAATTTGCAATAAAATCAGCTAGTGATTTTTTCCTTTTCATATTGAAAAACGTTGTTGTTGTTGTTGTTGTTGTTGTTGTTGTTGTTGTTGTTGTTGTTTTTGTTGTTGTTGTTGTTTCTTTGGAAAGATTCGTTAGAACAAATAATTGTTCTAACTATGACCTTAAGCTCAATAAACGATTTTAAACTATCAAACAACTAGAATTTGTATTTAAAATCAAGTATGATTTAAACTATCAAACACTTAGAATTTGTATTTAAATCATATAAAATCAACATAATAAATAACAAGGTCATTTAGGAATAAACTTTAAAAACGAAAAAATATATTATCAAAGGAACAATAAAGTTTGGTTCGAAAATGGCACAAACATAAACTAAAACCATTGACAAAAACATAATCATTGGTTTTTTAATCGACGTTTCAGTTGGTCTTTCGGCATGTTTAAGCAATTAAACTTTCTAGCAACCCAAATATTTACCTTTGTAATTATAAAAACTGGCACCAGAATTGGGTGGGCAGGTTATTTTTACGTGCTTCCCGTCGATTGCTCCTACACAATGCGGAAAATTCCAAATGTTCTCGTAGTCCTTTGCGATACGTTGCCATTCATTTTCGTTTGGAATAGCCAAATAAATTGGAGCCAATGTATTCCACAACACCTCACACGTTTCTTTCCTTATATTGAGAACTGTGGAAGCTCCCATTTTAAATGAGAGGGACAGGTACTTCGTCGAGTCTCCATGAGCCAAGTATCTATAAAATGAAACAGTGGAACCAAGGCTTTAGTCGATGTTTACGAACTATTGTCTATTAACGCATTAAATATTTTATACATACATGAAATACCCTAATAATTATAATCAAGAATTTCACTATACTTACACAAGAGTCAGGAAAAGTCTACATTTTGGAGCAATGGATGGTCTCGGGCTATTTTTTGTAAGATCCTCCTTCACCAGATTAAAAAGAACATCAAATATTTCAGTGGTCATTCTTGTGGCAATCCTGAACTGCTCCTTGTCACTGGTGTAGAGGTGCTGGAAACTTACAGCAAAGAGTCCGTCGATGTCCCGAGTTTCATACAAAGGACGCACCCAAAATCTTCGGGTCCTTTGCATTGCTTTCAGCTGCTCCTTTGCTTTATAAAGAATCATAATGACAAACATCACGTCCATGATATCGTCAAAGTCCATAATTTTGTAATTCTATTTTTAATTTTTAAGCACAAAATATTGAATCACAAATGTATTTTTTGGTTTGGCAAAAAAAGTTTGGCAAAAAACATATGTTTTTTGTTATGACTCTAACCACGTTTGCTTCAGGCATAATGCATGCTTTTAATGTATTTTAAAAGCGTGTAATGTAGATGCGTGAGAGGCTTGCGGTGATGCTTAATGCGCGATGCCTGCAATGTGTTTTGCCCTTATGTTCTTGTTTTTCTTTTCGTTCTCTTCGTTGCAGCCAACTTTACTACCGAATGCATCGTCAAAATTAGAAATTTGAATCGAATTGCGCTAGTGCGTTCGGTATTTCAGTAAGCTTCATACAAAATGGATGTGCATGAACCAATTTTGACAGATAAATGACTTTGATGCACCAATTTAGATTTGACTGTAAACGATGAATAAAATCGCTTAAACATATAATCAGAACAAGTTGTAGAAAGGAAGGACATATTAGATAATAAATGGAAAGGGCTACAAAGTATACCAGCCATTCAATCAAAACATTTCTTTATCTTTGAAGAGGACAAGAGCATTTCTGTGGCGCAAACCTCTCGTTCTCTCATCAAAAGAAGAGGATTTTGAAAAATGTTATCGAAAGTGAGTGGAATGATAAAGATTTGGAACCTCTTTTCCGTGCAGTAGAAAAAAAAACTTAGTGAACTGATGTTTCTTAGCCTTCAGTACCGTTGTTAGTATTTACACAATATAGACATAAGAACCATTCCAATTCAACCAAAATTGTGGAAGTCAGCAAGTGAAAACACAATGTTTGCCAGACCATCCAGTTTTTGTTGTTAATTTACCAACTAAGTATTTCTTTTTTATTCCTACTTAAGTATTTGAGGGACCAAGTAGCCATGTATTTTAGCAAAATGCCAGTGCCCATTTTGTATGACAAAAACAAAACAGAACAAAAAAACTCATATACATAAAGTAAATATAATAACTCAAGAACAACCTAATTTTTAACCCAAATACTCGTAACTCATTTTGTCACTTACCTTCAGGCCGCTCACCAGCAGAACTTTGTACTTCATCTTATGCTCTGCTAGTCAGACACAACCAATGTTCCACATCTTTTGCGTCGTCTCTTTTTTAAAAGAAGAAGTTCTACGTTTTATGTTGATGTTGGGAAAAACAAAAACACAAACTTTTATGTTGGCACTTTATTTAGAGACACTTTGAAATTCTTTTGCTGTTGGGTTGGTTTATTTTTCATTTACTTTTTTTTTTTTTTTGATGAAGTGCTGCATAATTAACAACAGCAGTAGCAGCAACAGTGTAGCAGCAACAGCAACAGCAGCAGCAACAACAGTGAAAAAGGTTAACAATGCTGCTGCTTTTTGTTGATGTAGAAGCTTTTTGGTGACACCTGCACTTAAATAGCTACACCGATGCTGCTAACCAGGCAAAGTAACTTATTTAAAAAGTTTTTTGTTTTCATTCTGAATGCCATCCATTGTTGTTGCATCTTTTAAAAACTTGTCAAGGGTTCAGTTGATGTCGGATTAGAGCAAGAAAGGGTTATTTTCAGAGCATTTTTTTTTTGCAGCACTTTTGCGTAAATATATATTATATAATCACTTTTAGTAAAACATAAGGCTTTTCATGGTTTTTAACGGGAGTTGTTAACTTTTATACAAACTAACTGCTTTAATGACCTTCTAATTTCATTTTTAAGCTTGTTTAACACGCGTACCACTAATATTTATTTCCACAGTTTCAGCTAGAACCACCACCTTTCGGCTCATGCCGCTTCATCATTCTCCTCATTAGTTTCAATTTTCCACTCTGTTAGCGCAAAAGTTATTGTTATCGTATTTATTGCTTTTATTTTATTGTCTTGATTCGATTTGGCCACAATAACTAAGCTCAAAGTTGAACCATTTAATTTAATTTTATTTTCATTCAATTTGAGATCAGCGAATTTAATCTGGTTGGTGGGGAGGGAAGCTTTGAGAAGAATTATAGTTCGGTAAGAAGTATTGAATTGATTGGGTTTGAATGTGCGGATGGATGCTGATAGATGGTTTGTGGAGTCGAAAATTACTTAATGATATTTAAGAAACGTAAAGAAGTTAACTTCAGTTGGGACAGAACAACAGAACAGTGTTTATGCTCGAAAGTACAATAAGACGTTGTAGAATGATTTTGCCCCTGCGGATGAACCATAACTTTGTAATAAGCTAAGGTTCAAATAACACAGTGCTACACACAAAATATGCAGGGGTTCTCGTGCAGGAATTCTGTTTTGCTGGAGTCCATAGAGTACGAAAAAACTTATACTTTTTCTCAGTCACTTCGTTAAGTAAGCTTTTTTATAACAAATGTAGTGATATAACGATATTCCCAAAATTACAAGTTCAAAAAATCATAAGTTTACTCTGCATTAACCGATTTTCAAAATTATTTTACAGATCTGATTTGTACCTTTTAATAAAAAAAAACAATTTGGCAATCAGTTCAAAAATGGCTCAGTTACGGTCGATAAAGTAAAAAAAAAAAAAAAAAAAATTTTAAAATGTTCATTTTCATCTCGCTCTAAATTGACCGTTAGGCAGAAAATTCTGATTTTTAAATTTTATTGACAATCATATTAAAGTAGGTTTCTAAAACAGGTAAGATCATAAAAATCGGTTACAAAATGAATTAGTTACGCCAAGTTTTGTGATAACATATTTTTTGCTTTTTTTTTGTGTTTTCTTAGAAATGCTTGCGTTTCATTTGTTTTTTATAAAGATCGCTGCTAGTTTCTCGCTTTATAGACCAGCAGTAGTTAGACAGCATACTGACTTTACTTTTTCCAACATACCGCTGTTCAATTCTTGAAATGTCCTGGTGAAATCGTTCACCTTGTTCATCACTCATCTGCCCTAAGTTTGATGGGAACATATTCAAATGAGCATGGAGATGGTGCAATTTGATAGACATTTTGCAGCCCATTGCATGGTAGGCAGACAGCATTTCGTGTACTATTTCCTCATAATTTACACTTCTTGTGTTTCCAAGAAAATTTTCACACACCGAAACAAAACCTCTCCATGCTTTTTTTTCAACTAATGTCATTTGTTGTAAAAAGTTTTCGTTTTTCATCAATTGTCGTATTTGGGGACCTACAAAGATACCTATCGAAGAATATGATTTATTTTTATTATACATAATGTGAAGTACATTTCTCTACTTACCCTCTTTTAATTTCCCATAACTTATTCGCGGAAAAATTTTTTCAAGATATTTAAATGTTGAACCATTTTTATCAAGTGCTTTGACAAATTGTTTTATAAGACCCAACTTAATGTGTAGCGGTGGCAGTATAATGTCCGATGGATTCACTAATGGGATATTTATGCTGTTCTTTTCCCCAACAACAAATGCTGTACGGGGACTCCAATCTTTTTTAATATAATGTTGATCAGTAGCTCGGCTGTTCCATTCACAAAAATAGCAAGGATACTTTGTATGACCACCTTGCATACCATGCAAAATTGTTAATACTTTAAAATCTGCAACAATTAACCACTTATGAGCGTTGTAGTCCAGGGCATTCAATATTTGAATCATGCTATCATAAGATTCTTTCATTTGTGTTGCGTAAGCCAGTGGTACTGATGGAAATGATCCTTCATTATGTAAAAGTACTGCCTTCAAACCTGAAAAAGAAATTATTAAAATAATTTAAAATATACATTTAGATAGTAAAGAAAATATTATACTTTTTGTTGAACCGTCGATAAATAACCGCCAATCTTGTGGTATGTGATCATATCCAAGCTTATTAAACAATTCTGTTACATTATTGCAACAAACCAAATTACTGTTTTCAGTGCTTTCACTGAATAGCGATCCAAACAAGCAAGTTTCCTCAGTTCTGCGAAATGTAATGTTGACATTTCCTTGCAAATGATTCCATTGTTGCATTCTTGAACTTAAAATTTCTGTTTGCCTTTTGGACAGTTCTAAGTCCCGTACAAGATCATTAAATTCAGCTTGTGAAACAAAATGTTGTGTATTTAATTCGCATTGAGCTGGAATATATTCTGATGCTGAACTTTCGGTATAATTAGGAGATGGTTGAAATTCAGTTGAACTCGATGATATTCCTTCTGTTGGTTTTAGTTTTCCGTCATCCCTCCCACACATTACTCTTTTAACGACATTATCAACATCAGCGTATTTTATAGATTTCCTTATCTTGAAATGGTAGCCTGTGGTGTTTGTTAAACAGAAATAGCAATTATTTGGTCTATGAACGCGTTGTGGAAGCCAAGTTACTGGTTCAAGAAATGGCAATGCAAAAGACCCATTTTTATTTTGTTTCCAGGATCTTAGTGTTGAGTAGCACGATGAACAGCAAACGGATGGTATATTCCACATTCCTTGAATAAAGCATCGATCAAAGTACTCTTCATAAAGTGGTATAATATGTTTATTTTCAGACAGATCAATTTTATGTCGCTTATCCACAAATAATCCACATATGAAACAAAACTTCTTTCTGTTATCACACATTTTATTGAGTTATTATTTTTCACTTTAACTTTTCGTTTGCTCAATTTGTTTGTTTGTCAGAGCACGACCAAATTGAATACAACCGTAACAACGATAAAAATAATTACGTTCTATAAATACAAATAAAGGGTCCGCCAAATAATTTTTTTTTTTTGAAAATTCTATAAAAAAAACTACTAGATATTTTTTCAAATTTCTTTTTTTTATTTGAAAGTACAATCCTTCCGGTTAATAATGGAAAATAATTTCATTCAAATGGCTGCCTCGGCTGGCCATGCAGTAGCCTACACGATCGGTCCAATTTTTAAGCACATTATCGATTGTGTGCAGATGTATTTCACCAATGGCTTCACGAATATTGTCCTTTAAAGCGTCAATTGTCTTTGGCTTGTCGGCGTAACACTAATCTTTGAGGGCAACCCACAAATAATAGTCCAACGGTGTCAAATTGCAGCTCCGATAATGCGATCTTCAAAAACATGGCGCAAAACATCGAGTGTAGCTTCGGCTGTGTGGCACGTAGCGCCGTCCTGTTGATGATTTATGATGATTTTTTTGGCAAAATCGGCATCTTCTGCATCAAAGTAATGTCGCAATATTTCCCAGCGTTGCTCAAGCGTACACACAACCATATTCGTTCAGCGGAAGGATAAAACTAATTATCTGTGAAATCAGACATGAGCTAAGTGTTACCATTCACGAAATAAGCACTAGTTGAAAAAAAACGTTATATGGCGGACCCTGTACTTTCAATAATTCAGCACTAGTGCGGTTGTGAGTAGGAAAGGAAAAAACAAAAATCGTGTTTGTTGTGATGAAAAGTGTCACCCACGCAAAAGACGTGATAAGGGAGAAAGGGGAGAAACGCATGTAAACATGTGGATAATGACTCCAATTAGTGCGAAATGTAAACAAGCGTTGGCTGAGACAAACAGTGTAACAATCATCCAACTATGATTTTGTATATTAGGCGTTTTCTTGTTTTATTACCTGAAAAATATTTACATTTCTAAGAAAACACAAAAAAAAACAAAAAAACATGTTATCACAAAACTTGGCGTAACTGATTCATTTTGTAACCGATTTTTATGACCTTACCTGTTTTAGAAACCTACTTTAATATGATTGTCAATAAAATTTTAAAAAGCAGAATTTTCTGCCTAACGGTGAATTTAGAGCGAGATGAAAATGAACATTTTTTAATTTTTTTTTTTTTTTTTTACTTTATCGACCGTAACTGAGCCATTTTTGAACTGATTGCCAAAATGTTTTTTTTTATTAAAAGGTAAAAATCAGATCTGTAAAATAAAAGCAAAATTTTGAAAATCGGTTAATGCAGAGTAAACTTATGATTTTTTGAACTTGTAATTTTGGGAATATCGTTATATCACTACATTTGTTATAAAAAAGCTTACTTAACGAAGTGACTGAGAAAAAGTATAAGTTTTTTCGTACTCTATGGACTCCAGCAAAACAGAATTGCTGCATGAGAACCCCAGCATATTTTTTTTTTTTCAATTTTGTATCACTGTGTAATTTTTAATGAACCTTATCTCCTCCTTTATTCAATTTTCTCAGAAAGATTTATATTGCTAATAAATACAAATTATTTAATAAATACTGAAATAAATTAAAGAACTAGGGGTCCACCCACCCTAGAGTCAAAAACTTTTTGAAATTCGAACATCTGATTGCACTGTATTACACACATTTGCTGCAGTTTCCATTTCTTAAAACTTAATAGAAACAAAGTTTCTCACGTATTCCTACGGATAAAGCTTGAGTCTATTGCTCTTAAATGACTGGTCCTGTAACAGTTCAAATGGACAGCTATCAAAGGACAGGTCTGAGATAACTCTTCACGGAACAGGTTTTTTGTGCCTGTTACGGGACTGATTTTATTTTACTCAGCACGGGACCAATTTTAAATGATACAAGCGAAAACAGATCTATTAAAACTCAAAGCTGTATTCGTATTGTGTGAAAATTCAAAGTTTTCTATTTTAATTCGTTCAACATAAGTTGTACTTGTTTATTAAATTAAAATAATATTTTACTAAAATGTAAGCTTTGTATAATTTTATAAAAATATGGAAAGTTGTGGGTGGGATTTCAATAGAATAGGCCACAAATCTGTATTTCGAGGCCAGTCACTGGACAGGTCTTGGGCGATGCATCGGGTGGCAATTGATCCCTGCCAATGACAACGCCATGTAAAAGTGACCAGTCGGTTTCATATGTTGGTGGTAGAATTGGGACAGGTACTTGTATCTTGGGGACCTGTATAAGGCCTATAAATTTTAATAACTTCCTCTTTACTTTTTATTATAATTTTATTTATTAACAAAAAGCATCAGAACAGTAAGAACTAAGTTCTTTTATAGCACAACATAAATACATTCAATATAAGTATAATAATAGCTGTACCATAATAAAGTATCATGTTTGCTAATGCAAATTCCAATGAATTTTAAGGGACAACAACTTCAATATTTTCATGATTGTTGTAATTTGTTGACACTTTGTGTTTTCGTCGAAGCACATTTGAAAGCAACAATGTTGCTATGCATATTATTTCAAAAAAATCACAACTGTGCGAATGGCTCAGTTGACTGGGGTTTTAGTTTTTATTCATGTATTTTGGAATCTTGAGTAATGAGTTCAAATCCCATCAGACATAATTTTTTTCTTAATAGCTTTTAGTTTTGTTTTGGTTTTTTTTTTAGTTTGTTCTGCTTTTTTAAGTGATTTCGTTCTGTTTTTGCATTAATTGCTTATAATAACAAAGTGAACGCGTTAATTTTCTTACTCTGTGCTCGTACGTTTATTTTTAATGAAACAAATTAAGCGATGATTAGTTTTACTTAGTTATACTCACACGGACGAGGTTCAAAACTCCGGGTTATGGTAATTTTTCTATTGCCTGCAACATTACTTAGAAACTCAGTAGACATTTTCGCCTCCATACCCACTTATATCTTTTTTCTATAGGCATGTCCTAGGACGACATGTCTGTCAAATGAACTGTCGTAGCAGCAATGCAGCATGCATCTCATGGTATGAATGCAGCATTAATGACATGAGATGTCAACCTAGGACATGCCTATAGAAAAAAGATATAAGCGGCTATGGAGGCGAGCATGTATCCTGCCCTTCCGAGGCATGTTACCGGCAGACATACAGCAGGGCTCTTTTTCCAACTAGGTTGCGCACTCGTCTGCGCTCTGGTCTACTCGCACGCATACACACACAGCACACACGCATACACACACATACAATACTCGCACGCATACACACACAGCAATCTTTTTGTTACCTGAAGGTGTCTACCTGATCACACCACCCGCAAGCCGCGTAAAGAAACATTGTTCCAAATATAAAATTAAATTTGGTGATTTTGTATTGGATATTATGATTTTGGAGATTTTGTCTATGGATATTTTCTAATATGATATTTTCTTATTATATTATAATATTGTCTTTAGTAAAGAACTTATCTCCTGAAAGTTCGTAATGCTCCCAATCGTTTATTAGCATTCTTAGTATTTGTTTATAAAAATTTTATATATCTATCATACATAATTCTATGTATGTATATGTAAAAATATTTTTTTTTTTTTATTGATTGCAAGTGAAATAATTAAGATGCAATAATTATACAGTGTGAGAAAAAACTTAAAAGTTTTTATAATATATAACGCTACCAAAAGCGTAAGTGATCATTGCTTTCCCTAATTTAAAATTTCTCTCAGTTTAAAAGTAATTCAATTTAATATAAAATTTTTGCATTTCGTGTAGACTACTTAGCATTATCAATTCCTACCATAAACTATTTAAATCAAATTTAAAAGTTTCAATATTAGAGTTTAGAATTATATTTTTGTAATGGTGGATTTTTACATTGTGTTCTCATAAAGATTTCTTGTAGGTGTTCTTTCTAGCTCAATTATTTATTGCTCGGAACATCGATTCAGAATTGTTTTTAAATAGCCTACTTGCGACATGAAATATGACTCACACAAAAACTATAGCTCCTTTTAGGAATTAATTTAATATTAATTTTGAATATGTGCTAGCTCCAATTTAAATTCGTGTCGAATCATATTCCTAAGAGTTTCAAGGTTTCTACTCTAGTAATAAGAACATCACTAAAAACAATTCTAAAGAATTCATTTAATGTTATGTCCACACTGAGAGCTAAATGCGCATTTACTATATATATTTTTCCCTGTTATTCCTACAACGAGTAAAGAGCCGTTCATATATGTGGATTTTGTAAATGCGCATTTAGCTCTCAGTGTGAACATAGCATAAGTTCAGTATTGGCTTCAAGTTCATTAATATAATGAAATTATTTTTTTTTTTAAATTTATTTAAAATAAATTGTTATCAAACCATAGTGTATTTTTTTCTAAGTCTGATCTTATGCTTATTATTAATTCCTGTATCAATTCTGTTGCTTTCATAAATATTCCGTCATCAGCAAAAAAACTGTGGAAATCCTTTTAAATTTACTTTAACCTTCACCTGGCATGCTCGTTCTGAGTAACATGTACTCGTGGGGTACATACGAACCCCAGTGATTAAAATCTTTTTAAAAATTTAAATATTGATTATTTTGTCTCAAAAAAATTCAGAGATCATTTTTAGATAGCACTTTAAACTGTAGAATTGTCCAAGTTGAAAAAAATAATGATCAGCCTTCATAAAAAATCCGGAAAACTAGAAAAAAATCAAAACGAGAAAGAACGTGGGGTATGTACGTACCCCACGAGGCCAGGTGAAGGTTAAATATATCGCTCATTTTGTGCAAGACTGTCACAACTCAAAATTTGGGATTTTTTAGTTAAATATACAGAAATATGCATTGTTATCATATCTTTAATTTGAGTGAATTTTAGACCGATTTGCTGTTAATTGACGGTTTTATAGATGCTTGTACCGTTTTGAATTTTAGCAATTTCTCCACTTTTTTGTAACAACAACGTTTCATTTCTATTTATATCAAAATTTCTGCATAATTTTTTAACAGCAATGACATCGATACATCATAACGATATATCATAAACCATTTTTTTTTATAAAAATCTAAGAAAGTAGCCTAATATTTTTTGTAGTAATAAAGTACCAACTCAAAATGTAACATCTCTCTTACTCCAAAGTAAGTTCGTAATAACTCAAAATGAAACATTTTTAAAAATGAGTTTTTGTAGTAATTGTTTCACAACTCAAACAGATACTTGCAAACATATTGCTTAAAAATTCACTATTGACGCAAAATGAATAAATGTATGATATTCTTGGTAGAAAATATAATGGCCCACTAATATTTTTAAAAGTTTTCAGTCTACCTTTGCAATTAATGGTCGTGATGTCATTTCAAAATATCATAAGGTTCTCCTGAAAAATACTCAATTTTGAGTAGATTTTGAGCTTTTGGGTCAAATAGATTTGCCGTTAGTTTTGAACCTTGGGTCTGATTCAATTTTTTGTTTTGAACTTGTCACCTCTTTGATTTGGAAAAATGGTTCCCTGCTTTCTAGAAAACTTTTAAATAACTTAATATCGGTTCCACCTTTACCCAATTCTGGAAGTTTTCTAGGAATTATTTTTATGTTAACTGAGCTAAAGGCTTTTGACAAATCACGCAACACAGCAATTCGATCTTAAACGTACCGGAAAAATAACAATTACGTTATGACCACATCCGATTTGGGTCAGATTTTGCATAGAGCATTACTGACGGAAATAAAAAACTTTAATTGAAGTAAAAAGTTTGTCGTGATTTTTGGCGGAGTTGCACAAACAGGATGCACAAAATTGACAAAAATCGACACAAACGTAGAAAGTTGATTTTTACGAAAATTCATATCTCACACACTTCTTAACCGAATGTTAAGGGAGGATCTAGGCGAAAGCGATTGAAATTAAGGCATATTTTAGAAGATGTTTTCTAAAACAGAATATTATATAGACAAACAATTTTATTTGCAGTTTGATTTTTCATCATCAGTTAAAATAAAATTTTTTTGGTTTTGTAACATATAGTTTTTATATATAAAGATGGCGCTGAAGTTGGTGTGCTTAAAAAAAAAATGAAAATCGGGCCACATCTTAGCGCGGCTCCAGATCGTCTGAAAAAAAATTAAATATTGCATTCAAAAGTAGACCCTTAAATATACTTTATTTGCGAAAATGCAATGGAAACACGGAACATTAAGAAAATTATGAAACGTGAAAGAGAAAATCAAAAAATTTATGTTATTTTTGATCATATTGTTGCGTGTAAAAACTAAACAAATTTCCCACAGACGCTAATTTCAGTAAATGAGGTGTAGAATTAAATTATAAAGAATTAAAAAAAATATTAAAATCGGTTGGTTAGTTCGAGGGAGTGTTGCATGTTTTTAAAAAGTATGTTTCGAGAAAAACGCGTTTAAAGTTAAAGTCTGACACACTGAGTTTGATTTTTGAAATTTTGTTAACATATTCTTGAACAGTTGTAAAGCAATAGTCACTAAAAAAAAATTTGCCTAAGACCACCCTTAAGTTTTATCTACCGAACATTTTTTAATTTAAATTTTTGTTTAGGTGTTAAAATGTCCATATCTCATGAATCAGTTGAGACCCTACACCTAGTTTTATATTTTTGAAAAGGTAAGTTTGCAAACTTATAGAATAAAATTATTTTGAATTTTGCAATGGTGTTCTTCGAACATCTGCTTTGAAATCCATTATCTTACCACAAGAGCTGGAGCCCCCAACTACCAACATTTTTCAAAAATATTTTTAGATTAAAGTACGTTCGACGGTAGTTCAAACTTACATAAAATTTGGGCTACAAATTCGTTTGTTCATCAAAAAAATATTTGTTTTTTTATGTTAAAATTACCATATCTAATTAACCCATAGTGGGCCCCCTCAAATTTTTTGTAATTTTGAAAAGGTAATTTTAAAAGCTTTAGGAAAAAATTATATTCAATTTTAAATTGATGAACAAATACATTCTTTACCATTCTTACGGTAGTTCAAACTGAACATTAAATTAACCTTCCGTTACTAACATAAATTTCATAACATGGTTACTAACATCGGTCTATCAGACCGAAGAGCAGAAAATGTAAATTTTTTCGCAATAAACACATATGTTTGGACTATATACTTAATTCTTTTCAGTTGTTATTGTATTCAATAGTAAAATAAACATAACAAAACGAAATTACAAAATTTCATTAAATAAAACATATTTAAATAAGCTCAACTTTGGCCTACAGAAAGCTTTAAGTATGTGTTCGGTCTGTGAAACAGCATGTTAGTAATGGAAGTTTAAGAAGTATTTCAGATATGATTTTTCGTAAAACTCGATTTCGGGCGTATTTGCCGATTTTGTGCACTCTGCAAAACCGCCAAAAATCATGGCATTCTTTTTTCCTCCAACTCAAGTTTTTTTATATCCGTCAATGATGCTTCATGCAAAATCTGACTCAAATAAGATATGGTCATTCTGTAAGGCCGATACGTTTTAAATGGAATTGCTGAACAAATTTTGTACCTAAATTTTCATAGATAAATTATGTACGGGCTTACAACGTGTTTGAATTTTCTAAAAAAACAAATGATCATAGTTTTTATCAATTATTTTGTTGGTTTTTAAAACAACTTTTAACCGATTCAAATAAAAATTTCAAATATTTTCTCAATTGTGTTTAATTTAGTTATTGGGCAATAATTTAAGCAATTTTGTTTACTTCCTGCCTTTTAGATTGTTACAACAGAACAAATTTTAAGTTTCTATGGGTATTGCCCATTGCGAAAGCATTCATTCATAAAATAAGTTAGAGACCCGACTTAGGAAGTCATTATAGTTATCTTTAAAGAAGCAGTGCAGGTATTCCATCTGAACCGTTCGCCGATCTTGTGTTAACATTTTTAATTGCCATTTCAACTTCATTCAGCTATTCAGCTATTTCAATTTCAGAGTTTGTTCAAGATATGATCAAGTTTTCAAAGCTCAGTTAAGGCTTTTAAGAATATATATGTATAATTTTGAAAAACTGTTGATGCCATCTTGGTATTATAATAGACTATATTACAAATCTTATGATTGCAAATAAACCAGAAAAAATTTACTTTAATTTTTTATTTGTTTTAGTAAAACAATACACCGTGCCACAATTATCCGGAATGGTTTTCACATACAAAGTAACCTATTGATATGTTAAACTAGAGCCAAAGGTTATTAAAACTGAGTTCTCACTTTTTCTCTCAAGTTTTTGCTAAAAAAATGTATTTAGTTACAATCTTAATATAATTGAAAAATCTAAATACATTTCAAATAATTTTTTTTTTTTTGATAAAAGGGATACCTATGACTTCATCTTTGGAAGGTTTAAAGTATTTAAAAATTTTTTAAACATGTCTTGTAACTTACAAGTCATTTAAAAAAATTCCTGACTTTTAAGAGAAAAAGTGAGAACGCAGTTTTACTATCCTTTTTGTTGCACGGTGTTATCACAAAAAAAAAACTCATTATTTTTGTCCGCACACCAATTATTTTTCTACTAACGTCATTAATACTAATTTTCAGTTTAATAAAACTACTAAATCTTAAAGCCGCATCTATTTTTTCAGCGCTTTTACACAAACAACTATGTTAAGCCCTACCATAAAGACTTTTTGTTTGAAATTAGCTGCAAATTAAAATATTCAATTAATCAATCTAAGCAACAAGTAGGTGTGACATTCTGTTGTTTTTGACACGATGGCAGCTAAACTTTCACCATTTCATGTGGTTTAAGAAATACAAGAAGGCTTTCGCTTTTATATAATTTATGGAGAATAAAATAAAACTACAAAAATGTCTCGTTCACCTTCCACTAAATATCTGAATTTTGCACAGCAACAAAAACACCATAAAAAACCAGAAAGTTTTCAACAGGCAGACTTTATGAATGGAACGAACCTGCTGTCTACCTCAAAAACTTTCAATGAGTTATCGTTACATAGATGTGGCAAAATTCTGATGTTGCTCCATCAAATGGTGCCTGGATGTCTTTTGAGTTCGCTTACAAAAAACGGGGTGCCTTAATGGCAGCCAGTGCTGGTGAAATTTAATTACTGTCAATTTGGTGTGGAAAATTCCGCGCAAATCTCGCTGTTGCTGATGATGCTCCTGCTTCTGTTTGTGATGGTGAACGACACGAAGTAACATTAACAATATTGCATGGAATGTCTGAGCAGTAAAGGAATTTGTATGGCAAAGGATGTTGACAGGAACTTGCCATGACTTTGTTGTGCTCTCAATTAGTGGATGCTTTTTAAGGACATTTTTAAATGATTTTTAATTTGTGTAGTTTACGTTGTTGTGAATTTTGGCATACAGTATCGAAATTCAACTGCGATACAAAAGGGTAAAGTTGAAAATTTATTTGTGCCCAGAAAGGGCATATACTAATTAATAAGTTTACTTTTGTAATAACACAGAATTTAATGAATTTAAACGAAAAACCAAACTCACATTTATTGGATATGCAATCGTTTAACTGAAATAATAATATAGAATCGAAATAGCTTGACGAGTTGGTTTAATGAATGTAGATCGTTAAATGATTTTATTTTAATTTAAATCTTAAATAGCCAAGAAAAAATAACATGATCTTCAAAGTGAGGCTAGTCACATACAAAGACATACATTTTTTTATCAGGAGTTATGCTCGACTGAGCAGTAGCCAGAATTTTTCATGGAGGGAGGTTTAGATAACAAATATTTATTGGTAAATAAATAAATATTTATTTATTTAACATTTTAAATTAGTTTTGACTGTGGCTTTTAATTTGTTTTAAATTACAATAAGTCACAATAGTTAAATAAAGAAGTTTATCGAGAAAGAGTATACCTCAGAAATAGACCAAAAGTAGCTTTACTTGGTGGACTTAAAATTTTAAGTTAAAATGTTTACTAAATGATAGTTTATTACGCAACATGAGTCTCGGGGAAGTTTAAATTCTAGTTGTTGTTTCAGTTTTTAAAATTTAACGATAAAAGCTGACTTATTCAAGTTAGTGAAATAAGAGTTTTTACATAATTTAAAAATTAAGCATCCCAAGAATGATTTAGAATACGAAAGCAATATTAAAAGAAAAATATCGCAATATCCCAGTGGTCAGTAATTGTAACAGCTGATGACACTTGAAATGATATCATTATTAATTTTAGAATAAGTAGTTTCATACAATTTTTCCAAAAACTTCCCTAAAATATTCCAATTTGTAAACATTTTGTTTTTTCATGTAGCTGACAAATAAAATTATTTTTTTTTAAATATGAGCTTCATTGAGAAAAATATATAATTAAATTGAGAACGATATTGAATTAAACGCGATTTAACGAAAGCGGAAATCAAAGTATTATTCATTGGCACGATTCTTCAGCAAAGCTATTTAAAAAATCATCATCAGCTTCTCTTATTTCGCTTGCATCAAATTTCTGCGTACACTTTAAAGTTATAAAAACGCCGTTGTAAGGATGATTTTAATGAGTCGAGATATGGTATGAAAAGCGATATGTCCAACATTCGAAAGGTAATGTTGCTGGATGATTTATAAGCTGATTAATATAATTGTAGCGTGAAGCAGTATTTACTAAACTGGCTGATTGGAGGATTGGTCTTTTCCACGAACTGGCAAGTCGTGTGATCCACAAAAACATATAACCAAAATAATCGAAGACAAAACCTTTTTATTTTGTTCCAGTAATTTCTTGTGACCACACAAAATCATTTCATCAACAGGTCGCTCATGAATACGTGAGCTTCTCTTGATGATCCTATGTGCCACTGACTTGGCTTCTACAATACTCATGCATATTTTTATATTTTTTGAAAGGCTTTATAATGAGTAATCTAAAACGAAAGAGGGAACAGTACAAGTAAATTTCACCTTTTAATTTTTTGATTATATTAACCACGGCACTAAGGTTTTTAGCCAAATGTGACAAAATTTCAGTTTGCGTCCAATCATGTGCTCTTTAAAATCGTAGAGGTTGGGAGGAACCAAAGGGTATTTGAGCATTCCTTAAAAACGGTTAATTTGCCCAAATATGGCAAATACACTCCTTTTGCCTTGTGTAAGCCGTTTACTCATATTTTCAATATGCCACTTCGTGAAGGGAAAGTTTTAGACACCTGGAAGATATCGGCAATTACTCCAAGTTTTAAATCGGGATCAAGGCAAAATATTGCAAATTATCGACCGATAGCTAAATTACCACTTATTCCTGAAATTTTTTAATCTTTGGTAAAAAAAAAAATTTATAACTCCATTAAAACTAGATTGTCAGAGATGCAGCATGGATTTGTGTAAGGTATATCTACCTTTACTAGTCTAAGTCTTTCTACACACTTTCTATCCAATAATATTGAAAAAGGTCATCAAATAGACGTTATATTCACAGATTTCGCAAAGGCTTTCGATAGAGTTAAACACTCTGTTTTGATTAATAAGCTAAGTAACCTCGGATTCCATTCCTCGCTACTTCTATGAGTAGAGAGCTGCCTTGTTGATCGTCAGCAATATGTTCAGATTAGTATTAATTTATCTAAATACATTGACAATTATTCTGGGGCACCCTAAGGTAGCCACCTAGGTCCCCTGTTGTTTGTTCTGTTTATCAATGATCTTCCGATTTATGTTGGCTATTCTGAGTGCCTGATATATGCTATTGATGTAAAGATATTTAGATGTGTGGACTCTCACGAAGACTTCCTATTGCTTCAACGTGACATGAATAGTCTCCAATTTTGGTGCGAGACAAATAAACTACATTCGTGTTCGGAAGGATATGGTCAGTTAAAGTGTGTATTTACTTTTAATTTAAGACATTTCCATGGACATTTCCTGAAAAAAGTCAACCGTGACCAAAAACTTAAAACTTATTAAAAACTTTTTATTGTATGATATTATTAAGAGAAACATTTAAATTTTATTAATTTAAGAAATTTCTGTATAAATTCATTAACCATGATAATCAAATCGTCTGCACTGTTTCACAAATGTAGTTTTCTTTTTCGTAAATGTTAAGTAAATGTTTCGTAACCTTTTTGTTTTAGTAAAAATGGAAGGCATTGGCTTAAGATATTAGACAAACGGTTGAGGCAAGAAAAGGACAATTTATTAAATTTGTTAATTAATAAATTACATAATTTCCTTACCACCTAATTTCCTAACCACCCAATTTCAATTTAAGGAAATTTTGTCGCGTGGAAATTTTAATAACATAAACTTTCGAGAAAATGAAGTTTTAAGTCGTACGCATGTCGCTTGAGTTACAATGGAAATGCCCATATGCAGTTTTTCTTAAAAAAATCAAAGATCTTGTGGGAGAGAAAGACATCCTTATTTTTTCATAAAATAATTTTTGGGAGATCTTGACCATCGTATGCAACTTTTGAGGCCTCTAAGAATACAATCTAAATTTTTCGATACGACCTACTGCTCATGCTAATAGGACGCGTCTATTGAAATAACTCTAGGTTACTATTCTTCTTCTTCTTCTGCCACTATTTTGCAGCACTTGTTTGATATTTCTAATGACATATAGCCCTTGTACCTCATCCGTTGTCAGTATTGTGAAATTGGAAAGCGTAAGATTACACGCAAGATTTGCAGTTGATGTAAAAAAATAGTGAGCTAAGCATATACTTTAAGTAAATGCTGTTTCATAAATCCTAGGATAGGCAACACTCTGGGATGCTGTAACATAACCTACTGGGGCTAAGTAGTCTTATGTAAAGAAAACGGGAAATGTGGCCTGTTCTATCATATTTTTGCATAGGCAAGTATGATGTTGGCAGATATGATGATCATTTGTAGTTTCCCAATAATTTTCCCCACACAAAAACAAAAAAAATTCAAAACCTATACACAACTTTCACACTGATATCACAAAAGATAATAACCCTGCACTCCACGGCATCGTGCACGAATATGTCATGATAATTTTTTAAAGAAACTTAGTGCATGAGATACATTTGTCGATAATTCTTTACCAAATCTGTCTTGTTTTCGTTCATCGAAAACAGTTAGTTTTCAAACAGTGCACGAAATTGGAACTTTTATATGAGATTTTCGTCAATGAAATGTATAACTGAATCAGCATGTATAACTGAATCAGGACTGCTGGGAATAACCAAATACAAAAACAAATATTACACTCTTATCGTCGTTGACATGGTAAGCACGCAACACTGCTATTATGCATTATATTCAGAAACACGTCCGAAAACGATATCTTGCATGAACGAAAACTCTTTGGCTTTTGTGTTCATGAAGCATCACTGCAAATAGTCATGAAGTTTCTGATCGATGCTTCAAGAAATATTAAAGATGTTTTTTGTTTATAGTGAAAAGTTCTTGTTGGGCCCAGTTGCCCATCATAGGGTTAATAAAAATTGAAATTTTTCACCTAAGTTTTTTATTAAAAAAAATCTTTATAAATAAATAAATATGTTGAAATGAGCATAAAAGTGTTTTTTTGTCATATGTTGACAAGGTTTCCCATATTAATGCATGCTTGCAACAAATGTAAACATCCGACCTTCTACGTAAATTTGCTGTTTCGAGCACATATAGGTTAAGAACGATGTTTGGCAACAAATTGCAGAGGACCCCGAAAAGCGATTTGCTTGTCACTCTTGTCGGCAAATCGCTTAGGACCTCTTTTGCCGATTCGTGTATGACTCTTCCAGCGAATCACTAAGGCGATTCGTTTGAGACTCTTGCCAGTGAATCGCTAAAGACCCCTCTCTTCGATTCATTCACGACTCTTCCCAGCGAATTGCTTACGAACCCTTAAGGTCATCGTTTGTAAATCTTCCCGGCGAATTGCTTTTATGGCATCAGATGCTAATAGTCGGCGATACGCAGATGACCTCTAAATGATCTCGCCGGCGATTGCCTCATCTTTCAAGCAATTCGCTGGCGATTTTGAGTCGATTGAACATTATTGCAGGGATAGTTTTCAAAAGTTTGCTTCAATGTTTATTTGCTTCTCCATACATTGGTGAAAATAAAACATTTCTACTTACACTTTTTGTGACAGACATACTGTCTTATATGACCGACAGACAGACAAATCTTATTGATTAAAAAATAAATATTTATATTATCCTATCACTTCAAAATCGTTCAAGCTTGCAATTATACGACTTTTCAATAATATTCGCATATTTTGCTTTAAATGATGCCTGAAACTATGCAATAACAATTTGGGTTTTAATTTATGATATTTTTGTCACCCGCAACAACAAATTTGGCAGAAAGAAAAATGATAAAAAATATCATAAAATGAAGCTGGATAAATGAGATCAAAATAAAATCAATTACGCACGATTAACTGCAACAATAACATAAATTACACAAATACAAGCACAGATAAAAACACACACACACACGCCCCGAGGATTTTCTACTGTCAAAATTTTCCGATTCTTGAAAAACAAAACAGAATAAACAAAAAATAAACAAAAAACCAAAACAAGCAAAAAAAAAAACTTCATATAACAATAAAAGTCAGACTTTGTGAAAAATCTAGGAAAAAGCAAACAAGAAATAGATATACAAAACCAAATTTCCCACACAGTAAAAAAAACAACAAAGTTTCCTGTTTCTTTTGCAGCAACAACAATAATTTTCTTGATGACGTTGAATTAAAGAACGAAATCGTAGAGAAAAGCTCGGAAGCAGCAGCTTTTCAGCAGGATTTACGCGCTTGTCTTCTTATGGCAAATAAAGGAACCGCCAAAAAGGACCTCAACTACAACTACAACTACAACAACAACATCAAACCTAACATAAAGAACAACAACATGTATAGCAAAAAACTTTAAAAAAAATACAATAAAATAAAATGAAACCCCAAAACATTCCAAGCGTACGGCTCATATAAGACGCATCTTCAAGCTTAAAGCTTGCGCTGTGAACTACGAATGGTGCCTTAACACCCTCTTCTGCTGCTTCAGATGCTTATTCTTCTTCTTTTTCTTCATGTTCTGCTTCTGCAGTAGCTGTTGTCGTGCTGTTTACGCTAAATTAATCTATTTTAAATTCGTTTATAATTTGGTAAAATAATCAGTGAACATAATGATTAGGTTTCAGCGGGCGTTAAGTTAGTTTGGTTGAGGGCGTAGGGGGTGTGGTTCTTTGTTTCTTGGTAGTTTAATAATTAAACGCTTGACTGGCGTTTGTGGAAAGCGTCGCAACAATTGCGTTAAATGTTATGTGTTAGTATGAGCTCCAGCAGTGGTTGACAGAGCTGAAGGTTTCAACAACTGTTATTTATTATGAATACAGCTGTTACCACACTAACAAATTCAAAGCAACCTTGACCGTGCATTGAGCCGATTTTAATGAAATTCTTACGTAGATGGTTGACTTTTTGAAATTGAGACATATTTCGAGTGTTTAAACAAATAAAAGCATTGGGCGATAATTTCGGGAATGTTGAAAGAAAATTAAAATGTCTTCATAGTTTTCAGTAGCTCATGCCTCCATCGAACGTAACAGAGATCTGAAGTGGCTGATTCATTATAAAAGTAAGAAGAAAAGTTCACCGGTAGATCCATAACTTTGCTGCACTTATATAAAAAATTAATATAATGGCCATTTTAGGACTTGAAAGGACTTTGAGTGAGCTTCTATTAATCAATTGTGCTGTGCGTCTTATGAAATGTTTTAACACAAATAATCGAGAACTGAACCTACGAGTTGTATGCCGACTCCTAGCGGCTTATGTTTTCAAGAAGACTTTACATGACAGTTTTTTACTCTCTGAGGTTTGCCATTATTTGCAGAGAGGTAGCGGCTGAACAGAAATATTCATTCAGTTGAAAAAACATTGTGTCTGAGCTGGGAATGGAACCCGGACTACTGCGTTTCTTTTGCTTATGGGCCACGCACTCTACCCACTAGTGTACGGCCACCACTAATGCTCCTCTTATTCAGTAGTGAATAAAGTATAATTTTCGTTGAGACTTTATATGCAAATAATGATAGGTTAAATGGGATCATTGAAATGGGATAAGTCAAAGGACTTATCAGTTTGTATTATATGTACAAAATATAAATTCTTTCGAGGACTTTTTAAACACTTTTCTTGTATTTTTGTATTACATGCTTTAGCAAAATGAAACAGAACTTAGAATTCTTTTTTTAGAAATGTAATATAGATTGTGGGTAGGTTAAAATTAAATATAATTTCATACTTTGATTTTCAAGTTTATCCTCAAATTTGCGATTTGTGTTAAAAAAATAAAAAAAGGCAAGTTTACGAAGAGTCTATTATGTTACTCTCTTAAAACTCAACCGAATTTTATAAAATACTCGACTACTTACAGATTGATTCTGTGAGCTACCAGCAATAGTAATCGTTTTACCGTAATTAGTTAGCGGTCTTAGTAATCGGTATTATGTGTAGAAGTGTAGTGAAACTTGAATTTTGTTAAATTTTAAAAACAAATTTGCTTTTCTTTTGCTAGAAATATGCGAACGGCCGGATTAACCATGTCGAGGCTCCTAGGCAATCTTATTTTCGGGGCCCCTTTACTCTTTTCTAACTTCTTAAAATACTTTGTTTCTTCCGCAAAGCAATAATATTCATAATCACGCTAATTTTTTACCCGGCTACAGTGATGCGAAAGAAGCAGTGTATGTGTTTAACCGGTATGTATGTATGTATGTTCATCTGTTCCATCTTCACATCTAAAGTATTTATTATAATTTGAAAAATGAGGTATCGATGATAGCGTTTTAACCCTCTGCTGGTTATAGTCTATGTGACGTCACATTTAATTGAATATGGTGCCCTCTACAGGACATAAAATCAACTAAACTCTAACTTCTAAACTACATGTTATAACTTGACATATAAAGTATCGTTGGAAGCCATAAATGAGTTGCCTATGAATTGCCATAAATTGAATATGGCACTCTCTAGAGGACAGAACGTCAAATAAACCCCTAATTGCTGAACTAATTATCATTATTTGACATATAATGATCATAGTGATGTTCAGAAGGTGTACGTGATCGTATGCCACCTTCCCTAACAAAACAAAACATTCTAACAGTAGTAAGCGATCATAAGCTTTAGGACAACGTGCGTCACGCTATACATCTAGAGGGCGACCTATGATCATATATATGAGGCGACATACGACTACGTAAGTCTTCTTAACATTACTATGAATACGTATTAAATACAATATGAAGTCGGTCAAAAATATATTATGTGAAAGTTTCCTATTTAATAGACAAAAAGATTGAATAGACAAAAGAGATTGAAGAAAAGATTGTACATCACAAATTGAGATGAAAATATTTTCTTGTTTCATACTCTTTAGAGCGTGATTTTTAGTAGTCGGGTTTTTGTTTTTTGAACTCATTTTTATTTTACTTTCTACGAAGCCCTCACCTTTAAAAATACTACAAATGAATGGGAAGTATGCGTATTTCTTTATTACATATAATAAAAAATAAAATTTCGGGTTGTTGGTGTTTTTAAAAAGAAAATAGTTTTGTAAAGTACAATGTGTTTAAAGATTATTTCTTCTAAATTTTTTTTGATACAAAATTATTTAAAACATCTTGTAAGTTGACCTTTTCCAATATATAAAATTTAATCACCATTACCACCAACGAATTTAAACGGTTCTATGACATTGATGAACGAAGACAGTTTTTTATTAGTTTTAATTTTGAAAAGTAGCTTTTACCCATGGCATTTGATGCTATCAGACTTCTATATTTTTTCAATGCTTTAATCACATTTGGGAAAGTTGAATGTACCATAAATCAATTTTTACGATTTGTATTATATTAAATTTTTACGGCAGCTACAATAATATCTTTCTCCTCATCCATTAATAGTAAGATGAAGTACTTGAACTGCACCATCTTGTCTATAAACTTAAACTCAATGTCCTCGGAATAATGTTCACTAAACTTTGCACAAGCGTTCTTAATTTCATCGTTGGACTTTGTCAAGAAAATTGATGGAAATCCAAACAGAGATATAATTCCCTGATAATTCCAAATTCACCGTCATCTGATTAGTGGGCGTTAAAATCGTCGCAAAAAATCGAATATTATTCAATAATAACTGCAAATATGACAATACCTGTGTTTTTTACCAAGCGAGTAGTCAAAAAACAACTGCTAAGTCACTTAAGAATGTTTTTTAAACTTGGAAGCATTGTTTGATGTGTCAGAAATGTAAAAAAAAAAATATAAACAAAACAAATCAGAAGTTTGAAATTAAATTTTTAAGTCTTCGCAATGGAAAACGCAGACATTGCAATGGTAAATATATTAAAATATGTATAGAAGAAAATAATACATTTCTGTATCCTTTAGATTGGATATTGTTTAATGGAGAGCGACATTGGTTTGCATCAACAAAAAGAGCTGCAAGAAGCTGAAGATCTTATAAATGCAACATTTGCCGCATAAGTGCTTTAACAAATCTTATTGTAAGTGCATGTGTACTGCGCAATATATGTATTATTAAAGAGGATATGTGCAACTTTATTATACCGGAAGTACCAGTTGATGATATTATCCTCGACGATTTCACGCTGCATACATCAAAAATAATCATTAACAGGCGCAACGAGCTTTTCAATTAAATACTTACAAGACCAAAATATCATTTAAATTTTCAATCCATTTTCATTTCATTCTCGTTTTATTTTCATTTCATTTTCATTTCATTTTCAATATTGAATTTTGATCTTAATCTCAATCTCAATATTAAACTCAATCTTAATCTTTGTTTATTTAATTAATAAATAAAAGTTCTTTCAACAAAATTAAAATTTTTTATTACAGTTATTATTGCAAGTAATTAAGAGTAAAAATAAAATTTACAGTAATATTAAAAAAACTAAAAAATTCATAAACAATTCAATTAAACGTTTGTTTATAAAACGATAACAAAACAATTAAAAGTGATTAAAATTTTATGACGATTTAAACTTGTCGTCAAGTCCTTATGTTGTATGCTACGTACAATTATTTTTTATTATAGAAGAACAAGTCACATTTCCCAAAATCTTGAATTGAAATACATATTGTCTCCGGCAATAGCAAAAACAGAGAAACTCAGCATAGACATAAAAAGTGCTAACTATTTGAAGTTAGTATTTGAAGTATACGATTAAAGCACTCTTATAAACAAGAAGAAGCCTCCGCTGAAATTAATAAAAAATGGAAAGCTGAAAAAAAATACATCTAGAAATAATTTTTAATTGACAATCCACTTCAGTACAACATATTGTATTAAAGCTATGTACTGATTTAAAGTGGCTTTATATAACAGTTTATGAAGCCGATTGCCGATTTAAAATTACTTCTAGAAGCTCTACTTTTCGTTTTTCAGTTTCAGCTTCTTTTTGCCACTTTTCTTTGAGGAAGTCTTGCATTTTTTTCAATGATTCCATACGTTGAGCTTCTCTAGCTTTATAAGCTTCTTTTTTCAGTGTTATTTTTTCTTGTAAGTATATTTCTCGCATTGAACACCTCTTACGCTTAGCTGGAGTTTCTGCTGCTGCTACCGGAGTTGAAAGGTTTGACGACATGTCTTCTACATCTGGGCTTTGCGTTATTTGGGTTTCTCCTAAAACTTCGATAGGTTTATACCCAGCATGCAACGTATGCTTATTGGATATAATAGGCCTATCTCCAAAAATGTCATCCATTTCTTTCATATATGGAGCATCGCTAGGGCTGTTGTTACGGTGGTTGTCATATGATCCCTGGTCATGACACTTTTTACTCTCTTTTTTTCGTTTGATGAGCTGTGCAACGAAAGTTTGTTGTGCTGGTGGTCATATGATGCCTAAGCACCAGTACACTTTTTGCTACTTTTAGTATTTTTTCAACCGATGAGTGTTGCTATTAAGCAGGTCTCATTACTGCTTTCATACATTTCATACTAAAAGTTTACTATTTTCGTGCCTAAACACAAATTTTGTGAATAATTCCACAACGAAACACTGTTTTGATCCCATGATTTCATATTTTTGTCGAATCATTTGGTGACCGTGGTGGTGAAAATTTACTCTCTTGCTCTCTCTCTCAAATTTTTAAATCACATTGAAACAACAACAATGCATGACCATGATGAGCCCATGACCGCCACCATAACATGGGACTGGGACTCGCACCAGTGCGATTGTTGTTGTCTTTTGATGCTTTATACGCATTCAAAAGAGTGCACATTTTGCTCTCCAGACAAAGAGTCGTCGTGCTTGAATCCTTTAAATTTGGAAATGTAAATCATTATTAACAAGAAGGCACAAATATGACTTACAGTTATGCCTTTTCCAATCATGTCTTCCAACACATTGGAATAGGTATATCGTTTCCTTCTGCTGTGCTCAAACTCATCCTTCCGAGCAAGGAAACATTGCAGTAACCCCAAAGTTTCTTTCCTTGTCCATCTCTTGCGTTAAAATATAGCAAATTTAAACTTATAATTTACATTTTATTTACCTTTTCTCTTGATTTTCCATTTTATATGCAGATTTTCTGAATTTTGTAACTGATTTTTTTAAGCTTTCAATTGAATTGACAGCTATTGTTGTATAATTTTTCATCTTTCAAATATTTACAACTCGGTTCTCACAAATACCCGATACCGAAAAAGTTTTCGAAACTTAGAGCTTGGAAAACCAATTATATTTTTTTAGCAATAAATTTATTGTTTATCCTATTTATTTAATAATACCCTATTTAGTATTTTATAGAAAGGTTGGTGAAAAAGAGATTTTGAAAATTTCGTTCTAAGTATTGAGTAAAAAAGAGTTTCGACTTCATGTATCACTATTAACTGTTAATTCATCATAGTTGCCACCTTCATAGAAAAAGTACACAATAATTGAAACATGACTTGGAAGCACTTTTTTTTCGTTTGCTCGCTTAACTTTTAATCCACTAACAGTTTCCTGTGTTATTAAAGTGAGTATTCATATGATAAGCGGGCTTTTTTTTACAGCTCGCTTAGTAAAAAACACAGCTAATATAATATAAAAATAGAACAAGGTAATAATATTGTCATTGAGGATATAAATGAAATTTTCATTCGATAAAACATTTTAAATTTTTTTTTCTCTGTGCTCGGGGCCCCAAGTCACTGCGGGGCCCCTAGGCAGTTGCCTACACTGCCTTATGGATAATCCGGCCCTGAATATGCGTGAACTACACCGGCGCAGCTACGGTTTTATGTTAATTTTATTCGCAGCCACTCAGAGCTGCTGCAAGAAAAAATTGACACATAAACCAAAAGGTTGTAAAATTTACCATAAGGAGCATTTTGCTAATAAGATTAACGTTACCGCACCAGAATCAATCTGTTTAAGATTTGCCTTTGCAGTGTTACATGAAAAATTGCAAACTTGCAATTACAAAAAGGAAAAATTTTCGAATTTTCATATCATTTCCTGTTTTTCTAAATAAATGTCTGTACAAATTATTGCGAAAGTATATTGTGCAATTCTATTCAAACAAAAACATAAATCGATACTTTATGCTTTTCGTAAAGGTCGCAACACAATTTATATAATTCTCTTACTCTCTTACACACACATACTCTCGCTAGGATTAGGTGGAAGTTTTCAAGCATGCCTAAATTGGACGTAACGCCTATTGAGTCCGAGTTTGCTAGCTGTTTGTCGGTCGCTGCTAATAAAAGTATGTGTGTGGTCTCTTAAATGTTACTCCAGGTATAAAGTGCATCAAGTAATAATTACAACAACAGCAGTAACCTCCCAGTAGTAAAATTTGTATGTGCTTTGTTGTTTGTAAGGAGTTTAAAATCACTTTCTTCTCATTGTGCTATTTGAAAATTCTATTTGATCAGCACTTAAAATATAATATAAACTTAAGAATGTTTTGCAGTTTCGGGAAGTACGGGAAGGGTTTGTTAGTGAATCGATGTACACTATGATTATTGTTGTTTTCCAGCTTTCACATTTTTGTACAAATTTTATTAAAATCCGTCAACGGTTACTATATTTGGCACAAAAATGTATGAAATCAAGACAGTGCTGGGACAAAACTCCAAGGGACACAATCCCAAATTTCAATGTCCTCAAAAAAAGGGGACATAATTCCGAAAATTGAATTATGTCCCCTTTAAAAAAATGAATTATTGAAAAAAGAGGATATTTCCTAATATGAATTTGGAATTATGACCGCTTAAAAAAGTTAAAAAGTCCCAAGTAAAAGTTTTGTATTCTTCTTTGTAAAAATGTTTATATTAAGGTCGCATTTATAGTAGTGGACGCTTATATATTGTTATATGTATTACTTTTATATTTAAAGTAGATTAAAAAATTATTTTTTTTTATTATTAAAATAGAAAGTAATGTTTAATTTGTATACTTACTTTAGTATTTAAATACAAATAAACAAATTTATTTGCTCTTGTACGGAATGGTGATAACAATTTGAATAAACAGCCCAAAAATTAAAATAAAAAATAGCCAAAAAAAAAAATGAAAAATCATCGAAAACTGTTTTAAACAAAATGAAAAATCACCACAATTTCATTTCAAGGCCGAAATAAATTAAATAAAAAATCACCCAAAAGAAATGAAAAATTACCCAATTTTAAAATAATATTTCAATGTTTAATTGACAAAAATAATCTAACAAAAATTAATATGATTATTAATTTCCTAAATTAGGAAGCACTGCTTTATCAACATAATTTAGTTAAGGTCGTATTTAGATCAATTTGCACACAACCTTAAAATTTAAACTAAATGTACTTAGTTTTCTCTTTTTAATAGGCGACCTTCATATATATATATATATATATATATATATATTAGGGCGGGTTGATTTAAAAATCGCCTATTGCTCAATGAAAACCGTATTTTAGTGATCATAATAAGAAACTTTGCCCGAGTAAATATACCTCTAAAACGAATTCTAATGCCCCAACTTTTGACTTTTGTCCCGTAGGGTCAAATTTTGAAAAATCCCTCTTTGACCCATTTAGAGTGCCCCAATCGAGTCCAAATGTATGACCGACCCCCATTAACTTTGGAGGGCCGATCCACCCATGCCAGTGGCACACCCCCTGGAACCCCCTGGGGTGTGCCACTGGCATGAGTGGACATAACAATGTTAAAAAATGGGTTATTCACAAGCAGAACGAATCGCTGTAAAGCTTTTTGGGAGTGCTTCATATACGCTAATGAAGCTTTCGGTTTCCTATTGGGTTGAGACTTGATAATTTTCACTGCGTTTAGCTTCTGAAAACGTTTCAGTGTGTTGACATTGCTCTTAATATGCATTTACATGTATTAGTGAATGAACAACAACTAGAGTGTGTGTATGTAAATTCGAGTGTGTATTATGAGTAGATGAAAGCTTTTAATAGGGCTTTAGTAGGATTTAATTAGAAGCAATTGTTAATGTTGCTGTTCTTGTCAGGTGTTTGTTTATTAATAACATCTATTATTAGTAACATTGAGTAGAAACGTGCATCCTATATTATGCTAATAAAGACAACATATGTATCAGTCCTTATGGGTTGCATAAATTTTTCAAAAGCAAAATTTTGTTGAATGTTTTTAATAGTATACTTAGACATCTTATTCCAACTATACTAAATTTTAGTTATTACTTGTAAATCCATCGATACCCAGTTGAAAATGTAGGAGCAGACGGAGAACACTTTAACAATTTTTTAATGAATTTCTGTTGTTAAATAACATTGCAATTTTACCACTGCGCGATATTCGGTTTTTTCATTCCAAAAAATACACTGGCACATGAAATTAAAATAGCTTGTAAACAAAGAATGAATTCACAGATCGAAGCAATATTTTTTTATATTCAAATGGAAGATTGAATATAAAAATGGTGTAAAAAGTTTGATTCTTCTACAGGTTAATAGGTGTCACTTTCAATACTTTCTTACTAACCTGTAGATTTTCATATATTCAGGAAATATCACGACTTATTTATTATTTATTTAATTAACCATATTTTTTTTATTTTCCAGGAACGTATAAACAGTTTATTTTATATAAGGTAAGTTACCCAAATAAGGCCAACCTAACGGTTTTTACCAGACAGAAGAGAAACGGGTTTTTTTAAACTTTTTTGCAATTTTGTATTTTTGTTTATTCAATTCTTTTTTCAAAAACACAAAAATAAAGCATGAAAAAGTAAAAAATATATCCAGCTCAGAAGGTTTTAAAAAGGTCTGATTTTTGCCATATTAGGACCACCATGTCTAAATAAGGCCCAATATATAACAGTTTTAGAAATATAACAAAACAGTCAGAAAATAATAAAATAAGAACACATATTGTTATTACAAAGGTTGGTTTACATTTATACTAAACATAAATGCTATTCATAGCTTTTTTTTATAAAAACATTTTCGAAAAAATACTTTTATTGCCAAAAGTTCATTTTGAAAATTAAAATAAAGTTACTCTGGCTTTTTAAAGAAAATTTTGGTAATTTGTTGACCTTTATAGTTGAGGGCTTTCTTTTTCGTAGTTTTTTTCTGCCAGGTAGATTTAGGTGTGGACATGAGATCGGAAAAAGAAAGCCGGAAAGAAAAAATTTCTTGGGCCTTTTTAGGCGCTCTCAATATAATTTCATTAATCAAGTTTTTCTCGAAATACACCACAGTTAAATTTGATCAATTAACCTTTTTGTTTTCGTTAAAATACCTCTCTTGATTTTTAATTCAATGCTGGACATAGGCAATAGTCAATTCGTAGAATAACGGACTTTTACTGCGAGCACAATATTACATCAACCACGTTGTTGACGCTACCGCTGACTTCGTTCGACTGTCACTCGCTTCACAGATACGCAATCGAAGTAATTTTTTTTGCATCGTGATGCAGATATGAACATGTTTAAACGTGCAAAAAATCATTTTGCAGGGAATGCAATAAATGTGCGTATTAGAAATCGGGCCTTATTAAGGCTTGGTCCTTATTTGGCGAAGGGATCTTATTTAATAAAAAAAAATTAACGTAAGTTCATTAAGATTCTAGATCTTTTTAAAGGCAAAATAAATCTGAAAATACTATAAGAATGATAACAAAAGACGTTAAAGGTTTTATAGAGTGATAATAATAATAGAGAGACTAGCTAACACTCGGCGCGTGACTGCCACGCCTCCCTTGCTAGACACTCATAAAATGTATCAGTAGAATTGCACGTGTTAATTGAGTTCGAATACTGAATTCCGAGGCTGTGCGACCTATAACTCCAACGCTATATTTTTTTCATTAACTTTATTATTTTCTTTGTTATACATAAAACTTTGGATGACATTTTCATAAATGCATAAATACAACATCACGACACAAATGCTATATCAATTTCATCGATTTTCTTCTTAAAGCTGCTGTCTAGTACTTAAAATTCCTTAATTATTAAACGTTGAAAATCAAAGTAAATTACGGATGCTCATTAAAATTTATATACAAATTTCGAGAATACAAAAAAAAAATATGCACACTTTATTTGCAGTCACACCTCACAAATTCCAGACAAACGAATGCAAGTTGACATCGTAACTTTTATTGATTCCTTTATCAGGTTTATTTTAATCAACATTAATACAAATTTAATGCGCTTTCCTTCAACTTTAAATTTTTTTAATACAAACCATCTGTAACGTTTCGTATATTACATTAATTATATAGAAACAAGCCAAGCGTACGACAGGTTGTTATTGCAATTGTGTTACCAGTTTGTTTTTGTGTGCGTGTGTGCAAGAAGGACATTATATGTCTTTCATGCTGTTCAATGAAAAGTATTAACTTTATCTACTCAATTATAAGTTTTTTTATATACAAATAAGTGGTACAAATTTGTTCATTTATTGAATGCTGCGCGATAAATTTTTGCGCATCAGTAATCATTTCATTTGAGTTGTCATATTAACAATATTAAAAATAAAAATTTAATCGTCTTTGATCTCTCAGTTAAATGATATTAAATAAAGCATGTGTTAACACCAAGTTATTTATTTCTTGTGCCAATTAGGTTGTAAATTGTTGTGCATATACAAGCTATAACCGGATGTACTTCTTAGAGCCAGAAAATAACTACTTCACATATTTACCCCTTACGACGCAAAGTGCTTCAATTTATAATTTTTTTTTTTGCAATTACTTTTAGTGCTAGGTTGTTAAATAGAGCTATTTTAAAAATACTAACACAAAATTTGATTTTTTTAAATTTAATTTTTTTATTTTAATACGTATAAAACATTTTTTTTTTTAAAGAGAGACTTTTGTTTTTCAAAGAGTTTTACAAATAAACTGAATTACCGAAAAAATGAAAAGGTCAAACATTAACAAAATAGTAATAAAATAACTAAAATAACTAAAACTAAAACTAAAACTCAGTCATTTTGAGGGTTTTTTCATGCTAGAAAATATTGATATAATTTATGTATTTTTCAAGAATTTTATGATGACTTTTATTGAAATATAAGAACAATTAAATATTTCTTTTCAATTTCCACTCAACCATTTTAACTTCCATAACACTAAAATGCAAAAAACTTTCTGAAATCCACATCCCACTATACTTTTCTTATGAACTTTGGCCTGCTGAACACAAATATAGCAATAATAAACTTTTCTATGGATTTTGAGATTGAGATGAGGTTTTTGGGGTATGACCTTTTGAAATTTTTTCCCCTTTTTCCAGGATATAGTGTGGTAAATATCAACCTGTCTCCAGAACAGATTGATCAATTTCAAAAAATGAAACATCAAATTAAAGATAATTAAATTACTTACAAATACTTTGAACTAATTTTGTCATTTGGTCTAGTAGTTTTGACGCTATCGGAAGAATTTTGGGTTTTTTTTTTTAAAATAATCAAGTCGAATAATGTTACAATAAACAAAAAAAAAAAAAAATCGAAATTACAAAAAACTTCTAAGTTTATCATTTTGTACGTGAAGATAGTTTTTTGGAAAAAAGGACGCAGTACTTTTGAAGAAAATTAATGATGGAATAATGAAGTTATGGACTATAGAGTGAAAGTACCCAAATTATACTCTTTTATGCTTTTTCCATTTGATGACTGTTAATTTAATGTAGACACATCTGAATTTAATTTTATTTAAAAACTTTAATTTGAAATGTAATATTTATACATATATCTCTAAAAAAAGGCAGAATAAGAAGAAAAATAAAAATAAGAAAACAAAGGAAAGGAAATTAGACAGAGATGTTTAATTAGGGCAATTCCATTGTGACGGGTGTGACCATACTTCAATTCAATCAATTTTCAATTCAATAATAATTTATTGATCAATCAATAGGTTTATAGAAGTATACAATTTTCAAAATACTTTTAATACTACACACAGAATTGATTAATAAATACTACATTCTGTTGTTCAATTAGAACAAGTGGCGAATGCAGTTGTGATACTTAACATTAAACAAAATAGCTTAAAATAAAGGAAGGTAGTGGGGTCTTACAACAATTATGAAGTAAAGAACTCAATATAATAAAATAATATAATAAAGAATACACATTAATTAAATTATAAAACAAATGAATTTAAATTAAAAGGACACAGTGTTAAGGGAGTGAATTACATTGAAATCTGTATTAAAAAGCCATGACTTCACTTCTTTAAAAAACACATTTTTGATACCCAAACAACGAACATTACATGGTAAACTGTTAAAGACTCTAGGAGCAGTACATGTAAAGAAGGAGAAAAAATGATTTAAGTAGTGAGGCGGAATGATTGCAAAGTTTTGACTATTAGTTCTCAAATTGTGGATAGAATTATTTCTGCTCAATAAATAACCGGATCTTATAAAAAACATTTGTAGCACTCTAAGGTAATAGAAATGTTTAATAGGTAAACTATTCAAGCTTTTGAACAAAGGAAAGCTACTTTCAAGTCGGTTTTTGTTACAGATAATACGAATAACGTGTTTTTGAGCGAAAAGTAAAGGATTAATTTTATTAGCATGGGTTCCACCCCAACAGACTAAGTCATACTTTAGTTTTGAGTGGAAGATGATAAATGCAAACTAGAAGTTTAGAGGAGCAAAACAATTTAAGAAGATAAACATGTCTGGTAGCGCCCATAAGGTATCTTTTAAGAGCGGTTGTATGATCAACCCAGTTCATTTTCCAATCTAGTCGCAGTCCGATATATTTAAATGACTTAACGCAGTCAATAGAAAAACATTTTGACGAGCAATTTCTAGAATCATAAAAAGTATTTGACTGACACGAAAATGTACATATATCATTATTAATTACGTATTTTGTACAGCCTGCATTATGAAAGGTAAAATTTCCTAAATCTAAACCAATTCCCGCTACACTGAAGTACATAATTTTGGTTTTATCACTCAAAACTAATTTGTGAGATGAGAACCAATGTCTTAATAGTTCTAAGTCGTGTTTTATATCACAATCAGAGTTGGGCGTAGTGCACTAAATTTGCAGTTTCAGCTTACATGTTGATAGTGTAAAATTATTCTCTATCTTCTTTTATTTTTGAATGCTGAATTGAAAAATAAAAGCCTCACTATACATGAGTGATAGTGATAGTGAAAAATTTCTCACTCAAATTCATGTAAAGATAGTGGAAAAAAAAAATGCTTACAGCTAAGTGGAACATTTTTTTTTGCACTAAATAAATAGTGCAAAAAAATGCTTGCACTAATAGTGGTTCAGCACAGAAAGTTATCACTCAATTGAAAGAAAACAGGAAAAGTTTACTTGTAGTATTGAGTATTTAAATATTACACAGAAATTTGTATGTTTCTATGCTATTCTTAGTAAAATACAAAAATATTAAGTAAAACAAGAACAATAAGCTATGCTAACAATTACTTGCTGTAAGCAATTTAATTTTCATGAAACTATTATTTTAAATAACACCAATTTTATATAAACTGTCTATCTGATCCTAGCTTGTTGATGCTCATTTAGAGCTGTTGTTGTTGTTTTCTTCGTAAAAATATATGACCAGAATTTCGAAAAATAGTTTTTCTTAATTATAGATTTTTTTAATTCGAGTCTAACTGAAATAGTTTTAAAACCAGTCATATTTGAAAGTTGAGTGGAAAAACTGTCAATTGCAGCTTTCATTTAGTGGCTGTTTAAATTTTGCACTATTTGAATATAGTGGAGATTTAGTAACTACCACTCAATTTAGTTATAGTGCAACAATATAAAACTACCACTAAAATCCCTAGTGATAGTGAAGCATCTCTTAGCTGTTAAAAAAATAGTGAAAAATAGAATTTCTTTCAATATATTTTAGTGCTAGTGAAAGGCTGAGTGCACTCAACATTTAGTGCACCACGCTCAACTCTGATCACAATGTACGCTTAAGGCAGAATCACTGGTGAACGTACATGCCATATCGTCAGCAAAAGCTATCGTTTTACTCAAAAAAGGCTGACTAAAAATTGAGTTAATGTAAAAAAGAAACAGAATAGGCCCCAGAACAGAGCCCTGTGGAACACCTATATTTATATTAACAAAGCTACTAAACTCTCCATTTATTCTTACTTTCTGCTTTCTATTTGACAAATATGATTGAAACCAGCAATATATAGAACCTCTGAAACCACATCTCCAAATTTTATTGAGTAAAATTACATGATCGACAGTATCAAAGGCTTTTGTGATGTCTACGAAGAGCGCAGCACAGACTTTTTTATTATTTAAACCAATGTAAATATTTGTGCAAAAATTTAAAAGTGCATCTTCGATGGATAAACCCTCTCTGAAGCCATACTGACAATTGTTTAAAAATTTGGTTATAGCTAAGAATTGAAGCATTCTCGATTTCACAGCTTTTTCAAGAACTTTCGAAAAAACCGGCAACAACGAGATGGGTCTGTGATTATTTAAAACAGATGCATCACCTCTTTTAAATAATGTAATAACTACTGCATATTTAAGACTATCAGGGAATATTTCAAGTTTTATACTTTTATTAAAGATACTACAAAGAACATCATTAATGATAAATACAATTTTTTTAATAAAAACATTAAAAAAACACCCATCAGAACATGAATTAGAGTTTTTAAGAGACATAACAATTTTATGCAACTCAAAAGACGAAATAGGTTAAAAAAAAGCTATTTGGATATAACGGTTCATTATCTAAACATTTACAAACACAACTGCTAACTCCCTCGCTCGAAAAAACATCCGTGCTTATTCTAGCGAAAAAATTATTAAAGGCATTAGCCTTGTCAATATCCTCACATAAATTTGTTCCTTCAACATTTACAAAATTAGTTTTGTTATTGTTATTCTTCGTGGACTTATTTTTAACATTTCCTCTTATTTTATTAAATTCATGAACGTAATAATTCGTTTTACATGTTGAGACTTCCATAGAAATTTCCTTGCAAAGAACTTTGTATCTAAATTTAAGATTCATGTTATTCGGGTTCTTGGGACATTTTTTGAAAAGTTTATTTTTACTTTTAATTTTTTTCAATAAGTCACTACACATCCAGGGTTTTAACTTTTTTAACTTTGAGTTACACTTGTTCACTTTAGTCGTAAATGAATTTACGTGACCAGTTAAAATATCTAAAAACATATCAAAAGCGTTTGATGGATTTGGCTCACAATACACATTATGCCAAGGTTCAAACATTAGTTTGTTGTTTAATGAAACAAAATCAGTTTTATTAAATGAAATTTCAAGCTGCGGACGCGTTTTCTCTGGCAAAATGGCATTATCAAAACGTAAACACGTCATACAATGATCAGAAAAATGAAAGTCCGAAACAGAGCTGCTTAAAGATAAATTACTAGATTGACTTAACTTCACAAAAATGTGATCAATGCAAGTCGAAGAGTTATCTGTTATTCGCGTGGGTTCATTTATGCACGATTCCAGACCATACGCAGAGAGCAAGAATAAATATTTATCAACCAGCGATGAAATTTGTAAAATGTTTATGTTAATATCACCCAGCAATATAACATTATCTGACTTAACATTAGACAAAAGGACATTCAAGTTACCCAAAAACACATCATTATTTAAATTTTCGATTATCAATTAAACAGCTAATCCTTGCCACATCAGAGCTTCTGAAATTAAAAAAAACAAAAATCACACTTATATTCCTCCACACTTATTCTCACATTTTTGCTTATAATTCAGATGCTTTAAATTTCTTAATAAAAAGAGTGCTGCGATTCCAAAGGTTGTTAAGTTTACAAACGTAAAATAATAGGTGGACACTGAACCCGTTTTCTGCTCAGAATGGCAATCAAAAGACTGTGACCTTACAATTCAGAGCTTTTGAAGAATTATAGCTTTCAAAATATATTGCGCAAATTCTTCTTAAAATACAGAAAAATATGTACCGAGAACAAACAAGACATCTATTAATTGAGTTTAAACAAAATTAAAAAAAAAATTTCCTGGGAAAAGCCGGAAAAAATATTTAAAAGATGCACTTACTCTGATATGGAATAGAGAACTGTAGACGGTGGCAATTTCCAGGAAGTTACGTTCTAGCGTCGACAACCAAACGCATTTTTGTAATTCTCAAAATTCAATAGTAGTTAGTTCAATAGTAGTTAGCTACTCAAAGCTATAGTTTTGTTATTGGCTGTACCAAAAGGTAAGCAACAACACGGGCACGGATCTAGGGGGACGGGAACATAATCCTCGCTAGAGATTTTGCTTGTTTTTAACTGAAATTCATTAATAATACTTTTGCAAAAAGTTACTATACCCCGACCCGTTCAAACCGTGGGCGGGAGGTGGGCATGTCTCTTTTAGATTCCAACAAAAATTAATGTATAAATAAATAAATTTAATAATAATAGGGTCCATTGAATTTGAAATGTGCTTAGTGAATAAAAAAATATAATGCGGCACAAAATGGAAAAAAGTACGTAAAAAGTACGAAAATTGTAGAATTGTTGTACCTACACTCAATGGTCCATTATTTCATTTTTCTACCATGAATTTTCTTCAAGAGTACTGAGTTTTTTTCTTAAAAAAATTATCTTCACGTACAAAATGATAAACTGAGAAGTTTTTTGTAATTTCGATTTTTTTTGTTTATTGAAACATTATTCGACTTAAATTTAAAAAAAAAAAAAATCTGGAATTTCTTCTAATAGCGTTAAACTACTGAGTTAAATGACAAAATTTGTTCAGAGTAGTTATAAGTAATTTATCTTTAATTTGGTGCTTCAATTTTTGAAATTGTTCAATCCGTTCTCGAGATAGGTTGATATTTATGACACTATATCCTGGAAAGAGGGGAAACATTTTCAAAAGGTCATATCTCAAAAACTTGTCCATAGGAAAATGTTGTATTGTAAGTATGTAATCAGTATAAATTATACCTATTTATACCAAAATCCGTCAAAATTACGGCTTTAGCTATTTCAAAGTTTATTTTTTTTTTGCAATGATTGACATCAATTCATATTTGTTCTAATTTAAACATAGTTTTTAGACATAGAGCCTGAACAGAATCAAAAATCGTTGCGGCCGACGATTTGTTGTTGTTCTCGCAGCTCGTTTTCCGCAACGATAAATAGCAGACTAAGAATCTATTCTATTTCAATCGTCAGTCGCAAGGATTTTTCTGGAAAAATTTTAAATCCTCTGATCTTTGGTACATCGCCGAACCCTCTTGGGCTACCGAAACTACAGAAAAGAAACCTCCTCTCACAAACAAATACAGGAAGCAATGAATTGGGCCCAAAAACTCAAATAAAAAGTTCTTGTGAACGCAAATCTTGCCAAATTCGATTATGCAACAAAAACAGAGCAATTCATACCTGAAATACATGCACCAAATACGTTTGTGGCAAGTGTTTATCTAAGATAACATGTACTTGTCATAAGTACTTGTAAATTTTTATTTTTTTTATTTTTTTTAAAAGGTCAAAGAACCAAGGCATGCCTTATACAAACAAGGTTTGGTCTTTGACCTAAAAGGAAAGGGATAGATTTATTTAGAGGATTTGATTAGAACAATTCGTGAACTATTGATTAGGCGAAACAACCGTGAAAGACAATTTGAATTGCTTTTAACCGAGGCTGCCCAGCTAGCACAGATTTCAATTTGTAACAAAACTATGCTATAATTCGGTGGTATTCCAGCTTCTTAAACAAATTTAGTCAGAAATGAGTTGTATTAAAGTTTCAAATGAGTAATTTGGAACAAGTCATTCGTTTTGTTGCAAATAAGTTAAGCTACGGTGTTAATTATGTTACGCATAAATGCACTTGTTGTAAAAATGTTTTAAAAAGTTTTGAAAAATAAGTAACTTTTCGTTAAATTAACATTATGAAAACATTTATTTTTGTAGCACCTATAAAAAATGTTTGTGTATTGTAATCGTAACAAATACAGTAACGAGTTAGCAACCTATATGCGACTAAGTTGCTTTATGTTTATATTAAGTTATATCAATGTCACATCAACTTAATGTTCAAAACTTCGGTTGAAGATGTATGTATTTATTAAGTTATAGGGAAGACTGCAACTAAATGTTTCCAATTTTGCTATGACGCACTAAAATGCCATAAGCAAAATATAAATTATATTGTTCACAAAAATTATGTATTGCTTGTCAATTTTTTTGTGTTGGATTCTAATATCATGTAATCCAATTTTGTTTTATTTCAGCTTTCGGTGAGACTACCAAATTTAACAAATTTTTCGTCAATGGCAATGAATCATTGTGAAATTATGAGAATTTGTTTTGTTGCAAGAAGGTTGAATTGAGGTTTTAATTGAGTTGCAAGAACATTGAAAATAATCATTGGAAACTTGTGCTATATCAAGGTTATTATAAATTTGATGCAGGTTTAAAAAACATAATTGTAACTTATAAAATTTTGCTTGATATAAGAACGATGCATTGAGGTTTTTATTCTGTTGCAAGTACTTTAGAAACAACCATTGAAACTTATATAATGTTATTAGTTACATGAACGTTGTATTGGAGTTATAATTCAGTTGCAAGAAGTTTAGAATAAAATTGTTGTAAGTTAATGCTGCATTAAGGTTATTATGCAGCTGCAACAACTTTAAAAATTTAGTTAATTGAAGGAACTACGTAATTTGGTTATTATTCAGTTGCAAGAACTTTGGTAAAAGTGTCTAAAAACTTCATGCTCGTCATATTTGATTTTTTTCTACACTATGAATTTTGATTGGAAAAAATTTAAATACGATATTCGTTAGTATTTATTATTTTCTTTTAGAATTTTCAGTGCAATATGACACTAGGAACTTAAAAAAATATACTAAGATGTATATTAAACATTATTACGCGGAAATTAAAGACTCGAAATATTTCTTTTATCCAAATTATTTTAAAAATGTTTATTTTTTGGGAGGCGCGTGAGTTTTCTAGAGTTAAAGCACATTCATCGACAAAATGGCCTTTGTTTTAAAATTTTAGTGTATAACTAACACTTCATATTTTCAATTTAATTTCTCATCTTTTCATTACATTCCAATTTATCTTTGACTTTAAAAATACACTCCAAAAAATTATCACTGGTTTAATGAAAACTATATTAAGGAGTTGTGTATGCAAAACATTTAAAACTTTTTAAGAACTTATTTTTTTTCAATCAGGAATATTTATATCAGTAAAAAATCTGTCATTGTAACAAAAAATAGCTTCAATAAAACAAATTGAACATTCACGTTATTTTTTTTTTTTTTAATTTAACGTAAGAATAACACAATAAAATTTTTTTTGGATGTTTCAAGTATATTTCATCTTGTGGCGTGCAACTTAAGTTTGAACCAACAACACATTTATAACATTATTATAACACATTTCTTCCCTAATTGCCTAAGTTGTTACAAAATAAGCGTTAAATATCTTCTTTTTCAGTTGTAATTACGTTACAATTACACTTTACATCTGTATTGGCGACTCTTTTGCGACTCTTTTACAACCTTTTTGTGCTAGCTGGGTAGTGTTATGCCTTAACTTCGGCAAGCATTTTCAGCCCTTTAGTGGTTCCATTCCTTTAATTCCACATTTTCCACAATTTACTGTGGATTTTTGGTTTTCCATAATTCTTAAATCTTTTCTACATTTAAAGAAAGTGAAAAGAACTCTGCCCGAGCTCGGATTCGAACCAGGGACCTCTGGGTTGAGACTACAAAGGGCGACAATATATCCTATGCACAAATGGATATATAAACTATTTTTGTTGGTTTCTTGACATAGAATTACGTCTTACAACGCGGTTTGTATGGGGGTCATTTTGACGAATTTTTTTAAGCACATTTAAGGATTTTAGTTGACAATTTGAGGTATACCTACAGTTTTTAATATTTATCATACAAAGAAAAATATATACTTATATATACATAATTACGTATATAAAATTGAAGAAGAAGAAATTTATATATTCTTACTAGAAATGTTATATACAAGCTGCTTCAGTAGTTGCTTATGCTGTTGTTATAGTTGTTGGTTTTGTTGTTGTTGTGGTTGTTGTTGTTTTTTTGGTTGTTGGTTTGGATCGCAATCGTGTCATTTATTATTGTGCTGCTTTTGTTGTTGTTACTTATATGTATGTAAAATACAAATCAGTTTCTTTCGTTTTTAATGTTACCTATTGGCATGAAAAAGTCAATAGCCAAAAAATAACTAGTTTAAAAGTACTTGAAAAAACTATTTTAAAATAAGTTTAAAACACATGCAGCGTGCGTCGGTCTTAATTTTTATTGCTATTGTTCTTTGCTAACCCTATTTCGTATATGCTGTTTTGTTATTTTCCTGTTTCTGTTATTTAATTGCTTCTTTCTTGTGAAGTGACAAAAAATAAACTGTTATTTTATTTTACATTCAAGAATTTATTTTCAATCCAGCAAGTTCGGTGCAAAGTGCGAGTGTTCAATTAAATTCCAGTTGTGAACTATAAAAAATTAAAATGAACAGTGGTTACAGCAAAAGAACTTTAAAAAGATTATTTAAGAAACAGAAAGAGGAAAACGTATCAATGTTGCAGATAAATAACATAAAAAATGAAGTAAAAAAAGTAAACGTGAAGAAACAAAATGCATGTCCATAGCAGCGATCAGAAGATTAAAATATAAGCCAGAAACAAAATGAAGAGTTGCCTTCATATAGAATTTCGTTATGATAGCTCTAAAATTACGACTTTTATCGTAATCACAGACGGAAAGGCAGACATGGCCAAATCACTCAGGAGGTGAATGTTGATCAAGAATATATATACCAGCCACTCCTCCTTATCGGCGGAGTGACAAAGTTCATAAACCCTTGCACAGCATGTTTGTATATATAAACTTTCTAAAAATAACTGGCACCCCATTATATATATATATAAATTTAATTTGCTAAGTAAATTTCATAAATTGATTTTTTTCCGTAAATTGAAATAGTTAAGTTTTTGACCAAGAAAAAAAAATAATTTCAGTTTTGGATGAACATCGATGGGATCCACGGTAAAAAGAAGCTTAATGAATTCACAAAATCTTACCATACTTTAAAAGATAAACAATTATATCAAAATTATTTTATTTATTTACAAGAATTTAGAATTTTTTTTCTTTTTCCTTTCACTAGACGCCTTTTGAGCTATGGAAGCGAAATACCCAGAAGGCACTGTTCGAAAGGCTTTTCAGGCGGACAAAAATGGGTCTTTTTCAAGCGGAATGTCTTCAAAGAAAACAGCGCTAAATTTTAAAATACATTTTATTGCATTAATTTTGAAGAAATCTTATGCACAAATGAAATAAAAAAGAAAATTATATATTTTAATAAATCCACAATATAATTTTTTTAAAGACTATTACTTTTAAAGTATTCAAGTAGTATAAAACTAAACAATTTTAAATAGTTTGAAAATAAGATACTTTTTATTAAGTTAATTGTAAACTACTTTTAAATTATTTCAAAATAAGGTATAAAATATAAAAAAAATTTTAAATAAAGATTTGAAAATCTATTTTGTTAGCTAAAATTTAAATTTTAAAATACTTTTAAAATATACATATTAGGGCGGGTCAAATTCTGGCTCAGCGAAATTCGTAAAATACATGTAATTTCAAGACTTTTTCTCCACTACAGCATATACAAATTCTGAAAAAAAGCTGTGCGGACTTTCGTAAATAGATTCATACACATACATTCATACATTCATATTTTATAATTGAGAACAAAATCTATTTACGAAAGTCCGCACAGCTTTTTTTCAGAATTTGTATATGCTGTAGTGGAGAAAAAGTCTTGAAATTACATGTATTTTACGAATTTCGCTGAGCCAGACCTCCAAAAAATTCGTCCATACAAATTGACCCGCCCTAATACATATAGTATATGCTGACACAGCTTATACAGCTTATATGCTTTAACACAGGAAAAACAAATGTTGGAAATAATTTCCAACAGATGGTCAGCTGGTAACACGTGTAACATAACGCGGCTAATCTGTCACAAACTCAACCTTAAGCATTCAAAAGAACTCATTTCTCTCAGTAGAGACCACATCAGCACCATGATAGGGATCCTTACAGGGCACTGCCTTATTAGCAGACACGCTCAAAAATTGAACATACCCCACAACGACTTCTTCAGAAGCTGTAGAAATAAGGAGGAGGAAGAATCTACAGTACATTTCCTATGCACTTGTCCAGCAGCGCTGGCTCAAAAACGCTTCATCCACTTAGGCAACTGGTTCTGCAATGACCTTGACGAACTCTCGTAATCTTCGGTTTACCGAAACTTATGCTAAGCAAACAGCTCAAATTGGTTTAAACAGAGATAGGTAAAATTAACCCTTGGTATCAAAATGGGCCTCATTGGCCAAATTGTGTCTCGTTTGAGACAGTCACACTAATCTAAACATAACTTTAAATTGCTTTAAAGTTTAACCGACATAAAAACGAACAAGAACAACAAATCTATTTATATAAAAATGGATCGTGCTTTGTTCGGATGTTTAAAACTTGAAAACGACTGGACCAAATTGGATACTTATTTCCGCGGATTTGTTTTTAATTGCTACGTGAAGGTTTAGAAAAAAAATGTTGCCACACCCCCTTTTACCGCTTACAAATCAATAAAAATCCAATATTTAAAACGGTTTTTGCCGTATTAAAATAAAATTTGGTAATAAAGATCGTATAATAACTATCGGTAACAATACTAAAAATGGGCATGGTCCCATTACAGCTACGCTTACTTTTAAAAAAAGATAAAAAGACTTCGAAACTACTGGCCCGGTTGAGCTCAGATTTTGGCAGTGGATTTGTTTCGAGTACGAGATGATTTAAGAAATGACTGCCGCACCCCTTTTACCGCCCAAATATATATATAAAAAATTTGCGATATCAAATTGATTTGGAGTTGTTGGTCACACACCGTAAGAATTCAGTATCCGACCTTATTTGATCAATGCAGTTTCAATAATAACACTTTATGGGCGTAGGCAAAGAGGGAGTGGCATCTCCTAAAGAACCCAGAGTTGTGCTATTGAATAGCTTTGGCCGTACCGCGACCTCAACGTAAAAATGCAGTTTTACTGATTTCATTTTATGAGCATTTTTCAAGGGGGCGTGGCACCTCTCATATAACCCGAATTTTTGATATTGAATAGCTTTTGAGTTATAGGTTGCACAGCGTCAGAATTCAGTATTCGACCTCAATTTATACATGCAGTTTCATTAATGACATTTTATGGGCGTAGGACAAGGGGGAGTAGCACCTTCCGACCTAAATGTACACATGCAGTTTCATTGATTACATTTTATGGGTGTTTGTCAAGGGGGAGTGGCAGCTCTTATTTCACCCAAATTTGCGATATTGAATAGCTTCTGAGTTATAGGTTGCATAGCGTCAGAATTCAGTATTGGACCTCAATGTATACATGCAGTTTCATTGATTACATTTTATGGGCGTAGGACAAGGTGGAACAGTACTTTCCATATAACTCAAATGTTCGATATCAAATAGTTTTGAAGTTATAGATCGCACCGCGTGGGAATTCAGTATCCGACCTCAATCTATGCATTCAGTTTTACTGAATACTTTTTATGGGCGTTGGACAATTAGCGTAACACCTCCCATACAACATAAATTTGCGATATCGAAAAGAGTTATAGGTTGCACAGCGTCGGAATTCAGTATTCGACCTAGATTTACACATGAAGTTTTATAGATTTTATTATATGAGCGTTGGAAAAGGGAGGTTTCTCCCATACAAGCACTATTATCGATATTGAATAGATTCGGAGTTATAGATCGCACAGTTTTGGAATTCAGTATTCGACCTCAATGGGCACATGCAGTTTCATTGATTACATTTGAAGGGCGTTGAAAAAGGGGACGTTACACCTCCCATACAACCCAAATTTGTGCTATCGAATAGCTTTCGAGTTATAGGTCGTACAGCGTCTGAATTTAGTATTCGGACTAAATTTACAAATGCTGTTTCATTGGTAACATTTTATGGGGGTTGGACAAGGGGCATATAACCCAAATTTGTGCTATCGAGCAGCTTTGGATTTATAGGTCGTACAGCATCGGAATTCAGTATTCGACCTCAATTTACACATTCAAGGGAGGGTGGCAGCAACACGCCGGGCTTCAGATAGTACATCACTAAAAATATCAAATGAAAAATTCTTCTACAAAAGAAATTTGTTTTTAAATAATCTTTATTTAGAAGCTTTAAAATAGTTTTTAAAGGTATAAATGAAAAAACAACATTTTTCTCTACTGCTATTACTTTTATAGAAAGGAATTCTACGTTTATACTTACAGTACTATCGAAACTGTGTCTTTTTTCTATTAATAATTAATTAATTCTTATACTAAATGTTATTTTACTAAATTTTATTCTTTTATTAACATATAGAAAGCCAAAAATAACAATGAAAGATATGATAATAAAAAAACCGTAAATTTAACGGATTTGGTAAAACCAGGTATATATTGAGCGTCGGTAGTTCTAGTGATAAGCGAGGAAACCAATGAGACTTAATAACTTGTGAAAATATAAAGGTTGAAGTTAAATAATGCTCAAAATAAGGTTCATTTTCGAACAAAAAAAATTCACCAAATATAATAATATTATAATAGTGCAAAGCTAGTAATATTATAATAGTGCCTCAAAAAAGGATCGAATTTTAAATGCTTCAGATACCATGTTAAGTATGGTGCACTTTTTAAAGTATCCCAAACGCATTATAAAACCTGTGAAATATGGCACACGACAAACTTACAATATATTTTGCTACCTACTTATTGTAAGTCAACTATTTAGCTAAATATGTTTGCATGTTTTTATGTAGATAATAAAAACTAATATCTCATTACTTTTGCCTCCCCGAAACTCAAATATTTTAGTACGTCACAGATAACAATGCAGCAGTCTACAAAGAAAAATTTTAACCGTTTCACTTTGGTTTTGTAGCATACATAGAAACAAATGTGCGTCTATGCCGCCGGAAGCGATTTCTAGAACATTTTAGCTGGCTTCCTTTTTCATATGATGGCGTGGTGGTGGTGGTTGTTGAGCTGCTTACGCTGGAGTTGAGCGAAATTCTTATCGCAAATTTGTTTGTTTTGCAAATGTTAATAGATAGATATTTGAAATAATATTTGGGGTTATGTTAGTTGTTGTATGTAGTGTTTTGTGTCCGTGCTTGAGTGTGCAGGAAACTATGCACACATGAAAAAGTAATTATAGAACCTCAATATAATCATTATCCAGCTCATCATTATCCACACCACCAACAATATCATTATCATCATCAGCTCTTTTATTATCATTATTAACACTAATTTTTACCCACAATAGCTAACCGCACACAGATACAGAAACGCATTTGAAAACTATCGTAGTTTTATTTGTTCCATATCTGTGGCTGAGGATGTTCTAGCAAGTTCTTGTCTCAATGTATTTGTATATCCATCATTTTATTACTACAACTGCGTTTCATCTTCAAGCCATAACGATGAATGTGGTTTTTGGAAATAAGTTTTAATTGCGATTATTATGGTTTCTAAGCTACGAATAAATGAGTGTACGTTGGTAATGTGTGGTTGTTGAAAAAAGTTGAACTGTACTGAAAAAGTTTGGTTCGTTTTGAAATAGATATAGACTAAATTTAAAAATTATAAATAGAAAACATGAATGCAGTGATTATAAAAAACTTTTTCATTTGTTCTATGAAACCAAATGAAATCGGAGATATAGATGGAAAAAGTTGAACGATAAAAAGTAGCTTAAAGTCTCAATAATTTTCAAAGTTTTTTCCGGTAACTGTGAATACATATGTACAAACTATATTTAAACATATTTAAGTTATACAATAAATTAAAAAAAAATTTTTACAGTATTACATGCATTAAAAATTTTCTGAATGTATATGGCAATATTTATGGTTTCAAGCTGTGTAAACTTACGTAGCATATCTTGGAAAACAAAAATTGTGTTTTTAATATTAGAAAAGCTTGCGGCTTATAGTATGTAAAAAATTTACATAGGCAAACCGTTAAATGTACTTTTCATCGGATCTTCAATTCAAAAATCATATTTTGTGTAAAAATTACTCTTTATTCAAACTCTTTTACAATGTCTTTATATCATTATATTAAAAGCTACAAGGTTAAGCTTAAAATGATCATATAAAGTGACCCGAAAACAATGAAAGTTTTTCCAACTCTTATGTTTTTTCTTTTTTAAAAAAGATCAAAGAACCAAAGCATTCACCTTAGACAAACAGAGATTGGTCTTTGAACTGAAAGAAAAGGGATAGATTATTACAGATAGAATTGATTGGAACCATACGTGAATTATCGATTATGCGGAACAAACGTGAAAGGCAATTTTAATTGCTTATAACCGAGGCTAGTGTTATGCATTTCCATCACGGCAAGCATTTCCAGCCCTCAGTTGTTCCTGTCCTTTAGTTCCACATTTCCCACAATTTAGCTGAGGATTTTTTGTTTCAATATTTCTTAATTGTAGTAAAGAAGAAAGAAAGCGAAAAGAATCATGCCCGAACCCGGATTCGAACCGGGGACCTCTGAGCTGATAAGTCTGGAGCACTCTTCATTAGACTAACAAATCCAACAAAAAGCAGCTTTTCAGCAGCTGACAAAGTTACCAATAACATCTAGTTGTGAAAATATTCAGTAAAGTTTGCCATTTATGCTTGCCTTGGATATAATAAAAAGTATTTTCGAAATTCCGGCTCAGTTGTAAAAACGATAGGCAAATCTATATATAGTTAGGCGTAGGCGAAAAAGCATTGAAAAATATTTCTTAAATAAAACCTAAACTATAAGAGATGGAAAAACATGGTGTAAGAGGAAATTTTAGACATTCTTAATATATATATCTTATTATATAGACAGTATATTCTTAGTTACAGGCCGGTTACACAGGCCTGTGACAGTGAAAGTACGAAAGAATATGTGTACTGTTCGAATGATTCGAAAAATTTCGAACGTTCATGCTAGTAACAAGAGGTGCTACACATGCACGTGAAAGTTCATTGAAAAAATTCCGTCGAATGCGAAGGTTCTCGCTGCTTTTGCAGTTTGCGTGTGCTTTACTTGTTATTTTTGTTTGCTTTTAATTGTAAACAAGCTATCAGTGTTGCTTCCTGTATGAAATCGACAAAAGCCCGAAATAAATACACCAAAAGTAATTAAAAACAACACTGATATCCCCCTTTTTGACATACACTGGCCGCTGCTGTTAAAATCCACTGGCTCTGAAATTCCGTTGCCAGTAGCGATGAAAGTGGCGTGAAAGTGAATCCAGTGTGAGTGTATTTGTAAAATAGTATGAATGTATTGAGTTTTTCGAACTACAGAGCCAGTGTACTGGCCTGTGTAGCATGCGTGTTATGCATTTTTTTAAGTTTAATGACGTCACCTCGTATATATTACAGTTGTGATATTCATCCAATTTTGCAAAAACTCAAATGCAGAACACGTTTAAGATACGGAAGATTATGTATTAAATATGCTGTTAATACACACATTTTTGTAGAATTTATAAAAGTTATGCTACTTTGATGACGTCACTTTGTATGCGAGATTGGTCGAGTTTTTATCAATTTTTACAAACTCAAAGTTATTTTTAATATTCTTTGCATATAATAAAAATTTTAATTTATTAAATTTGTTTTAATTAGAGACTTAACCGTTTTTATATAGTTACTTTGTTTAGGAGGTAGCCGTGGTTTTTATACTATTTTTACAAATGTGAAATATATGGTGAATATTTGAAACCAAAGTTCTTTTGCAAAATTTGAAGTTAGTACATTAGTTTACCATTTTGTTAAAGTCACTTTGTATGGGAGGTTGTTGTGTTGTTTTTTTTCGATTTTAAAACTTCCAATTACATGGTGAATTTTTTGCGGTCAAAGTTTATAGGCAAATTTTTAATCATGACATTTATTTTGTGTCCTTTTTAGATATATTAAAGATTTGATAAAGGAACGTTGTGTGGGAGGTAGGCGTTATTTTAATCCAATTTAATCAATCCGATTTTGCTTATTCTCATATCTCACATATACCAAATTTCAATACGATAGCTTTGAAATTGCGGCTGTAATCGTGTCGACAGACTGACCTAGCAAAATTGGATCAGGAGGTGATGCTGATCCAGAAAATATATACTTTTCTATACCTGCCACTCCTCCTTATCAGCGTTGCAAACGGATTGACAAAGTAAACAAAAAAATTTTTTCCATACATTTTTTTTATATAGCAAAATTTTTTCTAAATTTTTATACCAAAATGAAAAAGTCATTTATCAACCCTGCATCACCATCTGAAACTTAAACAAATTAAAAGAGTACTGTCATTAATTTTAAGATTAACCGTTTAAATCCTGAATTTGATTTTCAACATCTTCTTTAATAAAATTTAAAATTTTCGTTTTTTCACCTTGCCTCGGCATTTTTCTGTTTTAAATGTCAAAATCACAAATATCAAAAATGCAAGGAGTACTCACAATCTGTAGCAAATTTTTTAATTTACTATAAATACTTCAAAAACTCCAGATCGTGAATACCGCTAATGTGTACGTGCCAACTCCGACGCACGACTTTAGCTTACTTCTTAAGATTGGAATTTGAAACATATATATTAAAGAAAAAGTAGTGAATGAATGCATCTCTTATATTTCTGAAAGAATAATATACTTTTATTCATATTTAAAAAAAATTTTACTTCTTATATAAGATACATAAATATATTATAAGGTTAATTTATTCCTTTACTAATAATATCACCTCCTGCTTGTAAAAATTTGTCAGTGATGACATTGTAATGCAGGACGTAAGCAGAATATGACAAATTCTGATTTGTGCTGTAAAGAACGATAGTTTCTTTTCTTTGTTAGGACAACGGTTTGACTATATTCGCGTGTGTAGCTATATCGTCCCAGTGAACCAAAACCACCGTATTCGAATTCATTTATGAACCTTTTCGGGTAGAAACGTTTATTTTTGGCACTCATAAATGAACCCTTTTTGTATCATTCGTCGGACTAAAATGTCTCTCAAAAATTAACCTTATTATTCGGAAATGAGTTAAAAAAAGAACCATAAATTGTACTTTTTTGTTCAGAAACGACTTAAAAAAAGAATAACAGAAAAGTTATTTTTCGGCACTCGGAAATGAACCCTTTTTGAATCAATCGCCGGACGAAAATGACTCTCAGAAACGAACCTTTTTTTTCTTCAGAAATGAGTTAAGAAATGAACCATAGAAAAGCAATTTTTCGGCACTCGGAAATGAGCCCTTTTTGCATCCATCACCGGGCTGAATTACCTCAGGAAAATGGACATTTTTTGTGCAGAAGTGAGTTAAAAAAGGAATCTTTTTGAATTAGTATTATTTATTAAAAAAATTTATAGAATATTCAAAAAATTAATATATCGTTTATTATATAGATTATATCCATGTATAGTATTAACATATAGTAAAATAAAGTAACTTTATTCTATAATAATAGTTAAAAAGAAAGGTCCCAGCAGAATACCTAATTATTGTAATGATTTCTTTGATATTTTAATTGATGTTTTAAGCAAAATCTAAATTTAAAGCAAATACACCTGCTGTCACGCACATCTTACCACTTCATTTGTACCAGTATTTTTACAAATTTTCATCTTATGTTTGGTCCACAGTCAAACATGTATTTCATAAGCAAAACTATAAGTTTTAAAATAATTTGGCAGGAGTTCAAACATAAAGTGACACATTTTAAAAATATCTAATTAGTAAAGTTAATTATTGGGGAACTTTTTTGAAAACTTTTTTGCATGGAATGTTGTCATGGTTTTCTTTCTATTTAGGCTCAATCTAAATTTTTGATGAAATGTTGAAATGTTATGACAGACTTGTTGATAGATGAAAGGGAAAGTATTTTTTCAAACGTGCAGCAGTATCTCTCTTCTTATGGCGAAAATCAATTCGCACTGGTGAAAAAGTTTATATGACGTTTATATGAAGGTAAACATTTTAATTTACTGCTAGCCTAAACACGGCGCGTTGCTGCCGCGGCCCAGTTTCCAAACGCGAATAAAATGTCATCACTGAAACTGTACCTGTAAATTGTGGTCGAATACTGAATTCCAAGGCTGTGTGGGCTATAACTCAAAAGCTATTCGATATCGCAAATTTCCACGGAGGTGCCACGCCCCCTTGTCCAACTCCCATAAAATGTTGTCAGCGAAGCGTCACGTGTAAATTGTGGTGGAATACCGTATTCTGAGGCTAAGCAACCAATAACTCCAAAGATATTCGATATCGCAAACTTGGGTTGTATGGGAGGTGCCACACCCTTTAAGGGTAGGAGGGTGAAATATACTTTGCAACCTAGTATCATACCTACCAAATATACATACAAAATGTCATGAAAATCGGTCGAGCCGTTTCGGAGGAGTTCTGTAACAAACATCGTGACACGAGATTTTTATATATTAAATTGTAAAAATATAAACAAAGGTTTAAATTATTCCTTTTGTAACTCATTTTTTTATATCACTAATTTTATGAACAAAAAATGGTTTGTTTATGAGATATTGTTTCTGCTGATATGACAAAAAAATTTTATTTTTTTTAATTCATATTAGAATGCAAAAAGAAACATTTATGATTCGTTTCTGAACTTATTTATGAACAAAAACAGTTCATTTACGAGGAATTTTTAGCTACTGAAATGATTCTTTTTCGACTTAAAATAAGTTCTTTATGAATTACACAAAAAAAAAAATAAATTTTTTATTTATGTGAAAAGTTTTTACGCATTTACTTTTTATAGCAAGCAACTTTTAAGCGACAAAATAAAAAATCAAAAAAAGAAAAGAAAATTCTATACAAAAACGTTCGCAAAACTCTCACCTTACGCAAAACCTTCGCCTATGGTTTAGTGGGGTGTTTTTTAACAAAAAGTTTTGCAGTGAAGTGTATTTGGGTCATACTATCACAAACCACACACCTAATTTCACTTGACATTTTAGAATGGGCCAACAATTTTTTTTTTAACTTATATACATAAAAATAATAAAACCTATTAAACAGGGCAACACTGATTCTGCGGCATGGGATTTGGTAGTCAATTTTAGTTTATACATTGATGAAGATGTTAGCCTATTTTTTAGATTATTTGAATTGACTCCGGTTCTCGCGATAAACCGCTATTTTAAAAATTAAGGAGGTTTCATCACAGATTTTAACATAACTCCAAAGCAGTAAGTCTGAATTGGTAAAATGAAAAATCCAAAAATCTGCAGCTAAATTGCCTTCAAGTTACATCTACACTGTTTAATTAGCTGAATACTTTCGGAAATATTATGAAAGTTCTTCTGAAAAAAAAGTTTTTTATGCAAAATTTAAACTTTTTTGTTATTCCATAATTCATATAAATTCAAAAACGTCAAAATAGCTCTTTTTTGATATTAACTTATAAATACATATATGTTACTAAATCAAAAAACATTGTAAATGTAACTTGAAGCAATTCAAGCAAACATCTGCAGCTAATGTTTGGATTTTTTATTTTACCAAATCAGACTAATTGTTCTGGAGTTATGTTAAAATCTGTGATGAAACCTCCCTAGTTTTTAAAATAGCGGCTTATCGCGAGAACCAGAGTCAATTCAAACAATGTGAATTATAATATTAAGACTTCATTATCCCATGCATCTTAATTGGCTCCAAAAATTTATGCCGCAGAAAAAATTCCTTTTTTGTTCCCCTGTGTTATTAATGGTACTAAAACCCTCAGAAAAACTTCAGTTAAATATATTGTGATGTGCAAATTTAAAATGTTTTAAAAAAATACCATTAGTCCCTTGACAAATCCCTAAAATAATTCCTGGTACTTATGTATGTGCCATATTTTAATCAATATGCAACAACTTCTTAATTAAAGACCTATAATTCTTATATACCTCAGAGATCTGCAACGGATAGCTTTTTTGCGACTCTGAGTATATCCGAAAAAAATAAGTACAAAAACCTACTCACCCTAAGCGCACACAACTCGACTTATATTCTCTTCTACGAAACTAGAATGCGGCGGCTCAAATAAATATGAGTATCCTTAGTCATGAGTCGGATCAGGAAAGATCGGGTTTTTTCGGTTCATAACTACTTATGGTTGTTGTCGTCTTGCTGATACTTATCCTACTTGCCCAAATACTCATAATCGACACAAGTAGCCGAATCACTCGGCTCATCTGCCACGGATATGAAAGAGAGCGCAGTAGAGCGCAGTAGAGCGCAGCAGTAAATAGTGAGCGAGTTTTTTGTATTTGTTTTGTGCTATTTTTTCCTACGCATATCTAAATGCTGAATAACAGATGTGTTATTCTTGTGTTGCTTTTTGTTTTTATCGTACACAGTGAAAGCTGCGCATGAGGTAACGTTGTTAAGGCTTAAAAATAATACGCAGTTTCGATAGTATCGTAAGTCATTCATTTTCTGCAATCAGCAATTATTATTAAATTTGTAAAGTATTTTTTTATTTTTCTGTAGCCTTCAGTTACCAAATCACATGCGCATAATATAAATTACACTTCTATTGCACGTGTTTACGCACAAGAAGCAAACAGACACGTGCGCCGCACAGTGGTTGAGCCCCATACAAAAGTTGTCAATAAATAGAAGGACTCATCGTAAACCAATTAAATTTTGTGTATTATTTGGAATTTGCCTTATTAGAATACACACAAAAATATTTTTAAATCCGCCTTCAATCACGCCTGCCTCCCATACAACACAAATATTTAAAACGCCATCTTTTTTTTGTCTTAAACCAATACAAGAACCATTCTGTCAGAAATCTTCAATATATGTCTATTATAAAAAAAGTATTTTCTGCCACGCCCACCCCCCATACGAAATTTTCCAATTCACGTGTTTTTCCGTATTCCAAGTTCAATGAAGCGCTGCATCTAAACTGTCTAAATTAAAGGTTTATAGTATTCAAAAATATTATTTGTTGCTTTTTATAAAAACAAAAACAAAATCATCAAAAAAAAGCTTATCGTTTCGTTTGAATTCCAAAAAAAGGAGTAAACCTCATGCTTTTTGCCACAAATTGGCACTGGTTGTAAATGTGATACTATCAACAGTTAAAAAAGATAATAGCATACTTTTTAGCATTGTGATAAAGTGAGCACAGGTCGTGTAGCATAAAAACATGGCTTGCATACACGGAGAAAACTGTTTGCAAAATAAGTATTGTGGTTAAGCAAAACTTGCGCTTGATTCTAAGCCACTTCAACATTATGCAAAATTTTAGCAAAAACTAATCAAAATATGCTTTTCTAATATATAACAACTAAGCAAATATTTGCTTGAATTAAGTAAGCATTTGCTCCTCCCATTTATAATAACTTAGCAAATTTTTGCTGAAATTAAGTAAAAATTTGAATGTAATCAAAATTTTGCTTTTTCCTAAATAATCGAGGAGTGATTGCAATTTAGCAATCTTTTTCTTAAATCACATTGTGATTGAGCAAAGTTTTGCTGATTTGCTTTTAAGCAAAACATTTGCTTGATTCAAGCAAATTAATTTTCTCCGTGTACGTATTCTAATTCTGTTGTTTAGAATCAAAGAATATATATTTCACTTTCAGCTAATTGAAGATGTTTGAAGAACATTTCTTGACAAGGGAATTTGAATGTTTGAATAGTTTTGAAAGCATTTTATTGCGAAATTCATTAAAATGTTTCATAGTAAGCTATAAGATAATGTGAATTAATTTAACTTTATACATATAAAATTATTGTTATACTAATTCAATTTAGTTGTAATTATTTAAAAAAATATTTAATATATATTAACATAGTAAATTAATAGACTGAGAAACACACTATAGAATATTTAAGTACTCTGCAAATATAAAGTATTGCAAAAGAAGCATAATAACATTTTTAAAGCATTTATCGTATTTAGTAAGTAAATGCTTCCACTATTTACATTAAAAATTTAACGATTTTAACTCGTAAGAAGTGATCGTTAAACAAAAAATGCCTCAAATAATACTAAAGAAAATGACTATAGCAATAAACCTTGAGACTAAACATATCTATATTTTCTTCTAAACGCATTTACCAAATGTTGTTCAAGGACTCAAAAATTTCTGTCAGTTTTTTTTAATCGCTCAACTTACAGTCCAATAAAAGCATTTCTTTATTTAAAATATCGTCGACATCCATAGATCATTATGTTTTATTCTGCAAAAAAATAAATTTACGTTTTTTTGTCATATCAACTTTGCATAAGAAATTTATTGCAAAATTAAAAAAAAAATATTTCAAGAATGCAAAAAACTTTTTCAATAATGTTTTGTGTACTTAAAAAAACCAGATTGCAATACGTTTTCTGAATTGTCTGTAATAACTCTTGAAAAATATCAATATTTTACGAAATTTTTCCAACATTTTTACATCAATCGTATATTAAGGCGTCTACACAGAAAACCTATATACATATATTTCTGATAAATATTTTGGAATCATGTGAGTTTGAATATTCTTAAGCAACGCATAGAAAAAAAAAATCACAAAAAGAGATCATCAGTTTTGGTATTTATTTCCAACTTTTAACCACTGTGCGCCGGCCTTTTGGTTTTGTTTTATTTTTGTTTATGTCTAACAAACCAAAATCACAAGCGTTGTTATTGTTTCTTTCTCCATAGAGTGCAACAATAAAATAGCAAAAACTCGTTTTCGAGAAAAAACAAACAAAAAATGAGAGCTCACATGGCCTGCAGACAAATACTTATGAAAAGTGCATACACAAAAAAAAAACTAATTAACGCTAAGAGACGTTGGCAGAGAAGGAGCAGTACTCAGAGTACACTCAAAATACATTCGGATCGAGCGCTTTTGTAACAAACTGACTCAACGCACTCATTGAAAACGGCTCGAAGTGGATCGGATCACGCCGCTCTCGGATATGAGAATGTACTTATAACCGAAAAAATGCTAATGAGCCGAATGCCTATAAGTATTTTACACATATTAATAAGTATGGATAGAGTTCAGAACAGCACGACACTCGGGTATGATTTGAGTATCCGAATTCTGTCGGATACTGATTGCAGTTCTCTGATATACCTACATATGTATGTGTCTACAAAAATTTAACAATATTACAAGCCTTCAAATTAAGTAACAATTACATCACTAGTTAGCAAGAATATTTAATTACTTTATGTCACAACAACAAAACTCACGACATCTTATTGGCATGTAACAAATAGCAATGTTCATGTTCACCAGATTTTTTTCAACTTGTCACTGTGACATTTGATAAACGACAACACTAGCGAAAATAGTTCAGAACTCATTGTTATACATTGTTGTTGCTTTGAACAGGCAACATGTTGTTGTTATTAGTAATTTATCTTTGTGTGCAATCGTTATGAAAGTAATTATATAACTACTATATACATACTGACAAAAATATAGGATAACTAATTTTCTATGAATGTAGCTTGTCATATGCTTGTGCGTGTGTGCGTGCGGGTGTACTGTGTGTGTGAGTAGAGTGCGTACGCGGGAGCAGCAGTTTGATGCAGCTTCTGATATAATGAAATAATTATTTACAGCAAGCAACAATTTACTCATCAACAGCCAACAGGCATGACGGAGGACACTAAAGAGTGCAAGGATATAGTGTGAGGGCTTTGATGCTAGGAATGTAGCAAAGGTTGAAGCACAGTAGATTGAAGTCTGCTGTAACTACAGACGATTAAGAGTATGACGAAAAGTTTAAATTAACTTTGAAGTTACTACATAATACAACTGGGGAAAAGTCATGAATGGAAAATATGTAAGAACAAGTTTGATAATAAATGAGCAGATAAGCGATATTAATAGAGTGCCTTGGGATATTAATGGAAAATAATTGAATTTGTGTGTGGTAAAATTGAAAACCAGTTAATTTCCTCTACTCATAGGAGTTTTTGAAATTACGTTTAATAATTTTCATAATTATACTTTATTACTTATTCTGTGAAGGTTATATAATGGACCACCACTTTAACATTATTTCGCATTTTTTTTTTAATTTCACTTAAAAAAATGTATTTTTTGACGAATGAATTTACGATATTCTATTATCTTCAAGCTTAGTTAAATGCATCCTTATCGGAGTCGGAGTCAGTAACTTCATAGCCAATAACTTCAGGTTATGATTGCAATCTTTTAATTTGTTTTTATTGCAATGCCTTCAATACAACAAGTCCTGAAATCATTTTTGAAATATTAAATGCATCAAAAAAATCGAAGTCATTGCTGTTTCATTGAAATTGAAATTGCAATCATGACTGCAAAACTAAATTGATTGCATTCCTTAATTCTTTTGAAAAGATTGCAATCACCTTAAATCTTTGTTGAAGTAAATATGAAGTCTTTAAAATCAAATTATTGAAATCTTTCAAAATGAATTAACCGATTAATCATGAATGAGAAAAACCATTAAAGCCACAATATGTACTTTCTTTGCATAATCCCTACCGTAAACTTTAAAGTAAAGTTAACTTTTTCATTATTTTATATGTTTAAAATTAAAACAAAAAATTTGATATTTTTCTATTTTTAATTTGAGTAAAAATATTAGTTGTTTCATATGCGTTTATCGTTTTAGTGAATAAAGTGTATTCTTTCTAACTTCCCAAGTATCTCCCCAAAAAATAAAAATCTTAGTTCTACTTTTACTTTCAAAGCCTAATTTTGCTTAATACAGCAAAAATGTATCCTGCATACAAAATGACTAAAGAATTTTTGAATATAATCAAAAGACTTCAATTGACTTCAAGTTATTTTACAATTTCAGTGTTTTTAAACATGATTTAAACTGACTTCCAATGATTTATTTCATTGACTTTAAATTGATAACAATCGAATGCAATGACTCCAGAAAGTACGACTTCAATCAAATTGAATGGACAAAAAACTTCAATATAAATTTTTACAAATTAATTTCAAAGTTATGACTTACAAAGTATTGCTCATTTTGAAACTAGAAGTCATTAAATTAAAAAATGACTGAAAGCTCTTAAGCTCTTAAGACTTAAATCAAATCTTTGATATTCAGTGCCAATTATTGATTGCATGAATAAAAGTTTTAACTACTCTGATCCTTTTATATCAAAAACTCAATTTTAATTTTCTACAATGATATTGAAATAACGAGTTTTTGATATAAAAAAATTATCTTCATCATAACGTGTTTTTATTTCAATATTGACAAAATATAGTATTTCTGAGTTCAATACAATATTTGTCTCAATTTGACTCTTAATGTTTATTGAAAATTCTCAGAAGAAAACGAGGGAATCATATAAATTTTTCGATTTCAGAATTTTTACAACTTAGGGCAAAAGTTTAGAGAATTTTATTACTATGGGTCTTGGTATAAATAAACTTTCTAAAAACATCATAGACTCGAATAAGTAAGGATTTATATGCAGTTAGGGTGCCAAAAAAAGCTATTTTTCAAGAAACTTTCTAAATAGACAAATTATTAGATTACTATTAAAACGTACATACATATTGTGTGTTTCATTTGCTTGTTTGAAAAGCTTTAATTAACATTTTTTTATTTTAAAATGATTTTTTAAAGCTCATGCAGATGGTATCCTGTAGGTTCGGATTTAAAATGAAGTAATGAAAAAGGTTTAGTTAATGCAAATCGTGAACAAATTTTTAGCAAAATCACTACCTTGCAAGAAAATATTTTGGTCTAAAATTTTTTATAAACTAATAAATATTTCTCGAAAAATAAATCTTTCTATTGATTACTAAAAAATATTCTTTAAAAAACTTGTGCTATTTTTTGATATTTGACGATTAAGCTTTTTAAGATTTTTAGATATCTAACTATCTGACTTTGACAACAAAGTTTTAAGAAAAATCGGCTAAAGTATTAAAAGCTTTTTAAACATAGTGCAATTTTTTCAACTTACACCGAAACTGCTATTCCAGGACCATATAATAAACCCTCTGTATCTTTTGCAGCTTTTAGTATATTGATTTAATTCAGACCACTGTCTGTGGACCATTTTTCCTCTCACGTGCTCTCAAACGCTCTCACGTTGGAGATCGTCGCATCCTCTTTTTTGTGAATGACATATGAATTCATCTTCAGACGTCTCAAGGTGTCTCTTGGGCAACAGCAAACTGGCAACCGTCAGTTTGAATGCTAATCTGAGTGGCGACCCTCGAAGGCTTAAATGGGTTGTGCGTCGGGCTTAACGCCCACCTATTAAAGAAAAATTTATTCTTATTATTAATTAATTCTTATGTCATTTTATTCCATCACTTAAACTTTAATGCTTATAAGTATTTGCTTTCTATGTTTTTTAATTGTCAATATTAATATTTATTTGTTGTTGTATATTTAAGTTACCTTTTGTCCATTGCAAAATATTTAAATATTCTATTAAGACCCCACTACAATACTTTTATAATGTAATACAATGTAGATGTTGCTAATCAATTATCAATTTTTTAATTTTGTATTTAATCTTAAGTGTATATGTACAAGTGTATATTCAAAAATTAATTTCTTATTAAATTATAATAAAAAATAAAAAAAAGTTATCCCCAAATCTAATGACGGTTACCGTAAACAAAAAGGACCAGTAGTTTCATCGGTAATGTGCCTCTATCCAATTTATTGATATCTTAGAAAAATCAAAAACTGATCTAACTGCAATCCAAGAAATGTAATAAAAGAGACAAGGCGGTTAATCCTATATATAACGCAAACGCAAATTTTGTCCGACTTAAGGCTTTTTAAGTAAAAGTTCAATCTTAATAAATTTAGTATGATTTGGTAGGTTTAGACCAGTAGATGTGCAAACTGGACTTTTTATTTCTTTAAAATTTATATTCTTTAAGTTATAGTGAGTTAAAATTTGCATATAATTGTTGTTGTTATGTTGCTTTTTCTCTACTTAATTTCAGCATATGCCTAAAAATATGTGAGGTATTTAGCGCCACCTATTGGCTAATAGCTATGAAACTGTTATACTGACGAATAATCTTTTATAATTTCACAGCTAAAACTATGAATTGATATATTCAATATCAAAGTGAAACTGAAATGATTACTGAAAGCTGAAGAAAGATTTCTAAGTTGGTAGGAAAATTTTTTTAATTTTTAAAAATTTACACAAAAATTTAATAAGAAATTGGAAACTGGTAATGAAACATTTTTGTTGAAGCCTTTTTCAACTGAAAATCAAGAAATATTCTCACCCCTGTATATTTAAAATAACTTTGAGTATGTAATTAAATATGCTAACATTATATCGTCGTTGCGCGTGCCGCGCAATACCGCGTATATTGCAAAAAGGCCAAAATTAATTTCATTTCAATTTTGATCAGTTGAAAATCTATTCAATAGCTTAAAATAAAACTAGGTATCTTTGATTGTGGCGTTTTAGCGCCACACGGGTAATAAATTTGTGTAATTATTTACGTATAATTATATTATTTATAAATAAATTATTATATATAATTATATTATTTATAAATAAAATTAAATTATTTATATTATTTTTATTATTTATATAAATAATTTAATTTATATTATTAAAAAAAATAACTAGTTAAGTAATTTGTGTTATTAAAAAAAATTATTGATTTTGGATTATAATTGGGCTCAAGGTCACTTTATTAATATAAAGCAATATTTTATTTGTTTTTGTTGTTATTTTTTTTTATTCGATATTTTGAACTCCACCGGAGTTAATTTTCAGGACACTATATTTAAACAAAAATATAAATATTTTACAATTTTAATATAATGAAAACAAAATTAAAAAACTTACACATTAAATATTAAATATAAAGCTAACCACATAACAATTTAGTAGACGTACGGTATGACAAAACGAACAATATCTATTGCCTTAAATTATATTGCAGCACCCGCGAATAAAATATCATAATGTCTTTTGAACTTAACGCTACAAATTGTAATTTCTGTTCAAATTTGTAATTTCAAGAATATTCGACAAATCGATATAAAATTGTCACAGAATATGCTAAAACCTACATTATGAAAATGAAATAAAAAAAGTTTTAAATTTGTAACTACAGATTTATGGTCCATTTAGCCTCGCATGGCATAGCCATGAACTGGCTTAGCAAGTGGCACATCCGAATATGTTTAGTGGGATTTGCATGTATCTGATTTTGCTCAACGTGGCAACGCAAAGCACTGCTCAGATGCATCTCTGACTACATAGATAAACATACAAGATCTATTTCATATTAAGTTTTGTATATTCTTCTATGCATTTGACGTTTTGGCAAAACAGGTGTGAAGTTGTAAAATTGTTTGACCAAGTGCGTTTAATTTACTAAAGGAAACTCGTTTTATTGTCATTTTTATTGTTTTATTTTGGCTAGGTAACTATGTTTTGCATAATCACCATTTATTTTGCTGTGTGCTAACCGCTCATCTACGTTGCATGCGCTGCTATGCCATGCGAGGCTAACTGTACCATGAAGGGCCAATTTTTTACTGTGAGTTTAAACTCTAGTCAAATTAAACCGAGGATAACTCACCAAAATTGGATGTTTAAACTCGGTTTAACTAGATATTTTAGCATTCATTGAAGTTAAATTGACTAAAATTATCATATAAGAAGTGTTTCTTTTTTGACTAAACCGAGTTTAAACGTCCAATTTTAGTGAGTTAATCTCAGTTTAATTTGACTAGAGTTTAAACTCGCACTGAAAAATTGGCCCTAAGACTCGACACTGAATAGTTGTTTTGATTTTTCAGGTTTGTCTAGTAGCTTCTAAAAATTAAAAAAAACTCTGCATAGAGTCAATCACTTAGCTGACTAGACAGTCTGTTTCGGAAATTGCTAGAAATTGCTACATTTTCCTCTTCAGTTGTCTTTGAATTGTGGTCAACTCACTGTTTAAATTTGTATATGACTTCATACATTTAGAAATTCATTAATTTGAATTATATGGCTACTAATCATATGACATTTTAAAGCAGTAGGATATTTATAGATCACCGCCATCAACTCTACCAAGGCTGCCATCTGTTCTAGTTGCTTCTTTATTTATTTCAATATTCATTGGTGTTCGGCAGTTTGTCGAAATGTACTATAGAAATGAAACGAGTTTTTTTGCTTCGCCAGAAGCTAGTGTTCTAATTGAAAGGTGGCTATTTTCACAACCAAATTTTAATACAGACTTATTGTTGTTGTTGTTGCCTTCTTAAAAACTTACTTGATCTAAAGCTTGCAATTTAATTCATGTAATAATTTGTAAGATCATAAAATTAATTAATTAAAAAAAAAACACTTTATGATTATATTTTAATAGTTGTGGTAATATTTATCTTACTCAAGAATCACATTCTCGAAAAAATAAGTTCTTAAGAAAAAAAAGACCGTTTAGTATTTAATAATGCCGTATCTTACTAACATTTCTCTCATGCTCCACTATTCTAACAAAATTCAACAGGAATTCTATTCATTTTTAAAATTGAATCGATAAAAAACTTGGATACCCTTTGTTAAATTCTTTTTGCTTCAATAACTATTGTTCGCGTTCTTGACATCAATTTAACGTTAACCATTTTCAAACATAAATGCTGCTGACCCTTTTTATACTGGTTTATTGCAACATAAAAGCGTCTCGACATTAGCTCAATAAAAAATTCATCATGGAATAATCCTTAGAAAGAGGGTGCGTACTTGTGCTAATACTAGAAAAGTACAAATGCGCAAAGACCGCTTTAGAATAGCATATTTAAGACGACATCAAAGAAACTTTAGTTTCAGTCAAATACAAATGCAAATATAAACACACATATACATGCACTCTCAAACAATATGCAGGATTTACGAACTAAATAAGTACGAGCAACACTGGATAAGCAACGGCACTGACCCAATAATTCCGAACTCGCAGAAAACTCTGTTCAAGCATGTTTTTGCATATGTTCCACGTTTACGTTTTATGTTAATTTTTCATTCATTTGTTATATAATTTATTGACCGTAAATAATGCATTACAATTTGTTTGAAGTGCTAACAGGGAAATGGACTAAATTTGCGAATATCTATTGTTCGCGTGCCTTGTATGTGAGTGTGTGTGTTTGAGCATGAATTGAATAATAGACTATTTTAATTTTTTGCTTCTTATAGACATGGGTTGAGAATTTACGTAAATTTTATTACAGCTATAAGGAATGTTTCTATTTTGCCAATTTTTCAATAAGTTGTTGGCAGGGCTGGGTCAAAAAGTACTCATTACAATTCAATTCCAATGCCTTGGAATTAGGAATTGGTAATTGGACCTCTGAATTCCTCAGGAATGTACTTGGAAGAAATCGTCATTTCCATCACAGGAATTGTAATTGGTAATTGAACACCTCATTTCCTTGGAATGGAATATGAAAAAAATGGTCAATTCCATTACAGGAATTATAATTGGAAATTGAACACCTCAATTCTTCAGTAATGGAATTGGAAAAAGTTGTCAATTCCATTACAGGAATTGCAATTGGTAATTGAATACTTTAACACCTCATAAATTAAATGCAAAAAATAGTCAATTCTATTAAAGGAAATGAAATTTTAAGTTAAAATTTCAATTAATTTTAACTTAAAATTTCAATTACTTTTTTTATTAACTCAATACTTTATTATGTATTAGAAAACTTTATTTGACTCCCACTGTTAGTCGGTTAATGAAATATTTACAAATAAGTGTATTATCGAAAATACCAATTTTTATAATTTAATACCACATTTTGAGTTAGAACAAAATATAGCTGCTACGCTACCTGGTTCAATCCCGCCGACTTTTTGCAAGATGCTTGGTACACAACTTCCACACCCCTGTACAAATTTTCATAATCTACTAACAAAGCGATGTTTTCCAATTCTATACCTAAGGAATCAAGGCGTTCAATTACCAATTACAATTCCAGTGATGGAATTTACAATTTTTTCAATTCCATTCCTGAGGAATTGAAGTGGTCAATTACAAAACAAAACAAACAAAAGCTTAAAAATGGACGCAATTATGTTTTGTTATGTTATGTCTTACCTGGACCAAATGCATTAAATGAGGTAATGCATTGACTATTATTTTATCATTAAACCAAATCAATATTAATGGAAAGTTATTGCATTAATGTTAGCAATTTCAATGCATTTTTTTTACATTACATTAATTTGCTATCAAAATAATGCATTAAATTTTCATTACCATTAAAGTATATGGCAAATATGCATTGATTTGGCATTACCATTAAAATGCAATATGAATAATGGACCATTAATACATCATCATTAAAAAAGCACTTTAAAGTAAAATCAACATTTATTTATTAACAGCATTATTCTGTATCACGAAAAAGCACACCAACGATGAGAAAGACACGAGAAGCAATACATTTTTCCACACAAAATTGTTCGTGATACAGAAAAATGCAGTAAATCATATAAACACAACTAAACAAAAAAATTCAAAAATAAACTCAAGATCAACTCAAACAATAAAGCCATGAACCCTTTCATCCCGGAGTTTCATTTTAAAAACTGTCAAAGATATGAAATTTTTGCATTCAGTTATCGAAATATAACATAAATATAAGATGTTTGGTATACTTGAGAATTCTCTTATCCTTTATTTATGCTGAGATATATTGTCCCAATAAGATTTTTTATGTCCCAATTTTTCTCCGATGTAGCCTGCCAAGTTTTCTGGGACATACGTATAATAAGAGGTGAAAGAGCGAAAGCATATTGGAATTATTATTTAATCAACATATGACATTGAAGAAAATAAATGGTTGTTTTGTTCCATTGTTGTTGGTTTCAATAACTTGTAAGAGTTATTTGACATTTCATTTTATTACTCCTTTACAGCGTTTAATTTTTTTAAAAATTGTCGAAATTGTCTAATAAGGCTAATCTCGTGAAATTCAATTTCGTTAGCAAACGTACTATTACGTTGAAACCTCTTCTAAGCAGACACTCATGGCACCAGACTCAATACAGATTATTCATTTATTTTATAGCAAATATGTATTAGTACGCCTCTGAGAAAATACCTTTCATCAAAATTTGTTCTATAGTTCGTTAATGGTAATATAATAATGGTCCATTATTCACACTAAATTTTAATGGTAATGTAAAATCAATGCATTATTTGCCATACATTTTAATGGTAATGAAAATTTAAAGCATTATTTGGACAACATATTAATGTAATGGAAACAAAATGCATTGAAATAGCTAAAATTAATGATAATGGAAGAATAATTAAAATTTATTTTAATGGTAATGCAAAATTAATGGAATTTGCCCAGGTCTGTGTTATGCTATGTTTTGTTATGTTATGTTATGTTATGTTATGTTATATTATGTTATGTTATGTTATGTTATGTTATGTTATGTTATGTTATGTTATGTTATGTTATGTTATGTTATGTTATGTTATGTTATGTTATGTTATGTTATGTTATGTTATGTTATGTTATGTTATGTTATGTTATGTTATGTTATGTTATGTTATGTTATGTTATGTTATGTTATGTTATGTTATGTTATGTTATGTTATGTTATGTTATGTTATGTTATGTTATGTTATGTTATGTTATGTTATGTTATGTTATGTTATGTTATGTTATGTTATGTTATGTTATGTTATGTTATGTTATGTTATGTTATGTTATGTTATGTTATGTTATGTTATGTTATGTTATGTTATGTTATGTTATGTTATGTTATGTTATGTTATGTTATGTTATGTTATGTTATGTTATGTTATGTTATGTTATGTTATGTTATGTTATGTTATGTTATGTTATGTTATGTTATGTTATGTTATGTTATGTTATGTTATGTTATGTTATGTTATGTTATGTTATGTTATGTTATGTTATGTTATGTTATGTTATGTTATGTTATGTTATGTTATGTTATGTTATGTTATGTTATGTTATGTTATGTTATGTTATGTTATGTTATGTTATGTTATGTTATGTTATGTTATGTTATGTTATGTTATGTTATGTTATGTTATGTTATGTTATGTTATGTTATGTTATGTTATGTTATGTTATGTTATGTTATGTTATGTTATGTTATGTTATGTTATGTTATGTTATGTTATGTTATGTTATGTTATGTTATGTTATGTTATGTTATGTTATGTTATGTTATGTTATGTTATGTTATGTTATGTTATGTTATGTTATGTTATGTTATGTTATGTTATGTTATGTTATGTTATGTTATGTTATGTTATGTTATGTTATGTTATGTTATGTTATGTTATGTTGTGTTGTGTTGTGTTATGTTCTGTTATGTCATGAAACCAAACAAGGAATAATAGACATACATAGAGCGACATAAGGCGACAAAGAGCGACAAATTTTTGAACCTTTATAAGGCAGAGAAGATATTGTTTTGTCAAATACGCTGTGAGAATATATTATTTATAATGAATTCTTTGAATATTCTACTTAAGTTGGTGGGAGGAATAAATCCTCTTCTAAACAAATGGATATGCTTACAATCACCTTCTCTTTTATTGAGTTCTAAACAGTTTCGGCATGTGCATGGCCAAAGGCTCCATCGATAGACATTCGTCAAATTATGAATGTGTTTTAGTTGAAACCTGATATGGCCTTAAAGCAACACGGCTTCACTAACTTAATTGCTTTTCATTACAAGCACACTCAAGCAAGCACATAAATAGACACACATATGTACATTTAGAACGAAACACGCGTTACATCAGTATCAACGCATTACAACAACATTTAAGCATTACAAATGTAAGCTTTGGCAAAGGAAATCGTTTTAATTATGCTGTTTGTTTCTGCTGCTACAAGTTGCTGTTGAAGCAATTTTTTTTGTCTATTCATTTTATAGGGTTGTGTAGGGCATGCAATTTGAAGTCGTTTTGTCGATCTCGGGGTATTCGGGATTGGATCTCGATCCCAAAAACCCCGAGATTAGTTACAAACTGAAAACATGTTTTGAAGAAAATTTTTAAATAATTTGAATTATAGAAAAATCTGAACGCCAATTTTAAATTAATAACTGATTTATAAAAACAAAATATTAAAAAAATTCAGAATTAAGCTTTTACTTAAATGTGTCTTACTCAAAAGGAATTTGAAGTTTTCATAAAAAATTGCCAACATAATCTCGTAAAAAATTGCTAAAAATCGAAATTGCAATTAAGCACAAGAACAGAGTTTTTTTAAATGTTTTCTGTGCCAAAAAGTAAACTTAAGGGTGGTTTTAGGCAAAAGCCATTGAAATAAAGGCATATGTAAAAAAAATATTATTTATATAAGTTATTATATAAGTTTTCTAATAAAGCATGTTATATAGACAAAAAATTTTATTTGAATGTTAATTTTACATCATCCGTTTAGATAAAATATTGTATTTTTTTTTTGTAACTTACAGTTTTTTTATATAAAGATGGCGCTGAAGTTGGTGTTCTTATAAAAGGTGAAAGTCGGGCCACATCATAGCTTGGCTACAGACTGTCTGAAAAAAAACAAAATGCATTTGAAAGTATCAGAAAGTACTCATCATTTATCAAAATGGAATGGATATATGAAAAATGTGAAATAGGAAAATTATGAAGCGTGGAAACAAAAATAAAAAAAACGACGGTTATTTTTGACCATATTGTTTCGTGTAAAATTATTCAAATTAAACAAAGATATTAATAAATAAATAATTAAAACAAATTAATATTAAAATTGGTCTATTAGTTTGCTTGCAGTAGTGTGGCCCGTTTTGATAAAGTATGTTTCGATAAAAACGCTTTTAAAGTTACTCTGGGTAGTTAAAGATACTCTGGCTCACCGGGTTTGAAGCACTGTAGAATCTGTGTTATAAGTGGGATTGATTTGAATGTGTTTTTACATATTCTTAAATAGTTTTAGAATAAAAATCAATTAAAAAAATTTTTTTTTCAAATATTTGTTTGCCTAAAACCTCTTTTAAGGTGTATTTTTCATTTGAACGGCTAAAAAAAAAATTCTGTTTCGAGACATCAAACTACATATGACACAACATTTGTACTGGTAAGTTTCCGTTTTGCTCTGAGCGCGTCATATTATTATGTATGTGCCTGTTCGGGAATGAATTATGATGAGCAAACTGCTTATTAGAACAAGAAATTTGTTCGAAAAATGAAAATTTTGCAGCACAGCAAACGTCAAACACTCTTAAATGATGCATTTCCGAACAGACCTTATGTATTGCATTTGTTTTTATCCATCTACACGGAGAAAATTATGCTAGATTTCAGAAAAAACTAATCAAACTTTGCTATTCCAGTTTATAATAACTAAACGCAATTTTGCCTAAATTCAAGCAAAAGCAAATTTCTACTTAACTCAAGCAAATATTTGCTAAATTATTATAAATTGGAATACCAAATTTTGATTATTTTTTGCTGAAATCTAGCATATTTTTGAAGTTAAATAATTATTAATATTAAATTAAATTGATAAATTACTATTATCCGGAGACTTGAACCTCGACCGCATGATTGTAAGTGCATGGACTTATCTAATTTTCTTCATTAAGAATAAACGTGTGCGTTTAGAAGAAATTTGCTTGAATTAAGTAAAAAATTACTATTTGTTTTTATAATAAATTAGCAAATATTTGCTTGAATTAAATAAGAACTTGTTTTTTCAATTTATAATTTATAATTTTTTCCCCAATTTATGCTTTATTTATTATTTTTGTATACATACAAGATTGAACCGTACAATCATATGGTTTTTTATTTTTATTTTTGGATTATGTTATCTTTTTGGTTTTGGGCTTATCACCTTTCTGAAACTGGCCATAATTCCAAATCCAATTTTTGATATTATGTCCTCAAAAAAAGGGGCTATTTCACCATTTGTGGCTAAGTTAACACCCCTAAAAAAAGAGGGCATAACCAGCCAAAAAAGGGGACATAATCCCAAATTAGATTCGGTGATAACAACATTCTGTACAAGGGCAAATAATTTTCTCAAAGAATGAATTTAATTTTATGATGAAATAAACAATAAGCAAGAAAAAACATCGATGACTCGAAAAATATTCGATAATTCTGTCACTGAATCTTATTTTGACCGTGGGTGCATCAAAACTGCATACTCAAAAAGAATGATTAGTTAAAAACCATATGATTGTAGTGTTCAATCTAGTATGTATACAAAAATGTAAAATACAGCATAAATAGGAACAGATTTTTTAGCATTTTATTCACCAACGAAAGGTCATTGTTTCAGTTTTGAATATATGATATTTTTTTACACTCGATAATTAATTTGTGCATCGATAATTCCTTCAGTGAATCTTATTTTCTCATTGAGTACCACAAAACTTCATACTCGGATCTTAGTGCCTCGGAAACCATAATCTCCCCCTAAGTTTTTTTAACCTTTTCGAAAAAAGGTTTAAAAAAGTACCCATAAATTTTGAAGTACTGACTTAGATAACATATTCTATGATAAGGTTTTTTTTTAATTCTACTTTAACCCACTAATTTTGTAAATCGAAAATGCAAACAAACGACAGGCAAGACACGAGAAGCAATAGTATTTCGTAAAGAAAAAGTATTGCTTCTCGTGTCTTACTTGTCGTTGGTTTGCGTTTTCGATTTACAACATTAGGTTTCAAGTCTTTTAAGACAAGATTTGTATAAAGCTAAATTTTACGGAGGGAAAAAACCTCCAGATATATTCACAATGCGTTATGGATACTGTTGCCAGGTTAGGGGATTTCCCCCTAGATTTAAGTGTTTTTTAACTGTGTTGAGGGATTTTAGGGGTAATGAACCTTAAGGGTTTTTTTAGGGAGATTAATTGGATTTTAGGGGTTTTTTAGGGGTATTTGAAAAATTTACCTTTGAAAATAGAGTTTTCTTACTTTTTCTTAAAATAATGACAAAAATTTAAGAAAAGTTATTTGGCGTCTTGGGTATTTCGGCAACACTTCATAAAAACAGCTGAATTGGCAGAATTTCAAATAAATTACCAATCATTTTCCACTTCACTTCAAATTTGCGTATATAAACTTCATTATTCACGTATGGTTACAATAATTTCTTACTCTAATAATCTATCCCTTTCCTTCTAGGTCAAAGATCAAACGTTGTTTGTATAAGGCGCATGAATTGGTTATTTGATCTTTAATAAAAAAAAAGTATAGACACTATAGAAACTCTAGACAAAAAATATATGCCCAAAAATATATCAAAAAGATGGAGCCTACTTTTAAAAGTAAGACTTGGTTTTAAGGTCAATTTCACATTGGACAATTGAGAACTATGAAGCAACATTCTGTCCTTGTTCAAGACGTCTAACAGCTCAGCCCTTTAAATACTTAGGCTTGCAGTGCAGTTGCACTACTTTTCAGCTATCTCGTATAAAATTTTAGTATGTTTTTCGAATAATTTTTTAGGGGACTTTTAGGAGGATTTGAAATCCAATCTAGGGGTAAATAGTGAAAGGCACCTGGCAACACTGGTTATGGGAAAAATTTTTATTGCATAGTCTTAGTCTTTTCATTTGCGTTTACTCTTTTTCTTCATAGATATACGCTGCAGAAAAATCTTATCCAAAGAGACTTATGATGCAATTTTTATATATAAATTTTCATAGGATATTTTAACCTTGTTTGAAAATGTTTATGGGTACAATTTTGGGCACAAAAAACCCATAATAAGTGCGCTGTAGGCAGGGTTCGTATTTGCTCACTCATGAAGCTTCATGAATATGAAGGAATTTTTTGCTCAAAAAAAAACCTACTCATATTCATTTTTGTGAAGAGATGAGCAAATTTTTTTTATTCATGAACTGAAGAAGAGCAAACCAGTTTGTGAACAAGAACATTTTTTACTCTTTCGAATAAACTGTTGCTATTCATCTCTTCTTCAATGTTTCACTTCTCGTTCGTTGGCTCTTCATTTGTTCATGAATTTTCCACGAAGTGGTGAAGGCAACGGATGATACTCTCGTTCGTTTCGTTTAATTTTGTTTTTTAGATACACACAACGTGTGCACGCTATTATGTATTGAAGCGAGGCATTGAAATGGCTAGAATGTTTGTGTGTATGTATGTTAAGCAGTGTGGCAACAAGAATGCAATAACAAAGCATTGTGGGATTCTATGAAAAGTTTAATAAACAGCCACAGCCTTGTTTTTGATACGCATGCACAGTGGCTCATATGATGGTTGATAGCAAATAAAATTTACCTTTTCTATTTTGGGGGTTACAAATTCTACCTGTTGAGTAAAAAATTTAGAAATATGTAGCCACCTAATAATGTGTATTTTGACGTGTTTTAAACGTCAGTTATCAGTGTTAGGAGGCCGCTGATTTTGAATCTGAAGTCAGAATTTTAAAATTCAAGTTAGTTGATAGGGTTCCCACCTTATTTTTTTTTTAATTTTTACGAATTCGGGTCCGGCAAAAAAAAATGGCACACTAAAAATGGGTGGCTGAATCCAAATCCGTGGTCAGAATTTAAAAATTATGTAATTTTGAAATATTAGGGTTGCCACCTAATAATATGTTTTTTAAGAGTTTTAAATTATAATTATAGAGCAATAAACAAAGAGCGAAAAACTAAAATGTTTATTAAAAAAAATAATGTTAATCATAATTACCTCTTACTTAAAAAAAATAACATGAATTAATTTGTTCCATTAAATGTTTTAAGTGTATACATAAATTTTTCTATCGCCTGCTAATTTTGTGAAAAAATATTTTTGTACTTGGTATACATATTTCTTAATTTTTTACCCTACAGGTGGAATTTGTATCCCCCAAAATAGAAAAAGTAAATTTTAATTGCTAACAACCATCATATGAGCCACTGTGCATGCGTACCAAAAACAAAGCTGTGACTGTTTATCTCACAATGCTCTGTTATTGCATTCTTGTTGCCACGCTGCTTAACATACATACACACAAACATTCAAGCCATTTCAATGCCTCGCTTCAATACAACACAGCATGCAAACGTTGTGTGTATCTAAAAAACAAAATTAAACGAAACGAACGAGAGCATCATCCATTGCCTTCACCACTTCATGAAAATTTCATGAACAAATGAAGAGCCAACGAAAGACAAATGAAGCATTACAGAACAGATGAATAGCAACAGTCTCTTCAAAAGAGTAAAAAATGTTCTTGTTCACAAACTAGTTTGCTCTTCTTCAGTTCATGAACAAAAAAAATCTGCTCATCTCTTCACAAAAACGAGCTCCTCACTTTGATTTTTCTTCATATTCTTAAATGAATGAATAGAAGCAGAAATGAGCAGTTCATGAATGAGCAAATGCGAACCCTGGCTGTAGGACAAAAATATTTTTTTAATTTTCTTATTTTTTTTTTTTTATTGTTACTTCATGGATAGAAATAATTTACTTTTATTAAGAAGAAAAAAAAGCTCAACTGAATTCTTGTTGCTAGAACAAGTAGAATTTCACTTAACTTTAGTAGAAACCAAAAATTTGAGTTTCTTCCAACACGAATATAATTTACTCAGTTATCAAAAAAATTTTCCAACATTAAAATGCTTAATCTTGAGCTATTATTTTCGTAATGTTGTTTTGTATATTATTTCAACATCATAACAGTGCGAACGGCTCAGTTGGCTAAGGCTTTAGCATTCACTCTTATTCTTTTTGGAATCTTGAGAAGTGGGTTCATATACCATCAGAGACATAATTTTTTTTTTTTCTTAATTGCTTTTAGTTTTGTTTTGGTTTTTTTAGTTTGTTTTATTTTTTTAGTGATTTCGTTCTATTCTTTTTGCATTAATTTCTTATAATAGCAAAGCGAACGCGTTAATTTTCTTACTCTGTGCTCTTACGTTTATTCCTAATGAAGCAAATTAAGCGATAAAAGGTTAACAACTGCGATGGTGGAACAGATAAGCCCATGCACTTACACTCACGCGGCCGAGGTTCAAGTCTCCGGATAATGGTAACATTTTATTTCAATTTAATTTAATGTTAATAATACACGTAGAAATCTCTTAGTTAAATTTTTAATATGTAATTAATCAATACTTGCGCTTCTCTCTTATCCACTTCAAAATTACGCTATATTTCAGCTGAAAAATTGATCCTGAATACCAAGCATATTGCGGCTTGATTTTAGTAACTTTTTATTGGAATAGTAATTTTCATATTGCATGAAATATAAGCTTGAAATTAAGAAAATTTCGACTGGAATATTTATTTCAATATCGCAGAAAATATTGTCTTGATTTGAGCCTATATTTTCTGGAGTGGGAGTTTTGATAGCTCAGGAAATATCCGTTTGATTTAAGTAGATTTTGACTGGAATATTTATTTTGATACTTCAGAAAATAATTTACTTGATTTAAGCTTATATTTGCTGAGCGCTATTTATGGCCGCGATTTTTTTAATCCCTACTGAATATGAGTATATTTTTCTATCCGTGTAAGTAGATGCATTTAGAGGAAACTTGTACTTATATAAAAAATTACTTTGACGCAAACTTTTCAAACGCTGATAAACAATTTTGTTTTATCTTCTCTACTTGTTAGTCTTTAGACTACGTTGGTCAAATGTCTGTAATTTTTTGGCAGTGTGACACTGTGTTATTTTCCCTACTGGGGTACTCCAAAGAAAAAAATCACTGATCAAAATCAAAAAAAAAAAAAAAGTACAAAAACAAAATTCTGTCAATAAACGTTGCTGCTCGTCATCAAAGCTATCACGCGCCAAAATATATTGGCATCCGCTGAGTATTAAATGACGTCGAGTGCGTGAGTCAAGAAGGCGTTTCAACACGCCTTTATGTGGATGATAAAATTAATTTCAATTTTTGCGTGGCCACCAATATTGTGTAGATATGTGTGGTTTAACTTTTAGCCATTGATTGGAAACCAATGACGTTTCAATTCACCTGCCTCGTAACAAAACAAATAAGAAGTAAGCAGCTAGATTGAAAAACATCACGCTCAAACTGGCCCATATCATTTGCAAAACAGGAAGCATAGTTGTTGCAGGACAGATAACTGAGGACCACACACGCAAACATGCACTCATTCACTGATGAAATGTGATGTGCCCACACACGCACAGTCATATCAACATTTTAATACCGATGTGGTAATAAAAGTGACAATGAATAAAAACAACAAAGTAATGAATTTTACGTCGGATTTCTGTTTCATTGTGTTTGTTTGTCAGAGTGTGTGTATGTGTGTGTTTAACAGCATAATCGAATTTAATGATGGAACACAAAATGGCTGGTAGTAAAATAGAAGCTATAATTTGTGGTGGAAAATTTAAATATTCAACTAGAATGGCGTTCGTTTTCTTTGATATTATAGGGTAATGAATTAAGTTTTTAGTATTTGTTGGAATAAATGAAGTGGAATTTATGTGCACGCGTAAGTGATTTTTTTTTATATTCTTAAAGTGTTAATCAGAGCATAACGTTAGAGTTCAGCAAGGAATTTCTAAAGTTACTAAATATGTCTTTTAAGAACTAAGTATTTTGATAGCTTTTGCTTATAAATGATTATTTAAACGATTTTTTAATTTTTGCTTGCTTCCCAATCAGCAGCAACAACAAAAGGAAATATCAGCTTTTTGGTTGATTGAGTACTAGGGTTGGTTGGTAAAGTAACTAGTAAATTTTATGAAGAGTTTATTGATTCATTTAGAGTATTTAAAGAATATTAATTTCATTCTGAGTTCGGTTAGGAAACAGAAATTTTTTACAATTTTAAAACACAGAATGAAATTTTTTTGAGGTATGCTTAATGTGATCAGCCGTACTCCTTTTGGAAGTTTTCTTCTTCTTTTCTGCTCGCTATACGGCTTGTATTCGAAGTACGCTAAAAGTATTTCTTTTTACTTGTTGTACTTCTTTTTGACTGGCTGGCGCAAATACTTAGATGAGGCCAAGACCGATATACGGTTCTAGCGCCAACTAAGTAAGTAAGTAACTTCTTTTTGACACATTCTTGACAATTTTTTCATAAATCAAATCACAATACTCATCTCTAATCAATTCACAATACTCATCTCTAACTACTGCAAAAAAGTGTTTTATATCACTATCTTCTTTAACTGGAAAATTCAGTTTGTCTGTTCTTATGTCTAGAAGAAGTCATATTTTAATTGTACCTAGGCATAACTCGCTGAACTCATCTCATTTGTTTTTCGTTAACGCCATTAGAATATGGAATGCACTGCCTCGAAGGATAAGAGAAATTACTAGGAGAGGAATTTTTGGGCAATCTATTTTATCTTGTTTTTCTACTCAAACAACTTAAATTTTTAATTTATTCTCTCTTCTCAGCTCCCTACTATATTTTGTAAATCTATAATTCTTTATTTTTTTGTTTTTTCATTTACTACTCAACCACCACTGTATTAATAGAAAACTTTTCACTCTTTTTAAATAAATTTTTGGCTTACATTTTAAGTTACCTTTACCTTAAATTAATTAAGTTAAACAAAATTAAACTCAATCCAAATATTCTCAATTAAGCCTAGTTGTTATTCAATTTTATATTATTTTGTACTATAAGAGAACATAGTTCTAAGTGTACTAATGTATAGCTTTAATAATAAATAAATAAATAAATTATGTTAGTTTCGTTGCTTCTGCAGGCGCAACAGTTTTTTGCCTCTCCTGAAAATTTGTGATTTTTGAGTTGTGACTGCCTTCTTGTGCGGGCGCGGTATTTGCTTAGATAAAGTCAATATTGTTTCTTTATTTAAATTTTGATTTTAAATAAAAACTGCATTTCACAAAATTAATTAATATTAATAAGCAATAAATTGTAAGCTTGATCTAATTTTTAATCTCTTATAAATAAAGCTTCTTGTTCAATGCATTTATTCATGCATTTTTTTGTATTCTTTTCTTGTGGGCGTACTTCTTTTTTTTACTTATATATTTAAGTGGTTTCACAAGCTCCACTATAACCGGTTTGGATATAAATATGCTTTAGTTCTCACTAGAGCATTTTCTGTAACCTTTTTTATTATTTCATTTGAACTCAATCTATCTTCATTTCTTTTAAGAAAAAGAAAAATGTTTCTTTGAACATTTAATGGTACATTTTTAGGATTGAAAGCAATCATGTTGAATTAAATAACTCCTGGTTTTAATTGGCTCAATTTTTTTCATTTTCGAAAAATGCTTTTGGGGTCGTTGAGCAGTTTAGAGTAAAAGCCTTCGCTCTGAATAAATATATTATTTTTTTTTACTTTGTTAAAAAGATTCTCTTAGAATTTTGAGTTTGAAAATGCGAAGCCTATATGATTTGACCCTTGTTTGAAGAAATTCGTAAGAACTTTAACGCCTTCTTCAAACTTGATTGATCTAAAGCTTAATAACATAAGCATAGAGACTAAACTTATAAATTATTTTTATTTTATTATTTTATTTTATTTTATTTTAATTATTTTATTAAATAAAGCAAAAATACAACAACAAATGTGAAATTATGAAATTGAGAAAAACTGAGAAATTGACACTTCGAATCTCATCGCCCCGGTGGTGCAGTGCGTTAGTGCGCGCTTGCACGGGTATCACAAAGATTTCTGATGAAGCCCTTAGCCAGGCCGAAATCGCAATAAGATCAGCTAGTGATTTTTTCCTTTTCATATTGAAAAACTTTGTTGTTGTTGTTTCTTTGGAAAGATTCGTTAGAACAATTAATTGTTCTAACTTTGACCTTAAGCTCAATAAACGATTTTAAACTATCAAACAACTAGAATTTGTATTTAAAATCAAGTATGATTTAAACTATCAAACATTTAGAATTTGTATTTAAATCATATAAAGTCAACATAATTAATTATCAAATTTAACTTTCTATGGTACAGCCAAACCAAACAAGTTTAATGAATGTCATATTCATTATATAATCTAAAAATAATTTATCGATTTCGGTCAAGGTTATAAATAACTGAACATTTTGTTTTGCAAATAGCCATCTTTCTGTTACACAATAGCTTCTAGCGAAGCAAAATTCGTTTTAACTCTATAGTGCATTTGGGCAGACTCGTCGAACTCCAATAAGCAACGAAGAAGCAACTAGAACAGACGGCAACCCTGGTAGAGTTAAAGGCTTGATCTAAAAATAGCACTGCTTTAATGTCATATGGTTAAATGGCCAATGAGAACGATAAAGTTCACACTAATTTGTTCGAACAAGTGTCAAATCATAGAAGATTTTTACAGTAGCTAGGTCACATCTGAATCACTCAAGACTACAGAAGAGAAAAATTAAGCGATTTCTGAGGTTGTCTAGTCTGCTGTGTGACTGAATCTATGCAGAGTTGTTGTTGTTGATAATGGTAATTTTTCAACTGCCGGCAGCATTACTTGGAAATTCAGCAAGCATGCTCGCCTCCATACCCGCTTATATCTTTTTTCTAGAAGTATGTCCTAGGATGGCATGTCTGCCAAATGAACTGACCTAGCAGCAATGCTGCATGCATCTCTCGGCATTATTGCTGCATTCATACCGTGAGATGCCTCTTCCAGCAGGAAGAGACCTATATTGGATATTTCAAAAAAATTTGTACGTGTATGTACGGGTTTGTATGGCTACTTTTTCTAAACTCTTAACGACTAGCTTCTAAAGCAATACAGTCAACATTTTTACATATTTAAGCCAATAACCAGCTAGCACAGATTTCGATTTGTAACAAAAATATGTTATAATTCGGTGATATTCCAGTTTTTTTAAACAAATTTAGTCACAAATGGGTTGTATTAAAGTTTCAAATAAGGAATTTGTAACAAATCATTCATTTTGTTGCAAATAAGTTAAACTACGGTGTTAATTATGTTACGAATAAATGCACTTGTTGTAAAAACATTCAATAATGTTTTGAAAAAATAAGTAATTTTACGTTAAATTAACATTATTTCAACATTTCTTTTTGTAACACCTATAAAAATAAATAATTTTAACAAATACAGTAACGAGTTAGCAACATAGATGTAATTAAGTTGCCTTATGTTTGTATTAAGTAATATCAATGTCACAACAACTAAATGTTCAAAGCTTTGGTTTGAAGATGTTTTTATTAAGTTATAGGGAGGTCACTGCAACTAAATGGTTCCAATTTTGCTGTGACGCACTAAAATGCCATAAGCAAAATATAAATTTTATTGTTCACAAAAAATTTTGTGTTCCTTGTCAATTTCTTTGTGTAGGCTTCTACTACCATGCAACTAATTTTTGTTTTATTTCAGCGTTCAATGAGACTACCAAACTGAACAGATTCTTCGTTGAATGGCGATAAATCATTGTGAAATTATGAGAATTTGTTTTGTTGCAAGAAGGTTGAAACGAGGTTTTTATTCAGTTGCAAGTACATTGGAAATAGTCGTGCAACCTTATGCTGTATTGAGGTTATTATTCAGTTGCTACAACTTTAGGAAACACTATTATAACTCAAAAAATGGAGTTAGGAAAAAAAAAGTTGAATTGAGGTTTTTGTTAAGTTGCAATAACATTGAAAATAATCATTGCAAACTTGTGCTGTATTTAAGTTATTATTCAGTTGATGCAAGTTTAAAAACATAATTGTAACTTATAAAATTTTGCTTGATATAAGAACGATGTATTGAGGTTATTATTCAGTTGCAAAAATCATTGCAACTTACATAATGTTATTAGTTACATGAACGTTGTATTGGAGTTATAATTCAGTTGCAAGAAGTTTTGAATAAAATTGTTGCAAGTAAATGCTGCATTAAGGTTATTATTCAATTGCAATAACTTTAAAAAAATATTTGTAACTTTTGATAGTTAGTTAGTTGGAAGAACTATGAATTGAGGTTATTATTTAGTTGTAAGAACTTTGGAAAAAAAGTGTCTAAAACTTCATACATGACATATTTGATTTTATTCAACACTATGAATTTTTATTGGAAAAAATTTAAATACGATCTTTAATCTTTAGTATTTATTATTTTCTTATAAAATTTTCAGTGCAATAGGACACGTGGAACTTAAAAAATGGATTTAGCTTTATATAAAGCATTATTATGCGGAAATTACAAACACGAAATCTTCATTATTTCCAAATTATTTTAAAAATTTTTATTTTTTTGGTGGCGCTTAAGTTTTCTAGAGGTAAAATAAATTAAATAAAGAAATTGTGTATGAAAAACATTTTAAAACTTTTTAAGAACTTATTTTTGCAATCAGGAATATTTATGTCATCAGCACACCTTCCTTGAAAAATTTGTCATTATAACAAAAAATAGCTTTAATAAAACAAAATATTTGTTGCATTCTCGTTATTTTACATGAATTGTAACGTAAGAATAACACAATAAAAACTTTTTTGGATGTTTTAAGTATGTTTCATCTTGTGGCGTGCAACTTAAGTTTGAAGCAACAACACATGTTATACATATAATGTTATAACACATCTTTCACCTAATTTCAACATAATTTGTTACAAAATAAGCGTAAAGTATTTACTTTTTCAGTCGTAATTACGTTACAATTACGATTAATATCTGTATTGGCGGCTCTTTTGCGACACTTTTACAACCTTTTTGTTTTAGCTGGGTAACCTTCCATATAATTCTTACCCTCAATGGTCTTAATGGTGGAAAATGATAGCATAAAATTAGGGAGAGTTAATTGCAACCAAACTTAATAATTCTATTGAATGTTGTAGGCAAAACCCTAACAAATAATTTAAGATAAACTACGATGAAATCAGTTGCGTTTAACTCGAGAAATCTTCGCCCTGGCTGAAGACCACTTTTTTTCGAAACCACCTAGCAAGAAGATAGATATTAAAATAAATTACATTTTTAGTATATCGATCTTTGTATTATTGACGTAAAAAAAATTTCAAGTCTTTATGTAACATATTATTGTCTTTGCACAATAAAGCCTTAAATTGAAGAATTTTTTTACTTCAAATGTGAATGTCACCCTGTCATATATTTTTTGGTATGCAATTGGTGCTCATTTTCAAAGCGTGCTTTAGAAAAGTGGTCATAAAATCCTTATTGTATTGTAGACTGAGACCAAATTGTGGGCATGTGCTGAGAAACGCATACTTTAAGACATACTTAAAAATAAAAATAATACAAAAATGATTTTACTTTGTAATTGTGCTTGAGACTTTATGAAAATTAGTTATTTTCATAATTTGCGCATTTTCGTCGAAAAATGCTCTAGGAGTTAGGCCATAAAATCCTTAGCTTTTATTTTGTGGTCTCATGCTTCATTGTATGAAAGGGTTGCCCGCATTCCCGAATTGCGAAAACACTCAGTAGCGGATGGAATATATTCCGAATATATGAAGCATCAATTACCTTGTAATGACCACTACTTCCGACTATATTACCTTACTATGCATAAAAGGCCTTACATTTAACATTGAATGAGACAGGAGGTAAGTGATCGCCTCCCTTCAGCATTACCTAGAAGTTATGGAGTAACATACTACTTGTATTAAGTTATAAAAATCACTGCATTGCTTTTCCTTGTATGCTACATTACAGGTAATGAGGTATGAGTTAATTACTTCTGCTATATGCAGACGCATTACTTTTTGAAAAAAGTAATGCTTCCTTACCTGGTAATTTATTCTGTATTAGTTCTAAGGTAGCCACTGGCAAATCCGCTGCTGGGCAAACAAACAAAGCTAACAGATTTAAATGTATTTTTGGCTTCCCAAATTTTGAGAATGTGTTGAGAAAGACTTCTTTTAAGACAAACTTAAAAATAGAAAAAAAATTTTCTTTTTGTTTGATTTGACTAAAAATTTATGAAAAATTTGTTTTATTTTCATATAAATTTGCGCATTTTCGTCAAAACATGCTTTAGAAAAGTGATCATAAGATCCTTATTTTAATTTAGTCAGAGACCAAATTGTGGGATTGTGTTTAAAAAGGAGTGTATTAAGGTTACTTAAAACTAAAAAAAAAAAGAATGGTTTTGTTCTGTAATTTTATATAAAAATTTTGGTTTTTTTGGAGTTCTAAGATCTTTTTTGTCGTATACGAAAATTGTTTCCTATATATTTTTAAATTTTTTTGAGAAGAACTTGTAAAATCTATTTCTGCTAAATTTTCGTATATGATCTTTAGTAAAATTTTAGGATTTTGGAAAGTATTTAGTACAAAACTGATTTTTCGTAAAATTTTCAAGGCAGCATATAAAGACTATAACTACCACAAACACAAAGATATCAAATATTCCTTTTAGATTCAGATAACTAAGACTCCTAACTATAAATTTGCGTACTTACTTTTACGAGTTTAAGACTTTTTTTTCATACCTACTTTTGTCCACCTCGTTACATTGTGCGACGTATGACACACACAGGGATGGCCATGATTACTGATTATGATTAAATGTATTCAATTGCACAGACTACTGAATTTTTCTAAATATTCAGAAAAATCACATTAAAAACAAAAAAAAAATACTTTCAATTTAGTAATCATGGTAAGTAACTACATGATTTTTAAAAAAATCAAGTAATCATGCAAGGTAATTTCATAATTTTTTAAAAAATCAAGTAATCATACAAGGTGATTACATAATTTTTAAAAAAATCAAGTAATCATAACATGAAATTACATATTTTTTTAATAAATCAAGTTATCAGTAATCAGACCCAGCTTTCAGTGATTACAGACTACTTCTCGTCAGAACAAAAAATTCAAAATTTTGTACGTAATTTTATTATTTCAGTAACTGCTATTTACAATAATGGTTTACCATAAATATATTCTTAAGCAGACATTAAAGTGATGTTAATGTTTGTTAGATTGGTTTTATTAAGGAAGTGTAACAATTGTGCTCAGAAACCTTTTCCGTATTTTACTTGTCTCAATTTTACAGTGGAACCACATATATAAAAACAGATAGAAAACAATGTATTAGTTAAAGAAATCTGCAATCAACGATTGGTTATGTCTTAATCAGAATAATTCATTCATTACTGAAAAATGATTGATATCTTAAATTAATCACTAATTACTTTTGCATGATTACTGATTTATCAAAAAAATCACTGAATACTTTAATGTTATTAAAGATTTTTTTAATAAGTAATCAAGTAATAAATTCGTGTATGATTAATTGTAATTAGTAATTTTTTATAATCATACACGGAAGTAATTATTACTGGCCAGCCCTGGATCACCATTGTAATTTTGACATTGTGTGTCATAGCAAAAAATCACTCTAATTTAGCTTACTTTGAATTGCTTTAAAAGGACTCTCTTGGAAAGCTTTGGGCCAACAGTTCGTTTTTGTTTTCAAGCTTTTTGAACTGATCGCTTGCACAACAACAAAATAAAATGCTGAAGTTTTGTTCCTGGTGGAAGCTGCCGGCCCGGCCTTTTGGGTTTTAATAAAAGAATTTATTTATTAAAAACTTTTATTTTAATATTATTAACCAGTTTCGGTCTCTGTTTCGGTTTCGGTCGAACATTATAAAATGGCCGAATATTCGGATTCGGTTTTGGCCAAAATTCGGTTCGGACACTAGTTATAATCTTTCGCTTTAATAGTACCACAAATTATCTTTGCGGAAGCTGTCTTGTCATAGCCTGTGGCTACTTCTAAAGCTATCTTTGGTGCACTTACGCGAGGGTTATACTTTATTTTTTGTAGAATATTCCTCTTCCCAGTTAATTTCATTATGCGCCCTTTTTGTTTCACTTGTTGCACTCTTCCTTCTTCCCTGTATCTTCTGACTATGTCGCCTGCAATACTTTGGCCTTTTCCACACTTGGTCAACGCAAGTGCCACGCAACTTCAACGCAACAGCGAAAAAGTTGAAAAGCAATGCAACTATAAACCGAATGCTTTCAGACTTGCTTCAAAAGTCATGCTACATGTAACTCGTGTTTTTCGACTTCTTGCACTAATTTAATATTTAACACTTGCTCATTCATCCTGCAAACTATTTCTTCTTCTTATGGATTCTATAAATGAAAAAAGGAACTAATTAATTAACTTATTCACCTTGATTAATATATAGCGTACTGCACTACAAATAATTGAATTCAGAAAACAAAAAAAACTTATGCAACAAGTCGCCGATAAAAATTGCGGAAAGCCGCGTTGCGTTGAACAGGTTGAGAACGTGTCGAGAACTTGTTGCGTGAAAGTTGCTTAATCTAAAGGTTCCGGTATGAATACACAGGCTAGCAACTTGAGTTGGAGTTGCGTTGACCAAGTGTGGAAAAGGCCTTAGTCTTATGGTCAACATTTTAGCGATTTCAGTATACTTTTTTTTAACGTAGTAATTAATCACGTGTTCTATTTTTATTGGCGAATTTTTATACTTGAGTCCCATTGCGTTTTATTTGATTTTAAATATTAGCAAACTCATTGCAAATATTAACTAAAATTATTATTTGCAGTTTTCATGACGTTGCTCTTTGAGGCATAATAGCTAAGCGAAATAACGGTTTTTAGCTCAAATGCTTCAAAATCCACATTTAAAATTGAACTTACACCATGGGGTGTAATATATTTTAAAAAACCGAATATTAAAGTAACTTAATTTTTAAGTTTTATTTTTCCTTTTCTATATTACTTGATTTTATTTCTTAAAACTATAGGTATAATCTCAGTCTTAAGATATAACTTATTAATATCCAAATAAAAAATGTTAGAATTTTTTCTTTTTTTAATGCAAAAAAGCAACATATACTGACAACATTAAAAAAAAACCGAATATTTATGTTACTCACAGTACATTTATTTTTTGCCATAACAGTTTGGAATTTAAGTTTGGGTTAAGAGTTGAATTCAAGAAATTGATCTGTGCTTCATTTTCAGTGGTCAGTTGTTGTCAATCAAATTGAAAATGACAACATGTTGATATTTTTTCTACATTTGGCAATCTTGGAAAATTAAAAACAAATAAATTATTAAATGGAGCTATGCAGAAAATGTTTTAGAGTTTTATTAAGGTGATATTTCAGGTGATAAAATTTTGTGTCATCATAAAAATGAAATAGTGAAAACCAAGCATTAGTCTAACAGCAACTAATACACGTAAATAAAATGCTTTTCAAAAACAAAATAATCTGCCAGATTGCGCTTAACTTTGATCAGCAAGTAAATAGGTCTGTTCATGTACTAGATTCAAGTAACTTAAAGTTTCTTGAAAGCGTTATTTTACAAATTTTTGATGCTCGAGAGAGAAGAATAACATGCAAAATGTCACTCCCTATTTTATTAAAATTACTTGAATTTACTACGGAAACAGACCTAGTATGAATGACAGTTGTTCCAACTTAGCGTCAAAAATAATTTTTTCATCAATTTTCGATACTTTCTTGACAGAATATCACACACCGTAAAAATTGGTCCTTTTTTCTTTTATCTGTAAATTTATCTATTTTTTAGTCAATGCGTTGTAGGAATCACAGTTAAACAAACACACACTCCATAAAAAAAATATTGCCCGATTTTGTACTAAAACTGACATCAAAGTTTAAGCTATAATTTCCATTACAACTCATAAACAAATATTTGAAAATCAGTAAAAAAAATTACCGCTGTGTATACCACCAATAACGGCCATTTGAACTTATAGCAACAAAGGTAATAAAATTTGCGGATATAAAATATGATCTAATATTCGCCAATAACTTATGAACAAAGAGTGTGTATTATAAAAAAGGGTTAGAAAATACAAGCAAAACTAAAAAAAAAACCAAAAATATTAGAAAAACCAACGACTTCTCTCAACTATAACTCGTCAACTTTTGGCTATAAAAACTTGCTGGCACCAGCGACTACAAAACAAAAAAGTAAAACCTAATGATTGGGGTAAAAAACCAAATAGGGTTTGCACAAAAGGCTTCTTGCAAGCTCAGCAAGTTACAAATCAAAAACAATATAAAATATTAAAAACATTTTGCAAAATTGTGTGAAAAACTCTATAAGTTTTGTTTTTATGAGCCAACCAACACATACGCATGTAATAAAATTAGAGAAACAAAAAGAAAAACACACACTAACATATAACACATACCAGCATATGAAAAAAAGAGGGCATAACTATTGAGGTCAAAAGCCATAAAGCAAACACAGCGTATGTGAAAGCATAAAAAACTAAAGAGACAGTGTTCGATGGGGAACAAATAGCATGAAGAAACGAAAAAAAAAATACAAGGAAAAACATTACAAAAACAACTACTTCAACTATCTAATAATATACAACAACACATTGATGATACTTAACTGGTGCTGCTGGAATATGAAAGCAGCAGACTCATAATAGAGCAGTTGATAAGGCTGCCAGTAGGTTAGGAAAAATGACAACAGAATAAAATTTTCCAAATAACCTTTTTGATTTTTCTAATGTTGCATGTAAGATAAAATAAAATAAAATATATCCAATAATTTTTACAAAAAATCTTAAAAAAAATATTTAACCCAATTTTTAACTAGGCAGAGCGGCCTTTTTTCTACAACAGCACAGGTTTGACCACATGTTATTTTTTTAATAACTCGCATGTTTTGGGTTGTTTTTTTGAGATATTGCTGGTATTTGTTGTTGCTGATTTGTTATTTATGTCTGGTGAAATAGAAAAAAATATGCCAAAATAGTTGGGGAGCAGGAGAAAAAAAAAGAACGCCCTCATTGCTAAAGTTTTTCATATTTTTATTACAACAACTAAAAAGGGAACAGCAACAAGAACTAAAAAAAAAACAATAACAGTGATAGCAACAACAGCTATTTTTCATGTTACAGCAGTTGCTTAACGCAGCGACAACAACAACGAAAACAGTTTTGTTGAGTTTGGACTTTTTTATGATTATTGCACTAAAAATTTGACACACACACACAACACTCAGCCACCCACACACTACAACACTTCTGACACAGCCATTCACAGAAGCAACACCAACACACACATACACACTTACTAGGTCAACCCCACCACCAAGCAATACTTTTGACTTGTAAGCCATAAAAAAAATTCTACACGCCGTTTATCTCGACTCCTTAAACTTTAGCATAAAAGCTTGGCTAGCACAAAAATATGGGTAAAGCTTTCACTACAACAAACAAATACTAAAAAAGGTTATTACAAGAATAAATATGAATAGAAAAACTAAACAAAAAAAGTATATAAAAGCAATGTCAAAGAAAAAAAAAATAAAAAATTAAAAACAAATTCAGAAATAAAAAACATTTATACATGAAATGAACTTTTTCGCACTTCCAACACACACATACATCCAAACACTCGCACTTCATCTCACTCACTTACTCAGTCACTCATTCACCACCTTACTCGCTCACTCAATCACACATTTACTCATTCATATTAAATGTTTCACACACTTGATGGCTGGCTGAAGGACTGACTTAACTAGTTTCTTTGTTTGTGTGTAGGCGTGTGCGTGTGTGTGTGTGTGTGTGTGGTTGTGTGCCACTGAATGGTCCTTTGCTACTGCTTTGTCCTGTCTGCAGCATTTGATTGTTTGTTTAACATGGTGCTTGTGTATTTGTTTGCTCCCAAGTGTTTGGTTTAGTTTGATATGTGTTTGTGTTTGTTGTTGTTTTTGATATTGTAGTTGGTTTTCTTGCTGTTGTTGCAATTTTTGTTGGTGTTATTGCTGATATGATGTGCGAAGCATGTTTACAAAATTATTGCCAATAACAATAACTTCTAAGTCGATAAAAATGTTTAGGTATGTGCTTTGCTCCGCACACACACACACATATACACAATTTATTATATGTTGCTGTTCTTCATCATCACTGCTTTTACTAACACTAGCAAGAAACTCATGCAGCTCATAGTTACATGCAGCTTCTTTAACTGCTTAGCCAAAAAGGATGTTAAAATGTTTTTAATACAAAAGTAATCAAAACAAATGAGCCAATTATTTTGAAAGTGGCCTAAGTGTAGTAATTTTGTTAGAATCTAGGTAATAACGGGTTTGAGTTTTAAGCATATTGGTAACAGATAACATACACAAAAAGTATTATAATAGGGGGTATTCACGTTCCAGTGCACTTTTCTGTGCAGAAATGCAGATTTGAAGTATAGCAGTTCAATGACCGCGAACACACCCCATTCGTGTTTGCGCAGTTTTTTAAAAATAAAACATGTTAATGTTTGTTTGACACCTGACATAAATTAAATAATAAAAATGCCTTAAAAACGCAGTAAACTGCAATTACAAAATTTTAAACTAACGATATTAATTAAAGAATTAAAAAAACAAGATATATATATTTTTTTAAGCGAGTTTTAGTTTGTCCACAAAAAATGACATTTAACGATGTGTAATTTGCTTTAACAAATACCTCGCACTCAATATATGCATAAATTTGTTTTAGATGACCCATTTTCATTTTAAGGCAGTTATCTAGGGTAGGAAATTAAAAAATCAAAAAATGGTTTTTTTCATTTTTCGACAGTTTAGACATTACATATTGGCGACGAGAAATCGGTTGTAAATATATTAAAATAAAAACTAAAGGAAAAGAATATGTATACATAGAAAGAAACAAACAAGTAAAAAAAATCCACGTGCTATATCTACAGTGACTTAAAAAAAATAAACTGGCCATTTCAGCCCTTGGAAGGACTTTGACCTAACTTCTATTGATCAATTGTGTTGTGCGTGTTATTAAATGTTTGATCACAAAAGACCAAGAACTGGACTTACGTGTTTTATGCCGACTCCGAGCGGCTTATGTTCTCAAGAAGCTTTACATGGCAATTTTTACTCTCTGAGGTTTGCCATTGTCTGCAGAGAGGTGACGACCGAACAGAAAAATTAATTCAATTGAAAAAACTTTCTGTCTGAGCTGGAATTGAACCCGGGCTACCGTGGTTCTTTTAGCTTAGGGGCCACGCACTCTACCCACTAGACTACGGTCGTTACCAATCATCTACAGTGACTTAGTGTATTATAAATGTCATCTGAAGACGAAATCAGTTCAGAAGATGATAATTTTAAAGATTCTGTAGAAGAAATAAAACCAATTGACAAAATTATCTATCAACATGTTGGCCACACAAGAAAGATAAAGATGGCGACAATGGGTGAATTGCCGAAGTACAACTACGAGCTAAAGGAATGTAGCATTTTTAAAAGTAAATAAAATCATCGAAATGGATCAGAAAAGATGATTGCTTTTAATTACACTACATGATGACACTTTTAAATTGCTGGCGTATTTGATTCACCCAGATGTTCCGGGAAAATCTGAATATAAAGTTTTAATTAGAAGCGCATTTCACACCGGCAGTATCAGGGTTTGCAGAGGGGTGTACATTTTATTCATCGTGCAAAGAAGATGGTGAATCTGTTCAGCAATGATGGGCAGCTCATGTAAGAAGTTTATCAGCTTATTGTGACTTCGGAAATCATCTGAACACCATGTTCAGAGACAAATTCATGATGGGCTTAGAAAAGTCCAGAAGAAGACAAAATATTTTTGAAAAATCCAACTGATGTTAATCTCATACTAGAAAAATCTCTCCAAATAGCTCACACAGTTGAGTGTGTAAGACAACAATGCATTATGGAAACGTCGGCAGCAGCTGGAGTTTACAAATTGCAGGGAGCGGTTCATCAACGGGAGAGCAGAGATAGAATGAGACAACATCAAGAGACTCAAAAGAGTCTTTGCCATATACTGGTAGACAATGCAAAGTTTGTGGTTACAATAATCACTCAACAGAACAATACAGGTTCCAAAAATTAGTCAATTTAAAAGCCTCAGAACCTGTATCATATAGTGAATGGGGTACTCCAATCACCTGTATTAAAAAAGGACGGCTCAGTTAGGATTTGCGGAGATTATAAAATCACTCTGAATCCAGAACTCTTAGTAGATCAATATCCTCTTCCAAGAATCGAGGATAATTATTCGCTGAAGTTTATGGAGCTACAGAATTTTCGTAAATAGATTTATCTATGGCATACCAGCAATTTATATTGTACGAAAAATCAAGTTTATTAGCCACCATATCAACAACAAAATGTCTTTTTAAATATAACAGATTGGTGTATGGCATAGCATCTGCCCCAGCTATTTTTCAAAGAAGCATAGAAAAGCTTCTTTTAGGTAATCTTGGAGTGAAATCGTTTACAGATGATGATCTTATTTCTGCTGAAAAAAAGGCAGCAACACAATCAGAGGTTAGAAACAGTTTTATTGAAAATCAAGGATGCTGGGCTAAAGGTTGCAAGAGAGAAGTGCGAGTTTTAGAAAACATCAATTACATATCTCGGACATGCTATTTATAAGGACGGCTTACACAAAGATGATACAAAGGTGAAAGCTATTAACAATTTGTCACCACCTAAAAACATAGTTGAATTTCAATCTTTTCTGGATGTTGTGAATTTGTATAGGCAATTCATTCCAAATATGGCAACAGTTGCCTCTCCTATGTATGAATTGCTTTACATGCAATAACAATAGAGTTCAGCTACTACAGCTTTTGCACACTTTCTTCGCAATAGATCATTTTAAGAACCAACCCAATATCATTGAAATATCTCAAAGATATCCAAAAACCAAAAACCAAAAGGGAGAAAAATTTACCCACCATAATATGGGTGGGCTCAGGGACAACACAAGATATAACAACTAACCATGCGTTTACATAGATCTTATCCTTCATTAGTTTTCAATCTACTTTTGAGTTGACCTTTCGACAAGTTAACATCAAACACGGTACATTTGTTAATTACACCGTACAGTTGTTAGTTACAGACTCGAGAGTTATACCATAATTCCTTAAAAGAAATTAACTTTCCACGGAAGAAGATGCAGTGTTTTGGGGTTATAGAGTTAAAGTCCCATAGGTTTTAGAAAAACAAGTTTTAAAAGAAATAGACCGAACCCATTTGGATATCGTAAACATGAAGGCAATGGCTAGGTCATATGTTTGGTGGCTGTCTCTTAACAAAAATTTAGAGCAAATAGCAAACTCATGCGACTATTGTTTACCTTTTAAGAGCAGCTCAGTAAAAGCTTCCTTAATTAATTGGAGGTGGCCTGAGAAGCCATGGGAAAGGCTTCATTTAGATTACTTGGATCCAATTTTTGATAATTCTTTTTTAATCATAAATGATGCACACAGCAAATGGCTGGAATGTATTTAAATGAATTCCAGTATAACACGCAGCCAAACAATAGATCAAATCAGGTCGGTGTTTGCTCGGTTTGGGTTACCAAAAACTCTTGTTACTGATAATGGGAAATCATTTATTTAAGCGAAATTCAAATTTTGTACATAAAAATATCATAGAACATATAATTTCTCCTGTAGGCCACCCAGCATCAAATGGCCGAGCAGAAAATAGTGTTAAAACTGTCAAATTAGGTCTTGAAAAAGCTTTGAACTCGAAAAACTCAAACCGAACGCTAAATGAATGCCTAAATGCATTTTTGATGGACTATAGGAACTTCATTCACTGTACCACTGATTTTTCCAACTAAAATAATTTTCAAAAGAAATATAAGAACCAGATTAGATCTTTTCAATTCCTTTAGAAAAGAAAACGGGGTAAATTCGAGAAGTTGAAACAAAATGTAGAGAATAAGCAAAACAATAAAAAAAAATTATAATTTTGGAAAAAAAGATAGAAGATTGGCAGTTAATGATTACGTTATGGTAAAGGATTACTCGATTCTGGGGAAGGTTAAGTGGATTAAAGGAAAAATATTTCGTATATAAGGGACACGGTATTATAGAGTGGTGATTCCTAAACAAACGAATAATTTATGGAAACGTCTTATTAATCAATTAAGACTCTGTTTAAATAACAACAATGAAGATTATATTCCAGAAATAGTAACTAATGAAAATACGAAATCAAGTTTGAAAATTGCAAGTACTGCATCTTCGGATAAAATAGATAATAATGCACCAGGTAAATTGCAAATAGAACATGAAACTTTACAAATTAAACTTTATTTAAGGTGTCCCTTAAGGTCCCGTATGAAATCAAACTAAATTATTTTAATATAAATTTGAAATTTCAACAGTATGAGGGATCGATTAATTGGAGGAAAACATACTGAGTATTTAATTATTACTTTTTTGGAATATAATATTTTATTATTAATTTAAAAAAAATATTTATTAGATAATCAGCAAATTAGTCAGTTGGATCTATTGGCAACATTGTACCACTGAGTCGATAATTACCGATTATATAAAATCGGACACAGATCTCCTCTTTAATAGAAAAAGATTGATCAAATAAAAACCATGTTCTTGTCTCTAAAAATGGCTTTTATTGTTCAAATGTAAGTAATGTTAATGTTAATGTTGTGTGGTGGAGATGCGTACTGCGACCTAAATGAGATCTATTGTACCTCCTTCTCAAATCTTCGCTGGGATTGCGGATTACAGAATTTCATCCAGCCATATTTCTCTAATGAATTTGAGAATATTCTTAGGTTCAAGGGATGAAACCTGCTCTAGACTCAGCTCATAATTCCCAACAACTATATCCTGACCTTTGTATGTATTTACGGTCTAGATTGAATTGTGCACACAGCTGTATTGCTAAGATCTCCGCTTGGAAGATACTAGGTGTTGTCCCCATAGATTCAGAGTGCTTGGTTCTTGGCCCGTACACCCCTGCGCCTTTACCTTCCAATGTCTTGGACCCATCTGTATACCATGCTATACTGTGCGGTTTCTTAACTTGCGATATCATCTCGCTGTCCCACTCTTTCTTGGTACTAAGCTTAATTCCAAGTTATACCTTTTTACTATATCGTATCTTGGTAGATCGATATATCGATAATAAGCTTTGCAATGTCCTCCTTCTCTCTACTGCTGATAGTTTTACCTAAACCTGTCCCCTCTTTTGCAATGCACAACAGAGTTCGCTTGGCTACTCCCTCTATGACAAGGTGTAAGGGTGTTAGGTCCAGAATTACTTCTAGTGCTGCTGTAGGGCATGTCCTCATGGCCCCTGTGATGCATACACAGGCCAGTCTCTGCACCTTTGTAAGCATATTCCTCATTGTGGTTAGCTTGGTTCTCTAGGCCCTTGCTATTGCACCATAGGTGAGGATGGGTCTCACCATCATGGTATACATCCAGCGGAGAATTGTTGGGTTACAACCCCAGCTTTTCCCCGCCAGGCTCCTACATACCATTAGTGCGCGCGTTGCTTTGTTTATAGTTACCTCTGCATGTCTTCTCCAGAGAAGCTTTGAATCTAGTTTAAGTCCCAGATACTTTACTTCTCCTTTGAAGGGAATTTCAGTGCCATCCATTCTCATTGTTCGGAGGTTTGGCAGGCTTCTTTTGTTAGTAAAAGGTACTATGGTGGTTTTCGCTGGGTTGATACTTAAAATAAATACTCAAACGAAAGTAAAGACAACAGTATTAAAAAAATTAACTATAGTCAGTGTATAGTCTTAGACTGACGTCAACTCAAAACAGTGGAAGATTTGGATCCTTCAAACAAAAATTGAGTTAAAAAATTTTTACACCGTACTTATTTAAATCAAAACATTACTTTTCTAATTGCTTTATTTCTCCCCACCTTCTAATGCCCCACAAACCTTTTTAAGACATGCAGAACGCAATGAATTAGTATTTTCTAAAAAAACAACAATTCAACTATCTAAAATGAAACTCAAAAATTATAATCATGATTTTTTCCACACAACCAGTAGTACATTTTTGCTAGCTTACGAACCACTCCACGAATCTATCTTTAAGATTGCTGGCAAAAAGTGTTGCCAATCTAATTTATAATTATTTCCCATTCTTATAAAGTTGTAAAGTGTTGAGTGAGAAAGCGTTGCATATAATTTAAAGGAATTGAAAAAGTTTTTAATCGAAAAAATTAAAGCTGTCATCAAAGAAAGTTTATGTTAAATTTGAAAACTTAACTACTGGCAGTAGCTGACAGCGAAGAAGGAAGTGGAAAAGAAAAGTGAAATAATATAGAAACCAAAAAAAAAAAAAAAAAAAAACGAAGAAAAACATAACTTTCTACATACATATATATAAAATGTATAGAAAATTTAGTTGATGAGGGGAGGAAATCTTAAAAATAAAATGCAGAAAAATTAAAAGAAAATTAAAAAAAGAGCTTGAAAAAGGAACAATAAAAACAAATGTTCACTGAAAGAAGCAGTGTTGGCATAAGTTTGAGTTAAAATGTATTAGCAAAAGTATTAATTTAGCTGTCTAGCAGAAAATCAAGTAAGCGCATTAGTTTTTTACATAGCTGTCCAGCAGTGTGTCCAACAAAAAGCTAGGTGAGGATATAAAAAATTTACAAATGCGTAAATGTACCCTTCCTAAGTTTTCCATCATTAATGCATTTGAGTGAAATAGTTTTTTTTTTATTTTTTTTTTTATTATCATCAACAGTCTGCTTCTGTGAAATCGCTTCCAAAGCGTACATTTCAACCCCAATGGTTGTAAAAAAGAAATGTTAACGCAAAAGTTTGCTAGTTTTTAAAACTTTTTGCAATTAATTTCTCACTTCATGAATGTAAAGTTGTGGATATATTGCAAGTGTTCTTGGGCACAGCCAAGATGATGTGTTGGCCAACAACTTTATGAGCAAGAGGTCAGAGCGTGTGAAACGATAAATAATTATTTGCCAAGGCAATGATGATGAATGTCGGTTTGCGGATGTTTTTTGGGAGGGTTTATAAATCGAAAATTAGTGCTTGTTATAATGTTTATGAGTAACAATTTAAAGAGCTTAGGAATGTCGAAAATACACTCAGGGAGTTATTGAATTTCGTATATGGCTGCCGTAAAAAAGTTTGGGCTGTAATACTTCAATTCGCAAAAAAGCGTCTTTCGCAAAAAAAAAGAAGCTGTGGTTACAGTTGTGATACATTCAGTATTGTGGCTAGTGCAACTAAATTTCAATTCTTGCGTCTAGAGTTACTAAAATTCCTCTATTTTAGCATCAATGCGGTGTTCATGCTTTTACTGCGGATACTAAAACCACAAAAAACAAATTACTCCAGTTTAGTTTTTGCTTTGTTGGCATTTTAGCGTGATTGTTGGCAAATAGAAGAAATTCTGTTTTAAATCAATCGGTATTTTTAGAGCTAATAACGAAGTTTATCTGGATAAAATCAAAGTAAGTACAAATAAAATATTTATAATAAACTATCAGTTAATCCGGATTAATTCTCAGGAAGTCGTGAATGAAAACTTGCGATAGTTTTATAAGTACTGATTTTTCACAAACAGAGAAGGGAAATAAAAGGTACTGCGTTTTATGAAAATAAAAACTCCAAAAACTTTTAACTTAACTTTACAATCATCACAGAAAATTTTTCCACGATTTGTCAACATCACGATTTATAGCAGCCACTAAAGGCGTTGTGATGGCTAGGGACATGAGAACGGAAAAAAATATCGATATCTACTTTTTTTTTTTTATATCGAAAGAAAAGTATCAATGCCCACAAAATATTGAAAGAATGGTACGAAGACTTACCATGAATATCGAATACTTTTTCGTATTTTTTTAATGGTAGAACAAAGAATGTAGCCTCGTGGTTCATTATTTATCATTCGATTACTTTCAAGAAACTGGCCGTTGTGAAATTTTTTTGTTAGATGAGCACCATTTAAGAAATGTTAAGTTTAGGTATTTTAATGAAAAAAATCCCCAAAACTCAATATATGCAAAATTTTAAAAATTATTTTCTATTCTATGCTTAAATTTAGTAGAAAATTTAAGCATAGTCTTGAGTTATTGTGTGCAAAACCCAAAATTCGCACTGATTTTTTTCGTAGCTGATTAAATTTGACATTTTTCGAAAATCCTCAAAATGATATTTTCTTCCCTAACGAACACAAAAAAAAAATGGAAAACATATTCTTCTCACTCGGATGACTTAAAGTATTCTTTTAAAATATTTTGATTTATTTTCAAAAAGTTTCGGAATTACAGGGTTAATACGGTGTTCAAAATAAAGTCTTTTAAACATTCTTGTAAAACTTAAGAAACAATCATAAATGTGATAATCACATATTTACTTATTTTAAATAAAAACAACGATTTAAATTTTATGAACATGCAAGCAATAAAAATCAATAAAATCAAATAATTTTTTATGAGATCATGTTAAGAAAAGCTAATACCATTTTTTAATGCTATTATTACTATAATAATATGTTGTGATAAAAACAATTTAGTTATTATAAGTTATGGAAAAATGCTTTTCTTTTTGGGGAAAAAAAAATGAAGATAAGAAATTGCTTATAAATATTTGTGAAAACTGTAATATATAAAAGTTGTTACTTTTTACGTAAAGTACTGTAAAAGTTGTTTGTCACTACACCCCCTCTCCCCATGCTGTTCTTCACCGGGTTCAACATCTTCTGTGCTTTCTTGCTCGCTTTCGTTGTTCAAGAAAATATTACAAATTTTTAGTAATAAAAACACCAAACGCTTCGGTAAACTTACTACTCTCGACGATATTTTAGGTGCTTAACCATATTGGTGGTGATTCCACTTGTTTTTATTTGTTTAAAACAAACAAATGCAAAATTATAAGTTGCATTGCGCTCAAAAATTTTCATGTATATGATTTTTTTGGCACCATTTAATTTTCTTTGTATAATGATGCACATTTTGTTTCGATACTAGGTAAAAAGAATCGATATCATCAAATATCGAATAGACCCGAGGCATCGAAAAAATATTCGTATCGGAAGAAAAAGTATCGATACTCTGATACTGATAGTGATGGCCCCTCCACGATTCGGCAATCAAAACCGAACTCCTCTCACCACTGAAAGTTCTTACAACTTACTGTGAGGTTGTTTAAACCTTAATAGCAACTCTTAATTTGGAATCTAACAGCCCTTATGGAAGATCCCACAGCCTCATATACTTAATTTTTTGAGAACCGTAATATTACGGCTAGAAGAAGCGACGTTTGATAGCATCGCCAGTTCCGTGAGTGTAAACTTAAATATGTAATACTCACGATCGTATAAGTTAACCTGCAGCACTCCAGACGTACGGGAGAAAATCTGGCCATTTTTATGATGGAGGATAGTATCGACGTGGGCATTATACAGGAGCCATGAGTCAGAGACTCAGCATTATAGCCAAAAAGTACATAAATTTATATCTTCTCTCTAACCTTAGCTCTCCCAATCTGACAGTCGTCAAATTAGAGGGCTCTGATAATCTTTATATAGCCTCACAGCCCTATTCTGGCAGCTTAACTAAGCTCACCACATTAACAAAATAGTTAATATTAACAAATTGTTAAGGTTTTGTATTCTGCTGCAAATTTAAAAGCTATTTTCCTTACAATTTTGTTAATAACAGAAAGAGTCTTAACAACGAATGAAATGTATGTGCTTAGATAGAAAATTGTTGTGAAAATATTAAAAAAAAATACAAATTATAATATAATATTGAGTTTAAATACATTAAACTGAAAAAATAAGGAATTTTTTACTTATTTTAAGTGTTGATAATGAAATCTTTCAGTAGCCGTGTCAAATTTTTCAAGCGCTTGCAAAGTCACAAGCAGCACTCGAAGCATCTGTTTATATAGCGCATCTCTTCTTTCAATATGCATATCGATTTTCACCATGTATGGTGAACTTTAAAAGCTTTTTAAGCTTTTTTGTTGTTAATGATTTTTAAGAATACCAACATTTACAATCAGCTTAACAAGAGCTCCTTAACTATTTCTTGTTAAGCTAACAACCAGAATAGGGCTGTTAGACTGCATGGGTTATAATAGAGAAGCTACTAAAGATGAGGTGAAGCGGTTAGTGGCCACGGCGGTACAAGGTAATACCCCCACACTCTTGGGCTGCGACGCTAATGTGAGACACACGCTATGAGGCAGCTCATAAATATACACAAAAGGTGAGTTTGTATTCGATTTTATTATTATTAGAGTTAATGGCTATGGCTATATACAGCAGTAGTGCATAAATTTATTTCTACTCTCTAAACTTAGCTCTCCCGACCTGACAGTCGTCAAATTAGAGGGCGCCGATAACCTTTTCATAGCCTCAGCCTACATGGGTCACGACAGAGAAGCTCCTCCAGACGAGGTGAAGCGGTTACTGGCCACGGCAACATAATATGAAACCACCACACAGTTGCGCTGCGACGCTAATGCAAGACACACGCTATGGGGCAGCTCAGAAATAAACACAAGAGGTGAGTTTTTATTCGATTTTATTCTTAACTCTAATCTTTATATATGCAATAAGGGTAGCACACATACTTTCACCTTTCCAAGTACTGACAACTTCTCAGATTGGAGTGAAGTCTAGGATATTACTTTAGTATCCGAAAGTGAGTCTCTAAAAGGTTAATTGAAGAGTTTCTAGCAAAAGTTCCTCCTTGGATCAAAGCCTGATCCTTTTCAATTTGAACCTGCAACTAGAGGCTCTTCCTTCATTTCGTAATCCTAAACGAATTGACTGGGCTAAATTTGCCAGGGCGGCTCGCCCAAAAACCAGTTCCTTAGCCTACAAACAAATCTCTACCACGGAGGAACTAAATTCTTCCTTAGAGGCCGTAGAGAAAACCATGCAGGTTGCTTTTAGGGGCTCATGTCCCAGTAGCAGGGGCAGGAAGAAATTTTTTCCTCCGTAGTGGAGCAAAGATCTCTCTGAACTTAGGAAAAGTGTAAGGAGAATTTCAGACTCGTGCCATAGACAGAGTTATTGGCAGCCGTACAAAGACGTCCTCAAAACCTACAAGAAAGAAATGCGAGACGCGAAAAAGCATTCTTGGCAGGAATATACGCAATCAATCGACAACATCAGGGAAATGACGAGACTAGGTAAAATTCTATCCATAGAAAACACCAGTCCTGCTTTCATTAGGACAGAGTTTGGCACTTGGGCAGAATCAACCACAGAATCACTGGAACACCTAGTTAATACACACATTCCCGGCTGTAGGAACAGCTGCGATGAAACCTCAGGTTTGGAATTACCCGAGACCTCTGTTATGGTTCCTACGGGCTCCTTTATCTCAGAGAACTGGATAATCTCGGCTATAAACAGCTTTTCTTCATATAAACTTCCAGGCGGAACCATATAAACTTCCAGGCCCCGATGGCATTTTATCAATAATGTTGCAGAAACTAGAAGATGTAGTTGCACCAATCCTACTTTCTGTCTTCAAAAATGGCCTCCGCCTTAACTGCACTCCCAGAAGCTGGAGAAGAATAAAGGTTATTTCTTTACCCAAAGCTGAGGGGAAAGATTATAAAACAGCTAAGGATTTCAAACCAATAAGCCTCACATCATTTGTACTAAAAACTCTATAACGATAACTTGATATTCATCTTAGGAAAGTTCTATATAGAACCACCATGTCCAACGCCCAGCATGCATATGTTAAGGGCAGATCCACAGATACTGCCTTACACGAGGTCATCACTACAATTGAAAGATCAATTTTCTTTAAGCAATACACTCTTGCGACCTTCTTAGACATAGAGGGAGCTTTTAACAATCCACACACTAAGGCCATTCTCGATTCTCTGACCAACCTTGGTGTTCAAATACCGGTGAGGAACTGGATAGTCTCAATGCTCAGAATAATCCAGGCGGACCTGGGTTGCAGTCAACTCATGAAACTTGTCAACAGGGGTACTCCACAGGGAGGAGTAATCTCTCCCCTTCTCTGGCTCATTGCCATGAACGAAGTTCTTAATACACTTAATTGCAATGGGGTCAAAGTGGTGGCTTATGCGGATGACGTGATTGTAATTGTGTCAGAACTGTTTGTTCCCTTCTACGCTCAGTGAGATAATTGAGGTTGCTTTGGGAAAACTCAGTATCTGGGCTGCCAGGTACGGCCTAGAAGTTAACCCTAGTAAGACGGAACTGAAGTTATTCACCACAAAAACTAAAGCGCCACAATTTGTCCTTCAAAAGCTAAACAACCAACCTCTTACACTATCCAGTAGCGCAAAAGGTGTCATTATGGATTCTTAGCTAAGCTGGAATACCAACATCGAACAAAGGGTCAAGACGGCCTGCATAGTTTTCTACGCCTGCAAAAAGACCTTTGGTCGGAAACGGGATCTTCAACCGAAAATGCTCTTATGCCTAAATACCGCGGTAGTGCGTCCTATCTTGTCGTATGGTGCACTAGTATGGTGGCCTGCACTCAACAAAGCATACAACACATTAAAACTAGCTCGGATCCAGCGATCCGCTTGCATAGGTATCACAGGAGGTATCCGCTCATGCCCCACTGATGAACTTAACGTCTTGACACATTTACTTCCCATTGATCTACACATTAAGCGTACCGCAACAAACAGTGCAGTCAGACTGAAAGAGACCTAAAACTGGAGGAACAGGCCATATGGATACAGCAACATTCTAAATCCGCTATCTCAGGAACTGATTCCTAGAAACACGGACTACGACACTCCCAAACTCGACTTCACGAAATCCTTTATAACCAAGTTTCCCAACAGGGTGGAAGACCGCAATGGGGGAATTGATCTAACCTTCGATGTGTCCTTTTACACTGATGGCTCCAAGATGGAGTGCGGAGTGGGACCTTTCATATTCTCTGAGAAACTGGGAGTGGCCAATTCTTTTCGTCTGCCAAACTCAGCCAGCGTCTTCCAGGCCGAGCTTTTTGCGATAAGAGAAGCTTGTCGCACCTTAAGTAGAGCTAACACCAATCACCTCAATGCAGCTATGCTGACGGATAGCAAAGCCGCCATTAAAGCTTTAGCTGCGATCAGTACAAACTTCAAATTGGTAAGGCAGTGTAAGGATGAACTTAGCATTACTACAATCTGGGTTCCCGGCCATAGGAACATTTACGGTTACGAAAAATAAAGAAATTTATTCCGCTCCCTTGACGTTTCAAGAGCGGAACCAGTCAAGGTTCCGCTGAACACCGTTAAGGGAGGTATTCACTCTTACTACTTGACCTTGGCAGGTTGTAGGTGGAGAGGTTTGACGACTTGCAACACATCAAGAAAACTATGGCCCCTTTATAACCAAGGCCGAACTCTGGAGTTGCTCTCAAGATCCTGGAGCGGAATTGAATATTTAAATTTATGTATATCGGACAATAACAAAAAAAATACTTGTTTCTTGCGTGTATAATACGAATAATTGTCATTCTGTTGAGCCGTTGTTTTCTGTATTGTCTAATTATATTGTTGATTATGACTTTGTTTGCTAAGTGGTGATTTTAATATCAACCTTCTGTCTAATGACTTACCAAGATGAGAAAATATCGTCCTTAGATTTAGCAGTTGTCAATGATACCATACCGACGCGGTTTTCTAATAACACCTCTCCTAGTCTTCTAGACTATTTTATTGTCTCTCATCCATCCGTAATTTTGCTATTTTATCAATTACATTTTATATCTGATCACGATTTAATTTTCTGTTCTTTAAATGTCAATCTATCTCGTTTAGTTATACCTAATACTTTCTCGTATCGTGATTTCAAGCACATTAAGTGTCCATCTCTTTTTCGTGTTGTATCTCTGCTATCATTTAATGATTGTTGGCTTCACACAAACATTAATGACTAGCTAAAACCCGGCGCGTTGCTGCCACTCTCCTTTGTCAAACGCCCATGAAATGTTATCAGTTAAACAGCATGTCTAAATTGATGTAGAATACTGAATTCCGAGACTGTGCGACCTATATCCACAAAGCTATTCGATATAACAAATTTGGGTTGTATAGGAAGTGCTACGCCCTCTTGATCACCGCTAATAGAATGTAATCAATTACACTGCATGTGTACATGGAGGTTGAATACCGAATTCCAAAACTGTGCGACATATAACTCTAAAACTCTTCGATAGCACAAATTTGGGTTGTATGGGAGGTGTCACTGCCCTTTTCCTTACGCCCATAAAATTTTACCAATAAAACTGCATGTGTAAACTGAGGTCGAATACTGAATTCCGAGGCTGAGTTACCTTTAACTCCAAAGTTATTCGATATCGCAAATTTGGGTTAAATTGGAGATGTCACGCCCCCCCCGACAAACTCTAAAAAATTTTATCAGTAAATCTGCAAGCATAAGTTTTGGTCGAATATTGAGTTCCGACGCTGTGCGACCTTGAACTCCAAAGCTATTCGATATCACAAATTTGGGTTGTATGGGAGCTGCCCCTCCCCCTTGTCCAACTCCCATAAAATTTCATCACTGAAACGGTACGTCTAAATTGTGGTCGAATACCGAATTCTAAGCTGTGCGACCCATAGCTATTCGATAACAAAAAATGTTTATATATTTTTGGAAGGTAAAAGGGGTGTGGCATTTCCTCTTAAACCATCTCGTACTCAAAGCAAAGCGTACTTACAAAATTTGAGCTCAATCGGACCAATAGTTTCGAAGTATTTTGATATTTTCTTAAAAGTAGGCGAAGATGAAGTGTGACTTCGCCCATTTTTATCAAAGTTAATGATAGTTATCATACGAACTTATTTACTAAATTTTAATTTAATACAACCAAAACCGTCTAAAATATAGCATTTTTATTGATTTGTGGGTGCAGTTACGAACAAACCCGTAGAAGGAAGTATCCAATTTGGTCCAGTCGTTTTCAAGTTTTAAGCATCCGAAGAAATCACGATTCATTTTTATATATACAGATATTGTTTTGTGGGCGGTAAAAGTGGGCGTGAAAACATTTATGTATCGTGACTGTCTCTTGTAGCACCTACACAGCAAGTTTCACAATAAAAATGTGCAGAACTCCAGAATTGCCATCATTTCGAAAAAGTGGGCGTATATATATTGCGACCACGCACATTTTTTGTACAGTTACTGACAATAACCATCTGAACAAAGTTACTAAATCTTAGTTTTTTACGATCGAAACCGTCTGATATATATCCTTTATTTGGTTTGTGGTCGATAGCGCAAATTTGGCTTGTATGGGAGGTACCACGCCCCCTCGACCAAACGTTACTAAACCTCACAGGAACACTCACTTTCCTCGGCAGACGTTGTTCTGCCATAAACCGCCTTACTGCCAAATACGAAAATGTCGAATAGCTGCAGAAAGTAACCATATGAGCTAAATAACCAAATTTTAGTCTAATACGATCAAAACCGTGCAAAATATAACATTTTTGTTGTTTTGCAAGCGGTAAAAAAGGGTGCGGCAAAATATTTCCCTAGAGCCATCTTGTAATCGAAACATATCGACTGCCCAAATTTCAGCTCAATTTAGGTTAAGCCTGGCGCACTTTACTTCACTCGATGCTAACTCCTAGAAAAGTGAGTTTAACTAAAGTGGGACAGGCCTATTTTTAGTCCACAGTAACCATATGAACTGAATTATAAATTTTTTGTCTAATACGACCCAAACCGTTGAAATAAAACGTTTTCATTGGTTTGTGTGCGGTAAAAGGGGGGCGTGGAAACCAATTTTTAGTTCAGTTGCTGACAGTAACCGTACAAACTAAGCCAACATTTTAGCTCAATCGACCCAGTAGTCAATTTTAATGATTTCTCAAAAAGTGGGTGTGGCTATATAGCGATGACGCCTTTTTTTAGTACAGTTGCCGAAAGTAACCATACAAACTTAGGTATCACATGTTAGTCTCATACGGCCAAAACTGCTTCAAATATAGCATTTTAACTGATTTGTGGGCGCAAATAGGGGGCGTGGAAACCAATTTTTCGTACAGTTACTGTCAGTAACTACACAAACCAAAGTACCAAAATTTAAGTCTTATACGACCAAAACCGTCTGAAATAAAGCGTTTTCATTTCTTTGTGGGCGGTAAAAGGGGGCTGGAAACCCATTTTAAGTACAGTTATCGACAGTAACCGTACATACTAAATTACAAAATTTTAGCCTTATACGATCCGATCTGATTGAAATATAACATTTTTATTGATTTGGTGGCGGTAAAAGGGGGGTGTGGCACATTTTTTTCCCTCAACCATCTCGTACCTGAAACAAATCAGCTGCCAAAATTTCAGGTCAATCGGTTTAGTAGTTTTGGAGTCTATAGACATCACACAGCCAGACACACATCGTTTTGCTTTTTATGTATATAGATATCGATTTGTGGGCGGTAAAAGTGGGCGTGAAAACATTTATATATAGTGACCGCCTCTTGGAGCACCTATACCGTAAGTTTCACTGTAAAAGTGTATAGAACTCTGGAATTGCCATGATTTCGAAAAAGTGGGCGTATTTATTTTACGACCACGCCTATTTTTTCTACAGTTACCGACAGTAACCATCTGAACAAAATTACCAAATCTTAGTTTTTTACGATTGAAACCGCCTGATATATATCCTTTTTTTGGTTTGTGATCGATGGAGCAAATTTGGCTTGTATGGGAGGTACCACGCCCCCTTCTCCAATCGTTACCAAACCTCACAGGAACACTCTCAAGATGTAGCTTTATTTTCCCTGAAAATTTCATAAAGATCGGTTCAGCGGTTTTGGAGTCTATACGTGATATAGCCACATACCCACCCACATATCCACATACCCACATACCCACATACCCACATACATACATCCATTTTTATATATAAGAATAAGCTTAATTCACTATTGGAGCCAATAAAATATTTGTTTGATAAACATGTCCCTTTACGTGCTTGTAGTGTTAAAAATATGTCTTGTCCTTGGTTTACGCAACATGTTCTGAGTGCATTAAAAAAAAGAAACAAATTAAGAAATATATGGCGAAGAAATCCGTGCTATTATTACTGGGAAATCTATAGACTAGCGAGAAATGAGGCTGTTCTTTTTTAACGAGACAGGCTAAAACTCGGTATTTTTCTGCCAAACTTGACCTATCTCTTCCAACAAAAACGCTTTGGAACAACATAAAAAAACTTGGAGTTTGTAATAAAGATAACACTGACTGCACTTTAGATCCTGAAGTTCTTTATAACTTTTTTGTTGATAATGATGCTTCTTCTAATTCTAATATTTCACCCCTGCTCAGTCACTCCTTGCGACAAACTTTTAGCTTCTCTCCGGTAGTTGAACTTGATGTCGGTAATAGCATATCGAAGATTAAATCTAATGCTATTTTTGAAGATGGCATTCCTATCAAGTTTATAAAATTATTGTTGCCACACATTATCGGTCCTCTAACGCATATAATTAATTTTTGTTTTATGTCGTCTGTATTCCCTGACTTATGGAAAGTTGCCATCGTTCTTCCTGTAGCAAAAAAGCAAAAGCCAATAAATTTCAACGACCTTAGGCCCATAAGTAAATTATTGCATAAGTATACATGGCTCAACAAATAACTAATCATTTAGTTGATAAAAATCTGCTATCCCCTTTTCAATCAGGTTTTAGGTCTGGACACAGGTGTTCGTCCGCTGTTGTACGGTCATTGACGATAAACGACTGGAATATGATGCTGGCAATTTGACTTTACTTTGTCTGCTTGACTTTTCAAAAGCTTTCGATAAAGTAAACCATCAACATTTGTGTAGCAAGCTTATGTATCTATTTGGTTTCTGTGATAGTGCTGTAAATCTTATGTCCAGTTATTTATGTGATAGGTCTCAAAAAGTTATAGTTGGTCAATTGTCCTCAGGGTATAAATCTGTATTATATGGCGTACCACAACGGTCTATACTTGGCCCTCTCCTATTTTATATATTTTTAAATGACATATTTTCCGTCTGCAGTCATGCCTCCATCCATGCATATGCTGATGATGGCAAATGTATTTTATCTTGAAGAACAGGACTGGTTGATGACTTGTGTTGCAGAATGAATGAGGACCTCAACAGCATTAATGAGTGAGCAAATAGCAATGGTCTTCTTCTAAACTCTTCCAAATCATATGTACTTTCTATATGTAGAGCTAAAACTTGTGTAAACGATGTCCCTGATTTGTTGATTGGTTCTAACAAGCTAACTGTTGTGTCGAAAATTGTAAATCTTGGTTTCTATATTATTAATTCTTTGCTTTCATGTGCTGATCATGTTAATAGTATTGTCAAAAAAGTTTATAATGTATTGCGTAATTTAAGAATGTCTGCCATCTTGACTCCAGTTAGTATTAGGCGTAAGTTGGTTATACAACTTATTCTACCTGTGATAACCTACTCTGAGGTGGTATATAGTAAACTTGACTTTTCTTCCCAGTTAAAACTTCAAATAGCTTTTAATTACGCCACACGCTATGTGTATGGCCTTCGTAAAGTTGATCACCTGTCTAGTTTCCGGAATGCAATACTTGGATGTGACTTGACTGCTTATCTCAATGCCAGAAACTGTATGTACCTGCATAATTTAATTCATGAAAAAACACCTAGATATATTTATGAAAAACTCCAGTTTTGTATGTCCAGAAAAAGCCATGTTTTAATAGTTCCGAGGCACAACTCGCTAATATCAACTGTTCTTCATCAACGCCATTAGGTTGTGGAATTCTCTACCATGGAGGGGGAAATCACTGGGAGAAGTTCTTTTAGGCAATCTATTTTATCTTTTTTCTCTACTCTTTAGTATCTTTATAGTCTTGTTCTAAGTACTTTCTCTAATGATTTCTGTTTTTCACTAAGTCTATACACTATATTCTTAACTTTTAACGTACTATATTTTTTAAGAGCACTAAGTCATTATTGTATCAATAATAAGTTATTTTTCTTTAAAATGAGTTGATATTATTATAAGATTTAAGTAAGTTAATCATTTTATTGTTTTATGTTGTACTATAAAAGAGCATAGCTCTTATTGTACTTATATTTAAAACTAAACGAATAAATTGAATTGAATTGAAATTGTATTGAAATAGCCAGAATCCTGGCTATAGCTACGGGTCACTGGTGCATCGGAGTACACGCCGAAAAAATCGGAATACCCTACAACACTCACTGTCACAACTGCAATGACCCAAATTAAATAGAAACACCAACTCACTTCTTGTGCACCTGCTCAGCTCTGGCCAGATCTGGATTAATTAAAAACCTAGAGGAACTCTCAACAATAAAAATCAATTACCTTCTAACATTCACCAACCGCACTGGATGGCTATAAACTAACAGTGTGATACTCACTTTACATACAGGAACACGAGGTTATGGTATCAAAACGGCTCACTAGACCTTCTTGGATCCTACTAGTTGTAACATCATCATCCAAACCAACCAACCAACAGCAGTAGTACGATATAGCGAAACATACCATATGGACACAGCAACATTCTAAATCCGCTACCTCTGGAAGTGGTTCCTAATAACACGGGCTATATAGCACTCCAAACTCCACTTCACGAAATCCTTTACGATTAAGTAAAGTCTTTTTCATCAGGGTAGAGTGGCGCAATGGAAGACCTGACTTAGTCTTAAATGTTTCCTTCTATACTGACGTGCACAGATATCCACACGGAGATACTTATTTTTTTTTTTCAAAAAGATCAAAGAACCCTGAATTTTAAAAGAACTTTGCCTTGAAAGGAAAGGGATAGATTATTTAGAGGAATTGATTAGAACTATACGTGAGTTATTGATTAGGCGAAACAACCGTGAAAGACAATTTGAATTGCTTTTAAAAACTTGAATCAAGCAAATGTTTTGCTTAACAGCAAAACAGCAAAACTTAGTCAATCACTTTGTGATTTAAGCAAAAGATTGCTAAATTGTAATCACTCCTCCTGTATTTAGGAAAAAGAAAAATTTTAATTAAATGCAATCAAAATTTTGTTAAGTTATTATAATCTGCAAAAACAAATTTCTACTTAATTCAAACAAATATTTACCAAGTTATTATTAGCTCAAATAGCAAATTTTTACTAAACTCATGCAAATATTTGCATAGTTGTTATAAACTCAAAAAGCAAATTTTTACTAAATCCTAACAAATTTCTTTCAAACATACGACCACACATTTATTCCTAATGAAAAAAATTAGGCGACGATTAGTTCGACAACTGCGATGGTCGAATGGATAAGCCCATGCTCTTACACTCACGCGGCCGAGGTTCAAATCTCCAGATGGTAGTAATTTTTCAATTTAATTTAATGTTTATAATTATTTCACTTGAAAGATATGCTAGATTTCAGCAAAAACTAATAAAAATTTTCTATTCCAGTTAATAATAACTTAGAAAATATTTGCTTGAATTAAATATAAATTTGCTTTTGCAGTTTATAATAAATAACTTAGAAAAATTTTGCTTGAGTTTAATCGAAAATTTGCTTAGTTAATATAAACTGGAATAGCAAATTTTGATAAGTTTTTGCTGAAATCTAGCATAATTTTGAAGTGGCTGAGAATCAAGCGCAAGTTTTGCTTAACCACAATACAAATTTAGCAAACAGTTTTCTTCGTGTACTCTTGCGTACCAAGCGTTTCATATATGTGTGCTTGTGTGCATAAGTTGTCCGAAAAACTGTGTAAAAAATCAACTTTGATGCTAACTAGGCTGCGAGGTGGATAACGAAGGCATAAGTGCTATTAATATGATCCAATATCAAGAATGATATATAAAACATTGCGGCCTCAGTGTGCGAAACGATTTCGCGAATGATTTCAAATTTATCATTTTCATTATGAATCAGTTAAAAATTTCTAATATGAACGTAGAGGATAAGACGAATAATTTGTATATTAAAATTTTAAATCAAAGAGGGTTCTTTTGAAATAAAAATATTTTTCAAAACTTTATAAAATAGATCCTGTGAAAGTCAACCCTTATTCTTTAATTAATTATGTCCTTTTATAATTACATTTTTGCTTTAAATGTCTATTATAATACTGAATAAATTTTTTCAGTTTAACTTGGAAGACTTAAACGCAGATCTGAAAACTATCAAATAAAAAAGGAAACTTGGATAACCTTTCAACATCATCATCCTTTTTGTATAAAACTTGATGAAAAGCTCTTCTCACAATAAATGTTTTAAATTTTACCCTTTTTTCCAATGTGCATTGCCACTTTAAATAAAAAAAATAATAATTATCGATGGTGAGCACTTTTATAATAATTTATAAAAAAAAAATTTTATAATAAAAATTTAAAAGAAAAAATAGAGCCACTTTCAAGAATAATTTTAAATTAATTCATACATTTTTTTAATTAAAACTGCCATATTATTACTTTAAACTGCATCATTTTGATATCAAGAAATTTTTGCTATCAAAATCATCCATGCAAAATCCTGGCTATGGGCCTGGTTGCCACATTCAACAATAAATTATTGTTGGTTTTAAAGTGTGACCAAAACCTTTGGTACTTTGTTTGATTGTGTTCTGGTGCTGCTGTGCGCTTGTAAGATTTTTTTTTTTTTTCATGTAACTATATAATATTTTTGGTACAGTTCTTAACTTGCTGTTTCACAGTTTTTGTCCGTCCTACCATTGTTACTTTTCACTATATATTTCGCACTGCTTGTTTACCTCTATACAGGGTGTCCCGCAAGTGCAACTATTTAAAGAGGTGAAAGATGATGTCGAGTTGAGCAAAAAATCGTATGGGAGGGGGGATCTATTTTCACCCCCTTGGGAGTTACAGGGCTAATTAGTATTTCAAGAATTTGATGCGCATTATAGTCTTAAAGTACTATTACAGTGTGTAGCAATAAAAGTTTTTTACCTAGTATTATTAATTTAAATGATTCAAATTTTTTACATAATGAAGAATTATTTATGTGGAAATAAAAAAAAATATTTTTGTTTTTATAGTTGTTGTTAATTTTCTACAGGGCGTGGAAGATAGCGTGTTTAAAAAATTGTTGCAATTGGCTTCTCATCTCCAGCACTTACAAAGCGTCTGAAAGTATAAAATCAAAGTGCATTCTTGAGTTAAGGGTTGTAGTTGAGTACTCAACCTACGCAAATAAAAAAAAAAAATAAATAAAAAAATGGCATGCGTAAAAAGTGTACAAAAAACCCCATTTTTTTGCAGAAACTTTCAGCCACACAAAAAAAATATAAAAGTTTTTTGGCTCTTTATAGGTCTAGTCCTTAACAGAGTCTATAAGGATCACAGTGAATTAAGATTCATCGAAATCGATCAAGTAGAACTCAAGATGTCTTAGAAGCCGATTCGTAAAACCTTGTTTCGAGAAAAACGCGATTAAAGATTTAAAGGTTCGTGAATATCACGCGACATACGAATATAATATATGTTATAAATTTTTTCTATTTGATATTTTTTTCTAAAATGTTGTATACGTATTTTTGAGACCTTAAAGAACTATAATCTAACGAAAAAAAAAATTATATTTTTTTACACACTGTAATAGTACCTTAAGCAGAAAACTTAACTCACCAGCAACTTATTTTAAGAAATCGTTTGAAAGGCGATGAATTGATCTTACTAACGGTGTATCAATGTAACCACCCGATTCATCCATTTCCGTGTTGTGCTCGTGTGAAAATGAAATCAATCCGTTGAATCTACTAAATTTCAAGTTTGAGCGCAATTCTCTCTGAATTTTGCGCTATCAATAAAAATTTTTATTGCACCAATTTGTGATTTAACTTTTTTTTTCAAGAACAACAAAATCATAAACATATCCTTAAAAATCCTTCGTCAAACTCAAAAAAACTGAATAGGCTATCCCTTTACTATCAAAATGTAAGGGGATTACGCTCTAAGACGCGAGACATATTTTCAATGTCTCAAAATTTGTCTGAAGATATTATCGCATTGACTGAAACGTGGTTAAATGGAAGCATTACTGACTTGCAATTGTTTGATAATAGTTTTGAAGTATATAGAAAAGACAGATACGCTGGCAATACTTCTGCTGTCGGTGGTGGTGTCTTATTAGCTGTTAGGAACTCCTTCGTTAGTTCCATTATCGATATTCCCTGCTCTTCTAATATCGAACTTATATGCATTAAGGTTGTACATTGTAATTCTAATGTATATGTATTTAATGCTTATGTTCCTCCAAAGAGCAGTGTGGAAATTTATGCAAGCCTTGCGGATTGCATAGAATACGTTATAAATATTCTTGACGTTAGTGACGACATTTTATTGTTGTGCGATTTTAATCTGCCTGACTTGAAATGGGAATCTTCAGACGATGATACATATTTTTGTGCATCTAATTCGAAGACACGCCAAGAGCATATATATGTTGATAATATATGTTCTGACTTACAACAAGTAAGTTGTATTTATAATAATCGTGAAAGACTTCTTGACCTGGTCTTAACTACAGACTGTAACAACGTGATTGTTAAGAGGGCCCTTCATGCTCTAACTTCTGTTGATGACTACCATCCACCACTGAGCATATGGTACAAGTCCGACAGGGAAAATATAGTGAATTCCAATTCAATAGATAAAGTTTATGAATTCGATTTCAGAAAAGCTGACTTTCTGAGGTTGAATCATTTACTTCATAGTAAACTTAATGTAATTTTAGAATATTTTAATGGTAATAATCTTGAAGATTCAATTAATTTTTTTTATATGGAAATCTTTACTATTACTTCATAGCAAACTTAATGTAATTTTAGAATATTTTAATGGTAATAATCTTGAAGATTCAATTAATTTTTTTTATATGGAAATCTTTACTATGTTTTCTGAGTCCATGCCGTAGAGCCTCAATTTTTCGAAAAATTGTGCTTACCCTTGGTACACAAGGGAATTAAAGACTCTTCGCAACAGCGAGAATAGTGCATGGAAGAAATATGTCTGTAGCTTAGACTTAAATGACCTAGAAACCTACAAGCGTTTGTTTCTGGATTTTGAAAGTTGCTCAGCTACCTTATATAAAAATTATTTAGACAATATTAAGCTGAGAATATTGTCTGATCCAAAGAAATTCTGGGGTTACATAAACACCAAAAAAAATCTGATGGATTCCTTTCATCATTTAAGAATTCTGACGGATTTACTGACGATCCCGCTATAATTTGTGGCCTATTTGCCACTCTCTTTAAAGAGTCATTCTGTTCAGACTCTTTTAATCCTGATGAAGATTATTTTGAATATATGAACTCTACATCCAGGGTTTCGTTGGACCCTATATCTTTTAATTCTGAGGATATTTTAAAGTATATTGGATCGATCGAAGAAGATTTTAATGCTGGACCTGACGAAATTCCTGCCGCAGTGTTAACGCAATGTGGTTTCGTTCTAAGCCAACCACTTTCATATTATTCAATAAATCAATTAGGGAATGTAATTTTCCACTTTTTTGGAAAATATCTTTTAAAAGTCCTATTTATAAAAAAGGATTTATAAAAACTTTTTGAGCGGCTCGTGTATGATCGTGTAAAAATTAGCTGTGGGAAGGTCATGACAACTCTTCAGCATGGATTTGTTACTGGCAGATCCACTGTGTCTAATCTCCTCGATTTTACAACGTTTTGCTTAAATTCATTTTATTCAGGTAACCAGGTCGACTGTATTTACACTGATTTTAGTAAAGCATTTGATAAACTGCCTCTTAATTCTATTTAAACTAAAGTAAATGGGTTTTCCACAATTTTTTGTAAGCTGGATTCAATCGTATCTGACAGAGCGATCTTATCAAATGCGATTTCGAGGTGTGTTGTCTGCTGAATTTATTGCTGCATCAGGTGTTCCTCAAGGTTCACTTCTGTTTATTTTAGCCATTAATGATGTAACCCACATCATCAAATACTCTCATCTGCTCATTTATGCAGATGATATGAAAATATACAGAACAGTAGATTCTAAAGACAATTCAGTTCTACTCCAGTCTGATTTAAAATCCTTTGAAGTTTGGTGTTCTAAAAATAATATGTTTCTTAATCCAGATAAATGCCAAACTATGATCTTTTCGCGAAAAAGAAATAATTTAATTTTTGGTTATACGATAAAAGATACGGCTTTAAATCGTGTAGATTCTGTCAAAGATCTTGGTATATGCATGGATATTCTAAGCTATCGTTTAGCGTTCATATTGATAGCATTTGTAAAAAGGTGTCTTCTATGCTCGGTTTTATAAAACGCTGGGCCAAAGAATTTAATAGTATGATTGCAACTACAACGCTGTATTATTCAATAGTCCTTCCTCACTTGGAGTATGCAAGTCAAGTTTGGTCTCCAAGTTACAATGTACATGTTGAACGAATAGAATGAATTCAAAAACATTTTGTTCGACGTTTGCTCTAAGGGGCTTAAGTGGAACTGACACTTTAAATCTTCCTCCTTATGAGGATCGTTTAAAACGATTAAAAATGCAATCCTTAAATGAGAGAAGGAAGTCTGCTGATATCGTCTATTAACACCAACTCATAACTGGTGTATTCGATTCACCAGAACTCCTAACTTTATAAATTTTAACACTTACCGCAGAAGCAGTAGAAATGCTATCAATTTAATTTACTTACCTTTTAGTAGAACAAATTATTGGCTACTGCTCCTTTACATCGCATGAGTACCTTTGTTAACAACTGTAGCTTTTTTGATGTTAACTTATCGAAAGGTCAACTCAAATGTCGATTGAAAACTAGTGTATGATTAGATCTATGTTAACGCATGGTTAGTTGTTATGTCTTGTGTTGTCCCTGAGCCCAACCCATATTATGGTGGGTAAATTTTTCTCACTTTGGATTGTTTTGGACCACTTTTATCTATGTATATCGTTGAGATATTTCAATGATATTAAGTTGGTTCTTAAGATAGTCTAATGTGGAGAAAGTGCGAAAAAGCTGTAGTAGCTGAACTCTATTGATATTGCAAAAAAATAACAAAGTTGTTTGTATTCTAAAAATTACACATAATTGAAAACATAATGATATATAATTGCATTTGTTAAAAAAATTATGTAAGTAATGAACATTTTTTTAATATAAGACGTTTTTAAAAGGAACTAAAAATTATAAAATAATTTCTCCTAGAGTGTGACTTTTAGTTCTCCTAAAAACGTGGGGCGCATGCTATAGAGAATATTAACCCTGCATTTAAAAGGTTTTTTATTAAAAGAATTAATCGCTAGCGTTGTGTGGTTGTCTCTGTAACTATTGCTCTTTGACTATTGCTCTCTTTGACTATTTTTCAGAGTAACTTTTTTTTAATTTTTGTATTTGTTTACTCTTTTTTCACGCTTTTTATAGCACACACAACACTCTTTACACATACACTCAGTTATATGATGTGTTTTCTCAAAAACAACTCATTTATCAATCAAAATTTATAAAAAATTGTTTAAATTCCGTCAAAAATTTTCAAAATTCTGATTTTCAAAAATTCACGACCGAAGGTGACAGAAGAATTTTTTTCAAAAAAACGGAAATAATTCGATAAATACTAAAAATGAAACAAAAAAAACCAGAAAAAATCCATTGAATTTGTTGAGACTCGAACTCACAACCTCACAATTATAAGCAAGCTCCCTGTGCTCTGATCTAGAGAACTCACAAAGAAACATATTCTTAATAGCAATAAATCAAACTAATTTCTTATAAAATAAATAAAAAATTCTACTCGTATTTTAACTAATTTCTTACAATTTTTTTCACCCTCCGTTGTGAGTTTTTCAAAATTTCAATTTATTTCATAAAAAAAAAAAATTGTCCACATTGTTGAGGCTCGAACTCATAACCTCACGATTATAAAGCAAGCTCCTTATGCTCTGAGCTACAGAGATTACACCGAAAATTTTCTAAATGGGGTTATAAATTCACTTCAGTTGTTAATTTTTTTAAATATAAAAATGTCAACTCGCTTTTCAGTATTTTTTTTTATTTTTAGTATATATGTATGGATGTATCAAATAATTTCGCATTTTAGCCAAACAAATATACGTACAGACAAGAAAGTAATAGCATCTTTAGGTAAAACGTAGCCTTCGTTTTCAGTCTCGTTCGTTTACCGACGTGATCGGACAAAATTGACTTGATGTATTTTTTCCTTGCGTCGCACAGTGGGGTATTGAACCCTGAAAATTGTGATCAAATCACCTAGCAGACGGAGGGAATTTTTGACTTTGTGTTTTAGTTAGAATGGGTCCAAAGATGAAAAAAAATTTCTGTCCGTCCGTCCGTCTGTCCATCTGTCTGTCTATCGACACAATTAAAGCCGTAATTTTGAAGCTATTGTAATGAAATTTGGTATTTAAGCTTGTTTCTAAAATATAAAGATTAGAATCGAAAATGAACCAAATCGGATGCAAACCACGCCTACCTCCCATACAAAGTGACTTCATTCAAAACGGTAATATCTCTTTAAATTCCACAAAACTTCATGTATCGACTTTTTATTTGTATATGATCTTTGATATTTAATATGCGCTTCAAGTATGAAATTCAACCAAATCGAATGAAAACCACGCCTACCTCCCATATAAAGTGGCTTTATGAAAACCGTAAAATCTCTTAAAATTACTTACTTTTAGTTTTTTTTTGGTAACATATCACTTATATTTGTTGTTTCAAAAAAAAAATAGTCTTCCACTGAATTCACAACTTTATGCTTACATACGAGTATGTTTAGGTACATACTCGTATGTAAGCATAAAGTTGTGAATTCAGTGGAAGTCTATTTTTTTTTTGAAACAAACACACATTTTATAAGCCTAGACGGGAAAAAACATTAAAAATACGAACTGGGGTAATTGATAGCAAAAAGTGTGATTACTAATACTAAGAGTCAAGCCTCTTAGTAACGAAATTTATATTTTTTAGTTAACAAACAATTAGAAAGTATAAAAAGCATCACAAAACCATTTAATATATGGAACTTTATTTTTTTTCCTTAATATTAATGAAATACATATGCAATACAAAAATAAAAAAAATAAGTTTTTCTTAAAAACCGCAGAAAACTTTCAAACTTTTTTTTTTTAACTTATCACTTATATTTGTTGTAACAAAACAAAAAAAAGAGTTTCACTGAATTGAGTGGTATTCATAACTATATGCTTACATATGTACCTAAAAACACACATTTTATAAGCCAGCACGAGAAAAAACATTAAAAATACGAACAGACACTTTTTGTACTAATATATTTCATTTGACGTTCCAAAAATACCTGAGGTAGAAGGTTCCATTGCTCAAAGAATTTTACTTATTTAATGTTTCAAGAAAAACCACTTGGAAATATAAAAATTTTTGTGTTTTTTCTATGCGCGCACCAAAAGTAAAGAAAACGTCAAATTTGCAATCACAGTGCACGGATACCGTTGACTTTTTTTCAATTTTTCTTTAACATAGTGATGTAGAATTCTATTTTCTTTCGAATGATTCCAATCATGGTTGGGTAGCTTCGATTTGATTTTTTTAATTAATCACACAAATTGGTATGAAATACCCCAATGTGCGTCGTCGTCCACAATTACGTTGCTTACGTTACTAAAATACTCTCAACGTGAGTGCTTGTCAAAAGTAGTATTACCAGACTACAATTGTTGAGGATTTTGCGTAAATTTCCTTAAATTTTTAAAAATTTTATTTTTATTTAAAGCAAATTTTTTTATGCTGGTACTACTGCATCATCTCTTTGGTTTTTTTATTGGATTATTGTTTGCTGACTTTTGCCGCGATACGATTATTATTGTTATTGATATGATAAATATTACCACTGCCCGCCGATCGCTGCTGCTAACAAGCGTCGACTTTTTGCCACATACTGCTGCGTTTGTTGTTGCTGCTACTTGTTGTGCTTTTATTAAATATTGAATTATATTATTAATATCACTGAAATTCCCTAGGAAATAATTTTGAATCTTATTTACTAAAATAACATTTAGCTGTTTTTAACAGAAACTTCCATTTTCCTGCTAAAAATGTTTACAACGAAGCCAAATTTGCTCTAGTCTAATTTTGACGCCAATTTCATACTGAGTTTACGTCATCGTTCGTTACTAAGCCAGCTGTCTTCGTTCTTGTCTGACATTCGTTTTACATGGAGCCAAAACAGCTGACTCACGGCTTTTACACGAGGTCAAATACGTCAAATACACGCATCGTTCATTTTGCATAAAGATGCTATAAGTAATTATTGTGTTGTCATCAAGTTCTGAGCTATATTTTCAAAACTCTAGCTCATCGGGAAGTTGGTTAAAAAAGATTGTAAGATAGATTATAATAGATTTGTACGTTACAGACAAGAAGTGAAGCTAATAAAAACGTAAAAAAAGTTTTAAAATAGAAAAAGTATAAAAGCTGTCCAAACATTAATATATTTAAGTATAGTTAACTTTGTTATTTTTTTAAATATGTTAATGATTTTGATTTCATTGAACAGAAAATTAAATAAATCATATAAATGACCTAATAAAAATTGTATTTTATTTGAGATTTATTGCGCAAAAATCAGAGAAAACTGCGCTCAAACTTGAAATTTGGTAGTTTCAACGGATTGATTTCATCTGCACACGAGCAGAGCTCGATAATGAATAAGTCGGCTGAATTTGTTGATTCATCGTTAGAAAGGTAAATTTATTTTAAATTATTTCTTAAAATAAGTTTTCCGTGAGCTAGTTTTTTTTTTGCTAAACAAAACAATAGTCTACATCAAAGTCACTAATAACTAATTAACCGGGTAACTCCCAAAGGTGTGAATATAGACCACCCCCTTCCATACGATATTTTGCTCAACTTGACATCACCTTTCACCTCTTAAAATAGTTGCATTCTTTCGCGGAACACCCTGTTTAAGTTAGCCATAATATTTGTCTGTCTGTCTTCTCACTGTGTGTGTGTCTGTCGCTGTGACAAATGTCTTTGTTTACCTCGACATAAGTCTTTTCTGATTGATGTCCGGCAAAAATTATTTTCCATCTTGTGAAAAATGTTTCACTCACAGTTTAATTTTGTACTCCGAAGCATTGGTGGAGTAGAACCAACTATTTTCGTGACACCTTTCTGCTTCCTTTGCATGCTTACCTTGATATTGTACCTCCTAGTAGTTAGGTTTTTTTTTTTCTTTCCTTGCCAGTTTTTTCTTACAACGCAATGGTGTTGGTCAACAATTCTTTGTAAGCAGAGTTATTTGTTTGTGTCGCACTCGGTCTGACCGGTCTACGTCTGCGTTTCAGTTTCTGATTTGAACTTTTATGCAGCGCTGCGCACTCTTTCAGCTCTGCTTCTTGCTACACTGCTCGACTCGGCCATGCTTTGGCCAAAGCTGATGGATTTATGAGTACGTTTCCTTTGTTTTTTCGGGTTACGGAATTGAAAATTGAAAACAATGCTGGTGTTTCCAGCTTGATATGTATGTTGAATGAATGCTTGGCAAGGTTGGAAATAGTAGTCACAACTTGCAACTCTTGTTTCCATTTCATGTGCTTACATGCGTGTATATATTTGTTTGAGTGTGTGCGTTCTAGCGGGCACAATAATAATTTTACAATTTGTCTGCTCTAAGGTGACTCTCAAGATAAGCCAAGCCCTTTGCTGGCATATAAATTCTACGTGAAACTCAACTCGAAATCCTGTCGACAATTTATGGGTGTGAATGTGCTATTTTTTTAATTAAAAACTGTGAAAATTTAATTAGGTCCTTTGAGGAAAACTAAAAATTAAATATATACAAATAACTAGCATATTTTAATAACCCTTAAGTATGCTTCAAAAAGGACTTTGTTTCTTCTGAAAATGTTAGGTTGTTAAAAATTATACGATATTAAGAATTCCTTGAATATTAAGATATTGATATTAAGAAACTTCCAACTTGAGCAGTTAGTAGGTGAAAAATACATTTTTTCATTTTTTTTTGCTATTTTGTAAGTTTCTTCAACTTTAAAAAAATACATTTCGAATTTTTTCTTAAATAAAACTTTTATAAATGAACTTATTTCGATGATTAGAGGATTGTAATAAATTATGTAATAATTTGTAATGAAATAAAAATTGAAAAAAAAAAACTTTACAAATTATTGGCTCAAATTGGAAATTCTTAACGATCTCATAACAAGTAGAGATATTAAAATTTGCAATCTATTTTTTAAATAACAATCACACTAGAACTTTTATGATTCCTTTTTCCCGATTGTTTTTGTACAATTCTTAAATATGTCAAAAATCTCGTATTTTCTTTGAAAAATTTTTTGAAAAATTTAAGAACTGGGATAAATTAATCAGTCTATTTTAAAGGTGCTATGATCGGATTGTATTTTAAAATAATAGAGAGCTTGAATTTTAAGTACGTATCGCTTGTTTTAATAGAGGACAAGGTTACACGCTATTTGCAGTTTTTTGGAACTTCCTTTATCTTTTAAATCTTATCTCAATAATAGATTGTCTTATGTTTGATTAGAGAATACTTATTCTAATTCATTTATAGCATCTTCAGGAGTGCCCCAAGGTAGTATACTAGGGCCGATACTATTTTTACTATTTATTAATGATATACTAACAAAATCAAATTTTCAAACTGTCTTTTGTTTGCAGATGATTTAAAATTTTTTAAGAGAGTTCTTAGTTCTGCAGATTCTGATTTACTTCAAGTAGATTTAAATGAAATTAATGAATGGTGTATTAAAAATCGATTATATCTTAATCAAGGTAAATGTGCTGTGGTAACTTACTCTAAATCAGAAAACCCTTTAATATCATCTTATGTTATTGATAATATTTCGTTAAGTTGGTTGAATGAAATTAAAGATTTGGAAGTGATCTTTGATTCCAAATTTTTGTTTTCGGCCCATCTGGATTTTATAATACCCAAAGCTTATGCTATGTTGGCTTTTATTCGAAGAAATAGTAAAAGTTTTTGGGATCCCTATACAGATAAGTCCTTATACACTTCATTCGTAAGAGTGAAACTGGAATATGCGGTATTTATTTGGAGGCCGTATTATGCCTCTCATATAAATCGCTTGGAACGAGTACAAAAATCATTTTTAAGATTCGCTCTGCGTCACATTAATTTTGATGAGCCTATGCCTTCATATGATGCCAGAAGAAAACTGTTAGGCTTAAGCTCTCTCTGTGATAGAAGGACATTATTGTCATAATTGTTTATATATGATATTGTTGTGGCAACTGTAGATTGCCCATCTCTTTTGCAGTTAATTAACTTTAATGTTCCTCAAAGATCTCTTAGACACTCAGATTTATTTTATTTAAGCACTTACCGTACGAATTATGCACATAACTCACCAATTAATAGAGCTTTATATGAATTAAATATTTTGTCATCTAAGTGCATTTTGGATTTTACATCTTCTAAACAGGCATTTAAAAATCTGTTAAAAAATATTATTTAGTCAGTATCTTAGTCAGTTAAGAATATTTCATTTGACTATATATGTAAATAAATAAATAAATAAATAAATAAATAAATAAATTCGACAAAAAAAAGATGCATACATCCATGGCAAAATTAGACAAGGTAGTGTTAGGGAGGACAGCCGGTGACCGAATTTGTCAAAACGAAGTTGACATTTCATACAAAATCTGCAACCAATGAGAATGCAATTTGAAACCAAGAATTGGCAAAAATACCAAAATGAATGAGTTTGACAGTTATGGTCACTAAGAAAGAGAACACATTCAGACCTAACACTACCTTGTCTAGTTCTTCTATGCACACATCCGACAATATTTCGAAGACTTCGACACAGAACTTGAAATTATTTTAGAAAATTCAATATTAACCCATTTTGTACCGGTGTTGCGTTTTCGCAACACCAATATTGATGAATATTACAAAAATAACTAAAATTCCGAGAGCTACAAATGATACACCAAATTATAGACTCCAGCAAAAATGTTCCCAAAATAAATAATTGAACAATTTTTTTTTGTTATATATCAATTTTGTTTTGAAAAACATTGCAAAACATGTTTTTAAAATTCGTTTTCGAAAAATCAATAACACTTCTTCAAGACGCTATGTTGAAAATAGCTGTTGCAAAAACGCAACACTGGCTAATGCACACTCTAAAAAGTTTTTGTTGAATTTTACTACAACTCTTGTAAGCAATAGTTTTGCGGCTGTTTCTGTAGTAAATTTACACACCCCTTATTTAATTAAACATATTGTTTACTATTGACTTGTAGTCAAATTCAACATAACGTGTTTAGGTTTGAGTTAAATATGTATCAATACTAATGAAAAAATATTGATATTGCAGTAAAATTAAACATCAATTGCTATCATCTGTGTAGTACCATAACAAAATTAATACTCTCATGTTAGCAAAATTCAACAACTTGAATTTGTTTTTACTACAATTAATGTAATCAATTAATTTTCTATTGATATTCTTGGAAAGGCAACATTCTTAGTTTTGAAATTCTTATTTTAAAACACAATTTATATAAATTAAAATTAAATTTATATTTACTGCTTATCCTTCATTAAATTAACACTATAAACACCAAAATGGGACATACACACTTGCATAAAGAAATTCCTGCCGATGAGTACTGAGTACCCGAAAGAAAAATACAAATGAAACACAGATATTTTTTATAGATTTTTATTTAATTATTAGCAGAGTGCCCACATTTACCCATTTTGTTGTTTTGTACAACATAAGATACTACAACATAATAAAGTTTTTACTAAAAATCGAGTTATTACTAAACTTTTTTTCAATTAAAACCCATATAAAAACCCGTACACGTTGACAAGCAAAGTCGACTAAACATCTGTTGAAAATATTGTAAATGTTGAATATTCAACATCTATTTCATAAGTTCAATTTTAAGTAGTAATATAAAGCATTGTAGTTGATATTGCAGCAAAATTAAAAATTTATTGCTTAATTTTGCTAAAAATAGTGTTTAATGGTAAATACTCAAATAAGATACTCAATCAATATAAGATTTATAGTAAAATTACACAACAGTTTAAATTTCAACAAAAAATTACTATAATAATTATAGTAAATTTATATATATATTTTAAGAGTGCATGCACAGTAAAAAATTTGAGGGTAAATTTTATCTTTTTTATAACTTTTGAGTGGTAGAAACTTTTTTTATTCCAAATAATTTATAAATTTTATACCACTCAATATTATAAAAATAATATAACAAATATAATTTAAAAATTTTATATGGATATCATGTAAATCAAAATATATTCTGTTTCGAAAGTAAAAAATTCACCGAAATCGGGAAATTTAAAAATATTGTTGTTTCGATTGGTCTGATGAGAAAAATGATCTGGAAAAATTTATATGATTTGATGGTATAAATTTTATAACATTTTTGGTTTGGACTTATATGTATACAAAATAGTATAAAATTTATGCTCATATTTTTTACTGTGTGCAAAATCAGTTTTACCAGTGAGCCATGAAATGCATAGCAATGAAATTGAGCATTTTCTCGCGCTCGCGGGTTTTATTGGAGAAATTATGAACTCAAAAATTTAATGGAAATTAAAATATTAATTTTTTGGTTTTTATTCAAATAATTTTCAGTCGTTTTGAAAAATACATAAGATAAGGTTGAATCTACAATAAAAAAGTAAAATTATTTCTATATATCTGTGGCGTTTTATAATATCAACTTAAGTATAAAAGTCATGTTTCGAGAAATATTGCTTAAAATTTTTCAATCGCCATACACGGTATACGAAAGGGTGTTTCGTTTTTGCGTCATAACTGCGGTCATGCTAGAAACTCCAGATTTGGTGTGTTTTAGTGCCATATGTGTGGAACACATCTACATCATTAATTAAGATCAATCTTAAGTCAACTTAAGATGTTATTATAAAACGCCAAAGATATGTATTTTGTAAATCCGCGATCATTAAAAAAAAATTTAATCTCACAAAGAAATCGAAGACTTTTGATATGGTGATGATCCCGAGTGATGATCAGCCAAACGAAATTATTTTTAATGAAAATACTCGCATGGTTTATATTCCACCACCTTATAACTGGTGACGTTGCTGTTGTAGAGTTTATTGACGAGCATGAGCTTTTAGAAGATATTGCACCTAATTTAGAACTTTGTGGTTAAATCGAAGTGCAATTTTCTTCCAATGCACTATGGTCCCAATGACAGGTTTTTGAGGCAATAAATCACAGGAAACAGCTAGACCTTTCAAATTTCGTACAGATGATTATAATGTGTTTTTAAGTTTTCAGTAAAAAATTCAAGTCAATCGAGCAGTGCCACGCCCATTTCCAGTAGGTGGATTAGAGTGCCACTGCGGTTGACGATCACGGGGAAATAATAACTGTCTAATTTTCAATTAACTCACTATAATTCTCACCAAAAACTTTTGTAAACATTTCAAGTCAATCCGCCTACTGCCACACCCACCTCTAGTGACAGCTCACTTTGAAATTTAGCGATAATTGCATCATTTTGTTCGATATAACATATATTTAGCAACTAACTTAAAATCACAAAATAATTCATTAATACATTTCAGAAAATTACTTAAAAAACTAATAAATTTCTTGCTGTATGAAGCATTAAACATCTTGAAAATTATTTAGGAGCTGCCACACATCTACATTTGCAGCCAGCATCATTTGCAGCCGTGAGTTCGTATAGCATGTCGTCGTGAATGTGTTTAATGCTTGAGTGTTCAGAACATACTGGGTGTTTGGATTGTAAGGTATCATGAATCAATCTAAAAAGAGAAAATTTAATTAATACATACAAAATATTGTCTTTTGTAATAAATTCTTACTTGACACTTTTCTGTTTCATCAACTTCTAATTCGAAATTAAAATGAAATGATTCCTCTTCGTCCTCTTCAGAATCTGAAATATCTTTATTATAGCTGCACTTGACGTACTTGGCAGTTGATACTCAGGGATTTCAGGAATCTTTAGAAGAGAAATAACTTCTCTTGGAAACTGCAAACTTCTCTTTTTTAAAAGACGATTTTTCAGATATATACTTGATAATAATGGGTCAGAAGAATCCAGGGCCCTGTTAAAAACATATATTATATTATGCTCCCTAGAATCCTTTCGTGCATGCTCCATGCGGTCCTTTTTATAAAATTTATTTCTCGCCTCAGAAGCATGTTCACCAGCACATCCGAGAGGTACGATTGACGCTTGCAATATTTGATAAGAATGTGCTAAAATTTTATGTAATGTCGCTGACATTGGGTACCATTCATAATTTTTAAAATATATATCTGCAGTCTCACTGCAAAATTTTTTTAAGTGGTCGTCACTTATTTTGAATTCAGAGTTAATTGTGATAAGAATTATATGTAAATGTTTTAAAAATTCGATATTAATGTTGGTTATAGAAGAAAATAGTTCAGGATAAGAAAATTCTTTTCGTGCCGTATTGCCGTCGTTCGTGGAGCCACTCCCATTAGTTTTTGGCTTATGGACATGAAGGCCCATTTTTTGCCAAAATTGTTCTTGAATTTCACTCTTTCTCTTTAGCATAAGAAGTTTGTCCTCAGCACTCCGAATTTGCCATTTTTTAATATGAAGTCTATATGAAAGATTAAGGACAAATTCAAAGCATCGAATCCAGGCGTGCAATGGGCTTATACCATATTTTAATGCATTCGATTTTGGCTGAAACAGCGATGAGCTTAAATCTTTTATCGTCAAAAACTGTTTCGGATTTCCACCGCATATTGGACATGACTGAGTACTCTTTGTTCCCGTTAGTACGTTCAACACTTTTCCATCAATTAAACTCATAATAAGCTCGTACTTTACAGTGATTTTTCTACCGTTTACCATATAATATTCCAAAGGCTTAATATTTGATATTTGCACATCAAGATTTGCCTTTTCTTTCAATATATGCTCTTTAGTTTCCTTTATAAATTCAATTTTAAGTGGTCGGCAAAAACGGACTGATTGAGGAGTACGGTTATTTCAAACGATTGCATTACTTGATGTGACTATTTTTAATGGTATAACTGACGTTACAAAGAGCGAGTTATCTAAACTTTCCGGGGCATTGCCGGTAAATATTTGTTTAAATGCACTTTGTCCTGTGGAACCGTCCAAACCGTAACTTAGAACAAAATTCACTTCATTGACCTCATCCATTTGCATCAGAACTTCTTCCTGGCATGACAAAATTCTTTTTGCTGTATGATTAACTACACTTTGGAGAGGAATATATGCTGATGAATCCGTTACCGTTAGTCCATCGGGTCTGCATTCCAACTTGCTGTCTGGAATTTTTTCGTAACTGGGGAAAATATCACAGTTTCTTGACTTACACATCTCTCTTATGTTAGTATATTGTTGTCTTGTTAAACTATTCTCGAGCAAAAAGCTTAATGCTTCTTCAGGGGAGAGCGGTAACGGCATTTTCTCGTTAGAAGTTATTTTTTTCTCATTCTAGTTGGTTCAAATGGAGACGAGGCAGCTTTCTTTAAAATAAAATTCAAATCATTTTTTTTTTTTTTTATAAATTAGCTGAAATAGAAGCAGCATGAATCAATAGCTTGGTATCATTTCCCTGTTCGGACGACACTTCTGAAGCCATTTTTCTTTTGTGTCGCTCACTTCCCTTGCCATAACCCACATAAGGACGGCCTTTTCTCTTTGCAACATCACTTTCTAATAGTTTGAATACAGTCTCATGAGATAACCACTCTCTTTCATTTTCCAGAAAACGCTTCGTGGTCCTCCGGTTTTTAACCCACTTTTGTTTAGCATGTGCGCAGAAATTATTAATTTGATTTTTAACTGTCGTCATACAGTTTTCATTGACACTTCTATTAAATTTCGCAGAAATCCAGTTTATAACATTAATGGGTTTTCTATTATTTTCCAACCAAAAGTTAAAAATATCCAAATATTTAAGTTTTACATTATTTGGAAATACATTTTTATAAAAAACAGCAGATTGGGGCAGATCGTTTTTCTAAAAAATTATAGTACATATTATTATCTTTCTCCACACATACATTTTTTCACGGATACACTCGGATAAACATACTTCTACTCCAAAGAACCTATGGACGATAACAAAAACTGCACTAAAAATACACCACATGTTGATACAAAATATTATTTACCACATATTTTTTTTAACTTTTAATAACATTTTAATTTGCATACCTTTACAAGTGTTTTCCATTTTACAAAATTTTTATAACCTTCAAAGAGTTTGTTTGACGAGCCAAATTCCTTTGTTTTTTGTTTATGATTGAATGTCAGAAAATGTAACAAAGAAAACATGACAACTTTGACAGCTCGGCATGTCGTCAAGGGTTGCCACCTGACTTTAATTTTTAATATTTGAGTGTTTCAAAGTGTTAAATATAAAATTCCGTTATTATTTTTTTCAAATGATTGACTTTAAAAATTGACTTTTTGCGTCAAAAACCTGTCATTGGGACCATAGTGCAATGCTCGTGATTTTGCTGTACCTGTTAATGCCATTGAAAATCGAACCGAAAAAAGTTTTCACAGCGAATGTACGCTTTAGAACAGAGATTTGCTGATCCAAAATGGAAAGGAACTAAGTGCCTCAATCTGATCTTTGAGCAGTCAGGTGAAAAAAATGTCAAAGAACTGCAAAAAGAAACTGTGCAATCAATTAGTAAATCTGAATACTAAAATACTGAATATTTTTATTTATTTCAAATAATGTATATTTAGGTGGAAAATCACCATTTTACATATATTTTTAAAATATTTTTAAAAGGAAATTATAGATATGTTTGTTTGATATACAAATATTAACGTTCATTAAAATAACATTTCAATACATGTTTCAAAAGAGCATATTAATCGCTTTAAAGGCATTGTTGTTTTATTTGGTCCATCATACTGTTCCACATATCCAACATTTCTTGTCTAGCAAACCTAATTTGAGTATGCCGATAGTAAAGCAATCCATTTCCCGAACAATGTTTCAAACAAAGCTTAAACCATTTAAAAGGATAAAACGTAATGGACCGCAACGAAATTTAAATTTATTGGGAGTATAAGCAATTTGGTATATTCACTATTTATTTATCCAAAGATGAAGAACTGATTCCCTACCTTGGAAGACACAACTGCACAAGATTTTCATTCGTGGTAAGCCAATATGCTTTTGTTTAAAGTACTGGTGTGTTGGTTCTGACACAAGCTATCTGTTTGGAGCTATTTTGCAATTCCATGAATCAGTTACAATTCCAGAAAATCATGCCATATACGTATAATTTTTTTCGTCGTACAACAGGAACAGTAAGATCAAACCCACTTAAAAGTGCAAATGCTATCCTTGCAACTGGCCTCTTTTTCAAAAATTATGTCTATGATTATTGCATTGAAGCTGTCAACAGGTTATTCGTTGCGCTCTGGCGTATCAATGACTACAATAACCATGGGTGGTATTCTATATGATAATACTGTATTTTTAACTACCGTGCTGCGGTTCGTGGTAAGAAGTAGTAGTGTCCTTTGTTGACGAGTTGATTTCAAAACTCAAAGAAAATATGAGCTGAATGCCACTTTCATCAGTGCAAAAAATGTAATATTGAACTGCAATCCAAGCATTTTAAATTCATAAATTTGAACATTTTTAATAATTAATATTCAGTAATTAATTTCTACATTTTCTAATATTTCTCATAAAAACATACAGTGGAATTCACTTATAACGATCTCGGTTATAACAACATTTCTGCTATAACGTCGTATTCTTGAAGTCCGCATTTTCTAATTTCTCATTCCTTAGGAACTGCGTTCGCTTTTAACGTCGGTGGATATAACAACGAGTTCGCATATAACGACGCAGTTTTCATAAAATATAATAAATATTTTCACATATAGTGACGACGCAAGCAGTTGAGACTAGATTTGCTTACTTATGAATTTTTTTTCTTTATGTGTGAACAAACAATCAATATTCACTGAACATATTTGCAGTTTTTACTTTGTTGAAAGGGAAATGACCGTATAAAATTCATTGACAACAAAACTGCATAGCTTCATTTGCGCATGTGAATTTGCTCAGTATACATTTGTTCCTTCAAATGCATGATTGATTTTTTACTGTGTTCAAAATGCCTCCATAAACTAAACGTAACGAGTTCATCATTGAAGAAAAATCTGCAATAATCTGGCGGCTTGAAAACGGCGAGGAATTTCAATATTCGCGTCATATTCTTCAATATCCATCATGTGGAAACATTGGAAAAATATAAGGATCACACCTCCTCAAAATGTAGAAAATCCAAGAATGCGATATATACCTCTAACCGATCATATTTTACAAGAAAAAGCCTATGATTTAGTTAAAATTTTAGGAAAAACGAATTTTTCTTGTTTAGAAAGTTTGATTTACCATTTTCGATAGCGATACTGCATTGTTAATTGCAAGGTTTCAGGTGAAGCAAGTGATGTATCCCAAGGTGACTACAGAATTTTTCCCAAAACTTCGAGATGGCTACTAGGACTCAGAAAAAATGTATAATGCTGATGAAACAAGGTTCTTCTTTAAACTCATGCCCGATAGAATTTTAAAATTTTAAGGTAAAAAGTGTATAGGATTAAAAGTTTTGACGGTTCGTGTTACAGTTTTGGTTGCTGCAAACATGGATGGAAGTTTGAAAAGGAAAATATTTTTTATCAGAAAGTCAAAGAAACAAATATTTACCCTAAGTTTTATGTTTTTATTTTTACTATTGATAATAAATTTTTTTCCTTATAATAAATGATTTAAGTTAACAATGAACAAAAAAAATTATGTGTGCATATAACGACATTCTGCTGTAACGACGAAATATTCCGGTCCCTTCAGGGTCGTTAAAACTGAATTCCACTGTATAATGAAAATTACATTTGAGTACATTTTTCAAAAAGTGATTTGCATCATATGAGCCATCGTTGCGCTTTCGCAACACTCATCTACGGTGACGCTAGGTCACCTAAATTTTTTTTTATTTTTTTATTTGATCAGGAAGTTTCTAAAATGCTACCAAATGCTACAAAACTTTAGAACTATATCTAAATCGAATCTGGTAGCAGTACAAAATGGGTAAATACAGAAAAGGCAAGCATGCTGCGGCGCCGGGACAGAGCATTAACAAATTTATTTGCTTACGGTAGCAAAATAACTATTTCAAATAACTATTTACTAATTTAGCTAAATGATCGAAGAAGAAAGCGCCGGCGCTATGAAAAATCCCCCGTCTGACTATATTATATCTAGAAGTACTGTACACAGCGATAATTCTCTTTTTAATAGGTTTTTAATAGGCCTTCGTCCGCTGCTTAGGAATTACAACCCTCAGTAAGTCCAACACTGGCTTCGCTTTCTGCAGTAAAAATAGCTTCAGTCGACTTAAGACAGATATGAGTTATTGATGTAGCTGTATTACACGCATATAGAACTATAAACACACAAAATCTGGAGCTTCTAGCATGACCTTAGCCAAAGTTATGACACAAAAATTAAAGACGCTTCCATATTGCTAATATGGCCATTGAAGACAGCTGTTATTGCTTATCGACACAGATATCAGTATTTGTTGAAACCACTTGGGATTTCTCTTTTTTAAAGCGGTCATAATCTCAAATTTGAAATTTAGGACTATGTCCCTTGGGGGCTATGTCCCGGCACAGCATCGCACAGTATCGCTCAAACTACGTTGAAAATATTTTTTGCTATTATTACAGCGCTTTAACAACAACATAACATATATATATATATATATATGTTATACAAAATGTTCAGCCTGAAAGTATGCACAGAAAATTCATTTGACTTTTATCGGTGAAAAGATAGGGTTTTTACAATAGTACGTTTTTGATTTAACTACTTTTTTATCTTTTTATAAATAAGGGGTCGTCCATAAACTACGTTATTGATTTTCCGGTTTTTTTACCCCCCCCGTCCCCCTGCGTTACTTTTCGTAGTGCTTTTCAAAACCCCTCCCCCCCATAAAGTAACGTGACATATGAAATTAATTCATTCGAATGATTATATATTTTGAATAGCTCTGACAATTTTCACTAGTATTAGTGACTAGTATGACTAGAAACATTTAAGGAACAATTGGAAAAAAATCAATAATTAATGTCATCTGTAAAAGCTATTCCATCTGCGATCCAAGATTCGATGCTCTCAATCACTGGGATAGAAGAAGCTGGTAGCTTTGTTGAGGATTCTTCAAAATAGAATTTTTAATTGGATTCTATGTCGACCCATTCAGATGAATCCTCATTTCTAACGCAAAGAAATTCACCTGGTCTTTTACAGAGTACTCTTAAAGGCTGCACCCGAGCTGCACTAATTTCTTTGTTTTTGTGTAAATGCTTTCTGAAAATTGATTTATTTAAATAGTTTTTTTTATATCGATTTATTGTAAACGATATAATACAAACTTATGGTAATTCATAGAAGTTTTAAAAACGAAATCCAAGCTCCAGGTAGGACACGACCTTGAACCGATTTCTTCTTTCTGAGAAGGACAGTACATGTCATAAGGTATTTCCTTTGATCAAGAACATTCAGGCCTTAACGTCAAAGCCTTCGCAAAAGCAAAGACCCAAATTTTTCAGACGTGTGCTGAGATGGTGAAGGAATACCAAAAGGTTCCTGTGTCGAGGGAAAAGGTGGTGGAAGAAATCGTTGTAACAAAAGTTAACCATCAATTTAGACGATCAAACATAAACATGTAAAGTTAAAAATTTTTGAAATGCTTGTGTTATTAATTAGAGGTTTTTCGACGTTTTTTTTAATTTTTGGTAACGTTACAATATCTAAACACCTCCCCCCCTACCGTTACTTATCGTAGTGCATTTCAAAACCCCTCCCCCCCTAAATTAGTAACGTAGTTTATGGACGACCCCTAAGTTTTGACGAATTTAACCCATTTCCGGCGGCTCCGTAACTACCTGGCCAAAATCGATGAAACTTCATCCAGAGTCTATATATGGCCCTAAACGTTGTCTGGCAAAATTTTAAATTTTTACCTCCACAGGTAAGGGCTGGGCGGAATGATGCATTTTTGCACCACTAGCTGCATCACATACCTTAACAGCCGTACTTGCCCATTTTAAAACAACAAACGCGCGCTTCATTTTGTTTAACATAAAATTTAAAACTTATAATAGTTACTATTGCAAGGCAATTTTAGATATTGCGATTTGAAATTTTTCTGGAATTTTCAAAAATAAAAAAAACCAAATATTGCGACGAGACGTGGTCGTAAAATCCAAGTAAACGACCGAATCGACTTAACCCCAGAAGGGTACTGTGAGTAAAATTTACTCACATAAGGAATAGATTTGTTCGTAAATCAGCAGGTTGGCCACACTGAAAGTCAATCCACTAGCAGTGCTTGGCCCACTCTGTCATTAGTCGGCTGCCGCAAGCATTGAATGGTGTTGTTTGACTCATCGCGCTTGTGGACAATTTAAATAAAGTTAGTGAGTAAAATTTACTTATCGGTACCCTTTACGTACTAAATTGTCAAGTCAAATTTACTCATCAGTACCCTTTACGTACTAATTTGGGTGAGCCATATTTACTTATCATTAACTTACTACGTTTCTAAAAAATATATTTTGTGCTGAATTATGACAATTATGTTTTTGTTTTGTATTATGTTACCGTAAAGAAAACTATAGAGCATACAAATGGCAGGTCGCGGGCTATCAGAACAAAATATTTTGGATGCAATACTTGAACTAGAATCTGAGGAAGAAGACAATTTGGAGTTGGAGCTTTGTAACTTTGATGAGGATTCTTGGGACAGTGTTGCAGATCCAGAATATCAACCAGAAACGGAAGAATTAAATGATGTCGAAGAAAATTTGATACACGGAATCATAAATGCAGAAGAAGCTGAAAAGGAAGAAAGAGAGGAAACACCTGGAAGCAGCAAACGTAAAAAACAGAAACTTAGTGAGGAAAGAAGAAATGAAAGATCAGCTGTTCAAGAAATTCGTGAAACAGAAGAGGTAATTACAATTATTACACCTAGTACCAACAATCTGATCGGAAATGATGGACATTTTATTTGGAGTAAGGAACCTGTTGCTGCGCTAGGTCAAAAAACGCCCTCAAAAATATTGTTCACATTCGCCCTGGCTTAACAGCAAATGCAAAAAATTCGTTGTGTCCTGCCAGCTGCTTCAAACTGTTTTTTACCGCAGACATATTGGAAGAGATTTTGGTTTATACAAATAAAGAAAAAAACATTCAAAGGGAGAACTATAAAAATAAATCTCACGTGGTTTTGTCAAATTTGGAAATGGACGAACTTGAAGCATTTCTTGGTTTGTTAGTCTTGTCCGCTGCTCTCAAAGATAATCACTTTGCAATACATGATGTTTGATTTCTTCTATCTGGGACAAACTTCTAAGCAATTGCAGAGTGAACTATAAACCTGGAAGCTCTATAACCATTGATGAGCAACTAGTTAGATTTAGAGGCAAATGTCCATTTAGGATGTATATTCCCTCTAAACCCAACAAGTATGGGTCAAAATTGTCGTGTCTTGTGATAGCCGAACAAAGTATATGTTGGATGCCATTGTTTACCTTGGAAAAGGAAGTGTACCTCCTGCAATGGCTGGTGGTGAACTGCTGAAAAATGTTAAGGGCACCAATTGAAATGTCACGATAAACAATTGGTTTACGAGTGTACCACTCATTCAACGTCTCCGTCATGAATACAAAATAACAACTGTTGGCACAATAAAAAAAAATAAACCACAATTGCCTATTGAAGCTACAGATATAAAGTTTCAAAAACGAGCCGCATCCACCTTATTGTTTATATTTCATGAGGATTTGACAGTTGTATCATACAAGCCCAATAATAATAAACTTGTATTATTGGCGTCTAGTATGTACACAGTACGGGTAGTATTCATGAGAATATGAATTTCCAAAACATAATGAACATAGCTGCAATAAACGCATACATCGTTTACGCGCAGAACATGTGTAGCCGTGGGCAAAAGCCAGAATCCCGACTTAATTTTATGTTATCTCTACACAAGGAGTTAACGGAAGGATATCAAAGGAAAATATTAGCAACTTATACAAACATGAGCCTGGCGTTGAAAAAATCCATTCAAAATGTTGTAGGCGCAAGCCAAGAGGCCCATAGTGTCGGAGAAGACCAAAAGGGGCCAAGAAAGTACTGTAATTTTTGTAGTTATACCAAACATAGATACAACACCACTTATTGCAATTGTGGATTAGCTATTTGCGGTGAACATGCACAAAAAAAAGCCCTGACTGTGCTTGAAAAACAATTTTTATGTATTCATAATCGTCAAAAATCAATAATAAAGTATTATTTTTGCTTATTTTATATATTTTAATAAAAAATTACACTTATATTATATGCTGGCTTTCAATTTTTTTCATTTAAAACTACTACTTTACAAAATAAATCAGATAATAACGTAAAAATTCTGAAGTGAGTAAAATTTACTCATCAGTACCTATAAGCGCCTACAATTTAATCGTACCCTTCTAGGGTTAAACCAAATATAATGTATATTGTCAAAGGTCCATACTAACATAATCGGTAATACATAATAACATAATCGGTGCCGGGTAATATCCATTTCGCTCTCACCTGGAGAAATTTCTAAACCTACTGGTGCAAAAATGCACCAATAGCTGGAAATAGGTTAATGACATTATTTTGACATATTGTATCACAATATAAAATTGTATCAGCCGCAAAACGACACCTGTCTTGCTACGTATATGATGGTTGCAAAGCCAGTTTGTAAAGTTGTGTATAATTATTATTATTACCAAACTTGACTTTTTGCGCTTTTACACTTGAACTAAATTTTCAACACTGCTTCAGTACTTAAAGTGTTATTTAAAGTTATGTATGTATTTAGCAAAAATAAACTATTCCAAAAAAGTCGTGAACGATGGATGGACCCTTAGTAGGACGGGCTTTTATACTAGTATTTTATAAACAGTTTGAATGATAAAAACTAAATATTATAACATACAAAACAATGATTTTAAGTGAAATTCTTTTTTAAAATTGAAGAGTAATTTACAACTGCTCAAACAACTTATGTTGAAGAGAATTTTTCATTAACTTGCTTTTCAAATGCTGAGCAACAAAAAGCAAAAGCGTAATATTTACTACATTCCATTAGAAGAAATTCCCCACTCAACATGACAGCGCACGGGAGGGGTTCTATGCCATCGGATTAATCTGACAAATCTACCGCATGGTGCTCAATACCCAACCAAACTTACCGTTACTTCATGAACAACAACAGCCGCTACAAGAATATCGTTCTGTGGCCGGTCCATGTCGGTTAATGCCAATTAGGGAAGCTTGCTAGTAGTAGAAACAGAGACATGTTGCAAGACGTATCGAAAGAAAGCCGACAGCAATAAGGACAGCAGCAGTGAACAGAACAGAATAAATGAAATAAAATGCGAGCTAATTAATTTAAGAAAAAGATGAAGAGAAAACAAAAAATAAATGCTTTGATAATAGTAGAAAAATAAATCCTGATTTTGTCAAAGAAAAACAATAAATGCGGTTTTGTGGAAATTAATCAAAATGAAATTGAGAGCACTCGAATGCAGGAGTGTAGGTATGTATCTATGTTAGCTTGTGTCGTGTTATTTAGCTATGTTGGACTTGAATGACAACTTGCCATAATTATTAACTAATTTGTCACTGAAATGGAGAACTAATGAGCTACTCAAGCAGCTGTAATAGCTGACAAAGAGAATGTCATAGCTTGGGTCAAACAACGTTGATGATGATGACATGAACGGAAATGAAATAAGTAGCTGCTGTCAATTTTGACATGCATATAAAAACATTTTAATACCGCAACGCGTACAGCTTATGAGGAATATTTGCTGCGTCAATCCCTTTGTAACGCCGATAAGATGGCGTAGCAGGTACAGAAAAGAATATAAATTGTTGAAAATTATCTATCTGTCTGGATGATTACGATAACGGCCGTAATTTCGGAGCTATCGTTAGGAAATTCAGTATGTATAGTAAACTTCCTTTTAAAATATTAAAAATTTAATTCGAAAGCGAGTCAAATTCGATTAAAACCAGTCCTACCCTCATTCAAACTAGTTTACTTATCAATACGGTAAAATTTCTTTAAGCCGCCGCAAGTGTGGTGGAAAAAAATCACGCCTTTGTGTTTTGGGGAATCGATAGTGCAGTGGTAGCGCGATGGACTATCACTCAGGGGTCCCGGGTTCGAATACTGGTTGGGCCATGGTCCTACGTTATAATCTTTCTTTCATTATTTCTAATCAAGGTAACTTTAAAACACATCAATTTACGACGAAAAGTTGTAGTTGTTGGTGGTAGGAAAAGTTTAAAGTGGAATGGTCTAAGTGGGATGGTCTAAAGATCTGCCGCGAAATGTAAGAGTTGTATAATTACTACAGAAAAAGTGGTTTTGGAAAAGTTCAGATCGCTTCTGATTTCTTGATTTCACTGTTAAAAAAAATAATATTTTTAGTTAATATTTTCCAGCTATTAGAATCTACGAAATTGTGGCTTTTCCGATAAAGAAGATTTTGAAGATAATAAGGTTTCTAGGATAATCATACCGCGGCACACTTACGGTGGGTTAAATTCTACAAAAATTAATCTTATTACTTCACATTTTTCACATACAGGTGTTATGTAAGTATGACATCTTAATGGAAAAAGGAAATCAAGTTGTGCGTTGAATACTCAGGCCTTACCATTTCTCTTCAGACTTGAGAGAATATATTATATCAGGCCTATTTCAACCGCTGGCTTATGACATATGCGTAGATTTCCATTTCTGCGCACTTATGGCGGGATCTTTTAAATAATGTTCTTGATACTAGAGTGTAAAGAAAAAACCTAACGAAACAATGCCGAATGTTTTTTCTATTCTTTTTGTTCGAATCTTCTGTTTGTATATGAATTCACAATATGTGAAATACATCATACATCCTTTCATGAGCTTAAAGCCGGTAAATTTCTTTAAGAAATTTTAGGTGCACTTTTTCTATCTACTAATTCATTTAAAATTTTTTAAAACGATTGAGAAACACGGGAGAAAATTGTTCTTAACTACTTCGCCTACGCCTATTTATGTATAGATAACTTTTAAGTGATTTAAAATATTTGAATAAATTTCACAGAAATAATAATTTTTTTTGGGCGGTAGAACTTCTCTGTTCATTAGAAAAAAGTATTTAATACATTTATTTTTATTTCAATATAAAACAAGGAAATTTCGAAAAAAAATTTTTCTTATTTTATTTTATTTTTTTATTTTTATTTTTATTTTTATTTTTATTTATTTATTTATTATTAAAGCTATACATTAGTACACTTAGAACTATGTTCTCTTATAGTACAAAATAATATAAAATTGAATAACAACTAGGCTTAATTGAGAATATTTGGATTGAGTTTAATTTTGTTTAACTTAATTAATTTAAGGTAAAGGTAACTTAAAATTTAAGCCAAAAATTTATTTAAAAAGAGTGAAAAGTTTTCTATTAATACAGTGGTGGTTGAGTAGTAAATGAAAAAACAAAAATATAAAGAATTATAGATTTACAAAATATAGTAGGGAGCTGAGAAGAGAGAATAAATTTAAAATTTAAGTTGTTTGAGTAGAAAAAAAAGATAAAATAGATTGCCCAAAAATTCCTCTCCTAGTATTTCTCTTATCCTTCGAGGCAGTGCATTCCATATTCTAATGGCGTTAACGAAAAACAAATGAGATGAGTTCAGCGAGTTATGCCTAGGTATAATTAAAATATGACTTCTTCCAGACAGACAGAACTGAAGTTTTGAATAAAGATAAAGCGGTGTTTTCTCGTGAATAAGTTTATGCAAATATATACAGTTTCTTGCATTCAAGTATGCAGTTAAATCACATCCGAGTATTGCATTTCTGTAACTAGATAAATGGTCAAATTTTCGCAAGCCGTATGCATAGCGTGTGGCATAATTAAAAGCAATTTGAAGTTTTAATTGGGAGGATGAGTCAAGTTTACTGTATACTATTTCAGCATACATTATAACTGGTAAGATCAGTTGGATCACCAACTTTCGTTTTATATCAACAGGAGTTACATAAGCTGACATTCTTAAATTACGAAGGACATAATAAACTTTTTTGACTACACTGTTTACATGATCAACACATAATAGAGACGAATTAATATGGAAACCAAGATTTACAATTTTTGACACAACAGTAAGCTTATTTGTTCCAATAAACAAATCCGGGACATAATTTAAACAATTTTTATTCTTACAAATAGGAAGAACATACGACTTTAATGCATTTAGTTGAAGACCATTGCTACTGGCCCAATTATTAATACTGCTAAGATCTTCATTCAATCTACAGCAAAGATCTTCAAGAAGCGAAGTTTGACGTGATAAATACAGCTGTACATCATCTGCATAAGCATGAACAGATGCATGTTTGCACACACAGAAAATATCATTTATAAACAATGAAAACAAAAGAGGACCTAGTATGGATCCTTGTGGAACACCACTTAAGACTAGTTTATACTGAGAAGACAATTGACCAACATTGACTTTTTGAGTCCTATTTAGCAAATAATTAGACATCAGATTGACGGCACTATCACAAAACCCAAACAAATTCTTAAGCTTATGACACAAGTATTGATGATTAACTTTATCAAAAGCCTTAGAGAAGTCAAGAAGGCAGAGCAAAGTCATAGACCCGGCGTCATATTCTGGTCGTATGTCATCAAGAACTTTAACAACTGCAGAAGAACACCCATGCCCAGCTCAAAAACCAGATTGCAAAGGGGATAATAGTTTTTTTTCAAGTAAGTGTTTATTGATTTGCTGAGCCATGAGCTTCTCACATACTTTTGACAGTGGCGGTAAAATGCTTATTGGCCTAAAGTCATTCGGACCAGAAGGGTTATTTTTTTTTGCAACAGGTAGAACAATTGCAGTTTTCCACAAGTTTGGAAATGATGACGACATAAAACATGAATTAATTATATGTGTAATAGAGCTAATTATATGAAGGAGTATGAGTTTTATGAACTTTATGGGAACACCATCCTCACCTGTAGCATTTGATTTAACTTGCATTACACACTTGCCAACATCAAATTCATTTACTGGTGTGAACTTAAAAGATTGTTGCGTGGTCATATAACAATAGGGGGGTATAGTACTACTTGAGTTATCAACAGCACCAACAAAAAAATTATTGAGAGTTTCAGGATTTATATTGCATTTAGTGGTATCTTTATTGCATACTCCAAGTTTTTTAATGTTTTCCCAAAGTTTTTTGGATGGGAGCGATAGTTTTAGTTTTGCCGAGTAATAACGTGATTTGGCTTGTCTAGTAATAAGAACGGACTCATTTCTAGCAGTTCTATAGATATTCCAGTTGGATGAGGTGGGATTTTTTTCTCCATATTGTTCGAAGCTTGTTCCTTTTTTTTAAGGCATTTAAGCCTGAAAGCAGGGGGACATGTTTATCAAATAAATATTTTATTGGATCCATAAGTGATCTAAGTTTATCATTAATATTGGGATGAAGCCAGCAATTATTAAAGGGGGTGATTGATATATCATTTAACAGAGACGTGTAATCAATAGATTTAAAATCACGATATGAGATTGTATTAGACATAATATTACGAGAAAAGTTAATATTTAACGAACAAAAAATTAAGTCGTGATCAGAAATGAAGTACAATTGGTCAAATAACAACACAGCAGAACAGTCAGAAATAATGAAGTAGTCCAAAAGACTTGGGTTAGTATTGTCAGCAAATCGGGTGGGTAGACTTTCATTCACTATTGATAATCCTAACGACGATATTTTGTCATATAACGTATGTTTTGGAAGGTGTTCGATATAATATTGATATTGAAGTCTCCACACAATAACATTAAATCATAATCTAGAAAACAGTTGGACAATACAGAAAACAATGGATCAACAGGGTGACATTTATTTGGGTTATAAACACATGACAGAAGCATTTTAGTATTTTGATCAGATATACAGATATTTAAGAACTCAATACCTGAACCAGTCGACTTACTTACAAATTCAGATTTTAAATTATTTTTACAGTAAACTGCAACTCCTCCACCCTTTTTGTCAAATCGATCATTTCGAAACAGCTTAAAGTTTTTTATATTGCAGATTGCTTGATTTATGTCATCACATAGCCACGTTTCAGAAATGCATACTATGTCTACCAAAGAGTCTTCAAAGATATATCTTATGTAGTCAAGTTTTGCCATATTTAAACTGCGTGCATTGAAATGCACTTCATTAAGGCCTCTGTGCTGCCTACACAAAATCTGACTCATATTTTTTTTGTTTTCACTACCACCATTAGACGAATGACTTTACATTTGTAAAAAAAGACCTTTCTTCAATCGTTTTTACTGCAATAATAATATTCGTCTATACTGCAATAATAGAAAAAATTGTCACAAAGTTGAAATGTGCGCTCAAACTTGAAATTTAATAGTGATCAAACGGATTGATTTCATCTTCACACGAACACATTTTGATAATGGATAATGCGGGTGGGTTTGTTGATACACCGTTAAAAAGTTTAATTTCTTGCCTTAAAAATGAGCTTTTAAAATAAGTTTTTCGTGAGTTAGTTAAGTTAGTTAGCCTGGCTTAAAACAATAACAACAATGTGCATCAAAGTTATGAAATACTTATTAACCCTCTAACTCCTAAGGGTAAGAAAATGGACCCTCTTCTATACGATTTTTTACTAAACTCGATATTACCTTTCATCTCCGTAAACATTTGCCGTCTATTGCGTGACACCCTGTACTATGCATAGATGAACAAGATATCACCTAAAAACGTAAGGTACATAGTCAAAAATTTTATGCTGATTTTTAATCCAATCGTTGGAGTATTGCATTAAGAATTTTATTATTCTTCTTAGAATTTTAGCGTTTTATTAAAATTTAAACTCTTCAAAATGTTAAAAATTTTTTAATAAATACATGTTGGTGTACTCTTAGAATCCAGCGTTCGACTTGGTTTGGTTCTTATGTATATTGATCATTTCTTTATACATTTGGCATCGCAGATCAGTTGTTAGAGCCATTAATTTATTACCTAAAGGTAGTGGGCTTAAAGACCACAAGTTATGTTATTTTCTTCTTTCTTTTTTTAGCCGGAAATATTTTAATACAAAATTTTTGTAAAACTTAATGCCAGGTGGGCATAAAACCCAATTTTAATATTTGAATTGTTATACGGTTTTGGTGCCATCATATGTACAACAGAGGATTTTCTAGAGTTAAGTTCAATATATCAGACCATATAAAGTCTATTTTCGTACTATTTGACTAAAATATAAAAAATCATTACTGCTTACTACATATTGTTCTTCAACAAGTTTAAGAATATCTTTTGTCCAATAATTTTTATATAAACTTCCTAAACCAAATCAAACTCTTCGGGGTTATTGAAGGAAAAGGCTGAATAACGTCTAGTTGCTTACTACATATAAACTAGTTTACTAGTAGTAGTAGTTTTAGTAGTAGGAGTTTTAACACTCTGATACGAGTGTAAAATTGTTTTTTACCTTACCAGCATCCGTAGTTTAAATTGTCGCATGTAAATGTATTTTAATTAAATTACCTTATTAAGAGAAATTCGCACATCAAATGAAACAAAAAATTAAAATATAAGTCCTTTTTTCTCATCATCGATTTCAGAAAAATTTGGGTAGGACAACTTTTTACAGACTGGGTGCATTAATTAAAAAAAAAATTATCGCATCTCTTAGTTAGATATTTTTTTTCTAAATGGTTATATTATTTTACTCCGTTTTTGTTAAAAGTGAGTTTTTTCAAAGCAAACACCAAGCAAAGTTGCTGCAACATTTAAATCCACTTTTAAGCCCAGGCTTAAAATCAGCCGCCAGCAAGCATCTCTTCTCTGCAGTAGTTTATAATTCCAAATCCTTTGCATCAGATTAACACTGTTGTATTATTGCAACTCCTTTAGCTGATATTCTACGCTGTCTATCCTTCATCTCTTTCTCTTCATTTCGCGTCCCAGCATGTCCTGTCTTAATTGCAGCTTCTGGCCCCGACGCTCAACAAACACACTTGAACTAGAAACAATTGACATTTGACCACATTTGCGGTCTCACAGCTCGAAGCTTCAATTATTTCGTATCAGCGTGGCAGAATCAGCAACACTGACCGTTACGCTGCTGGCAACGCAGGACTGAAGTAAACTTTTGTAGTTTTTTCCATGAAGTTGCAGCCGTCTACTGTAGTGTTGCATATCCTGCTTCGCCTTCTCGACTTCTCGCCTCGCACATTGACAGCTTATTTAATTTCTTTGATTTCGTTGTGTGACGTTTACCCAGCAGCAGTAGCTGCACTACACATGGGTGTACGCGCTCTATTAAAAGAAGGAACCCAGTGGTAAATGAAAACTTGACTTAGCCAATTATTTCCTAAGGGCCTGTTAAAGATTTTCGGCGACCTAAAATCAATTGATGTTTTTCCAAACAAAAATTCCAACTAACAAATTTCAGATGCTTAGCTAAACTATGAATTAATTAATATTTCTTATCAAAAAAACTCAAAAAGCATTCTTTAGGAGTTATATAACTATAATGTACAAAAAACCAACTTCTTTAAATAAACAGTAGTTTTAAAATAAAACTTTTAATACAGCGCTTTTTATGCTTATAAAACTTTAAGTGTCTCTTAAGGAAGTATTCTAGTGTAGAGGCCCAAATTTCGGGACTGTTTTGACGGTCGACAAAGAAGAATCAATTTATATATCTGCAATCAATGCTTTTATTATGTGTTTTATTAATATTTCAATAATAGAAAAAAAAATTTGCAAATTAACAGACTGGTGTAACGGGGGTGTTAAAAAAGGGTACCTCCATCTTGATACGATTTCAACGCTTCTAGTCATCTGCAAAAAAATGTTCAATTCGTAAGAATGTTAGCCCAGATTAGGGATATAGGGCCATGGCCATTTTTGCGAAATGGCGACTGTTTGAAAAAAGGTAATATTTTGGCCTTTTTTTTAAGTTATGAATTTTTTGAAAATATTAACAAACAAAATTCTTACATAATTCTAGATCAACCCATTGGTGAATATAAAAAAAAGCCCACACCAAACTTAAAGTTAATCGGTCCATTGAAACTTAAGATATAATCTCAAACGTGTTCGAAAAAGTAGTTTCGAGAAAAACGCGTTTAAAGTTTTTGAGTTAAGTTTTCAGGCAGTCTTACTGACAACACTAAAATGGCTATAACTCTATGTCGATAAGCAATAATCGCTTAAGTCGACTTAAAACAGATTTGAGTTATTGATGAAGCTATGTTCCGCGCATAAAGCACTATGAACACAAAAAATCTGGAGCTTCTTGCGTGTCCTAAGCCAAAACTATGACACGAAAACTAAAGACCCCTTTCTATAACTTATATGGCGATTGGAAACTTTGAAGCAAGATTCCTCGAAACTTTGAAATTAGACTTTAGCTGTTATTGCTTATTAACACAGAATTTTTAAAATAATTCAAATTTCGAAAAATTCTTTAAAGGAGATATTCCCAAATTTATAAACTGTCGAAAAATTAAAAAAATTTTTGTTTTTTTTTCCATTTTCTACACCATAATACATTAATCTATATACATAAAAGAAAGTGGCGTTAGTTACTACGCTTATAACTCAAGAACGGCTGGACCTATTAAAATTATTCATACCCATTAGAACTTGTATCTGGCCAAACAAGAAGAATACCCAAAAAAATAACCGAAGAATCCCCGAAAAAAAATATGAAGAAAATTAATTTTCCCATTCATTTTATATGGAGCTACTTTACGACGCATTCTGGATGATCGATCACATTTTTTTAGCAATTTTTTTTGTCACACATTAAAAACGAACATAATTTTATATGCTGGTTGCGTCAGAATTTTAAAAGTTTTAACAAATTTGTATCAGCTTTCGACAGTTATTGAATTTCAATTTGATTTAATAGATTCTTTTGAAACTATTTTTTGTAAAAACTACCAGCGAAAAGTAATTTCATAGAGGTGAGTTGAGTTTCATGAAGTGCACATTGTGAATGGTTATGTTCTTTGTGATTGCGTGCGCATCAACAATCAATGGTGCATTACTTTGAAAATCAATAGGAATTCACTGTTCATTTTATTCCTATTGATCATTTCGTGTGCAATTCTATTTTCAAACGGTAAGTTGCCAACGAAAATGTTTATTTTGTGAGGTTATGACATTTGTGCACATGTATGTATACAATTGCATTTGTGCACAAGCGGCTCAGTTTTTTGAGAAAACGTCGAGCAAATCAAACAACTCAACAATTTGTTTTTGAAGTAAAAATTAAATCAATTAAAAAATACATATGTGGTTACCTTTCATATGACACAGCATTTATTTGCAAAAATTCGTCTAATTAAGCGCAAAAATTATATTGCTGTTTTTGTCACAAAACAACTTTGATTTGTTTCGCGAAATTTATTTTTTCCAAAATGTTGTTTTTATATTTTTTACAAATAATATAAGCCCTAAAAATAATTTATGTAAAAAAATTACCCCAATACCTATTTCCAATCAAAAGCTATGGCTTTTAAGATTAAGTTACTTTATGATTTATCAAATAGCTTTGGAGTTATAGGTAGCACAGCTTTGGAATTCAGTATTCGACCACAATTTAAACATGCCGTTTCACTGATAACATTTGATGAGTGTTTGGAAACTGGGGCGTGACAGCAACGTGCCAGGTTACAGCTAGTAAACTATAATACAGGCCTCCAAAGTCTGATAATTACATTTGTTCGGACATGGCCGCTAAAACACTGATGACTTCTACCTTACACAGTAAGCGCTAATGGGAGTAGATATGCTGCTTGTGAGGCACAAGATAGAAGAGAACAAAAAAATTGTACGAAAATACTCTCGAAAAAAACGAAATAAAATGACGCCATAAATTTCTTTATACAAGAAGTTTTATGATTTCGATTTAAAAAAAGAATTATTGGCTTTTTCGGTAGCATTTCAGAATTCAGCTATTTTGTATATAAAAACATAAACTGGTTAAAACATAAAAATTAATAATTTTCACAATAACTCTTCACTACAAAACTTCTTGTTAGATAATACAAAGTAGCTACACAGGCGAATCATGTCAAAATGTTGCCTTAACATGAAATAGAAACGATCGACCTAAACAAAATAATTGGATTAGGTCACATCCCGCTTACAGTTCTGCATTAGAATGTCATCAGCGACAAATTTTTGCAAGCGACAACTTAATACCCAGTTGGAAAAGGAGCCCTGCTGTATGTCTGCCGGTAACATGCCGCGGAAGGTCAGGAGATATGCTCGCCTCCATACCTCCTTATATCTTTTTCTACAGGCATGTCCTAAGTTTGGCATGTTTGCCAATCGAACTGCCCTAGCAACAATGCTGCATGCATTTGACGGCATTAATGCTTCATTCATCTCACGGTATTAATTCAGCATTCATACCATGAAATGCATTGCTGCTACGGCAGTTCATTTGGCAGACGTGCCGTCCTAGGACACGCCTGTAGAAAAAAGATATAAGCAGGTATTGAGGCAAGCATGTCTCTGGACCTTCCAAGGCATGTTGCCGGCAGACGTGTTCAAGCATGTCTACTGAACTTCCAACACATGTTGCCGGCAGACATACAGCAGGCCTTTTTTTTGCAACTGGATAGTATGCTGGTATGATATATGGTAGAGTTAATGCGTACTTCACTAACTATACACAACCTTACACTTCGAATTTAACTTTCCAAATGAGAACATCGATAGAGCACTTTACGTCCGCAGCTCGAGAAATAAATTTTACCGTTGGTTATTTCATCGACTTAAATGCAGCCGAATTTTACATTGCCACACATGCTACAATATATACCAGAAATGCCTAGAAAAAGTATTTGAAGACTACAATAACAAATGCAACAACAACGATTCAAAATAACCAACACTGAGAAAACAAAAAATCAAAAAACCCACATTTTAAAAACGTTTAGTAAAATTAATATTTTAAAAAATATTTTACGCCACACAAAAATGAAAGCACACATTTTTAAATAGAAAAGTAAAACGAAACGTTTTTAAAACAACCACGAATATTTAGCTATGATAAATCAGGATAAAATTAAAGAGTTTAAGTTGGAGCATTTGCTGCCAAAACTAAAAGGTAAGTATTTTAAATAAAAGGAATAATATCTGACAAATTTTTTTTTAAACACGCTGGGATACGGTATAAATATTTTAAAAATTTTAACGAGATGAACATTGCTGATGAATAAATAACTAAAATAAAACTGTAATTTTGAAAACCAATAAAGCTTTTATTAATTAATAAAGGAAATGCGGATTTCTGTAAATTTTATGAATTATTGGGAAATAATGAACATTTTTGTTTTTAAAATATCAATAATTTTTGCACCATTGGATTTTAAAATGTTTATTGTTACAAATCGAACGCACATTTTAGAATCTTATTTTAAAATTTTCGTTTTTAAAATGAAAATAAACATTTTACATTTGAGAATATATATTATTAAAAATCAAACGAACATTTCAGAATCCATTTTAAATTTTTCGTTTTCAAAATGAAAATAAACGTTTTACTACAGCATTTTCAAATATCCATTGTTAAAAATCAAATGAACATTTTAGAATCTCATTTTAAAATGTAAGTTTTTAAAGTGAAAAAAAAAAAGTTTTACTATTTCATTTTAAAATGTTCGTTTTTAAAATTAAAATAAACGTTAGAAGTGCAAAATTTGGGTTTACGTTTTTAAACGTGGCTCGTTTCTCGTTTCTGCCACTTTTGAAAGTGTTGTTTTCTCTGTGAACAAAAAAAAGCTCATGAAAACAACAACAAGTATTCTGGCGATCGCTCACAAGTTCAAACACGTAGAGGATTCGGCGAATTACAACAATCATGAAAATATTGATGTTGTTGTTCCTTAAAATTAACCGGAATTTTGCATTAGCAAACATGCTGCATAGCTCACTTAGAAGTAAAGTGGAAGTTTTTGAATTTAAAATAATACACTTCTAAACTTAGCATTAAAATTATAACCTGCCACATTCCTTCCATCGGCAGGCCTGCTTTGTTTTTCATCTGGGTAGTGCTGAGCGTTCTGTAAGAGACAGTGGGTCGCACTTTTATCCTACATTTTATTTGTTGCTATTGTTTTGAAACTTTTTTTAATTATTTTTATACTTATTTTTTTCTGTTATTTTTTACAGTTGCATCTAACAAAAAAATGTCAACGTGTTGGTGCTATTCTTCTTTTTTGCTCATAGTTACTCTTTTTTATAAAACTGATTCTTTTAGTTTGCCGTTTTTTATTCATCCTTCTTCATTTCTTGCTGGTTCGTTTTTACTATACATTTTCTGCAAAGACACCAAAATACAAACATACATACTTTTGTACAAAGTCTCGAAGTGAGATAAAAATTTATTTGCCTTCGAATGAGTTTTACAGTGAAAACTTAGATTAAAAGTTCAAACAGAACGAATGATGGGAAAAAAGCATCTATATAAATGGAGAAAAGTTAATAACCAACATGACAAGATGGTGCTGCAGATTTATGGCGCATCAAGGATTTATGTTTTTCCCAGACAGTTGCAGCGAAACGTTGCTGCCATCTTGATGTAAAATATACGAATAGATTCTTCATCAATTGATTTTTTAAGTATATGATAATTCTGAGCAATTAGCAAAAACAAGGAATTATTTTTTTTCTATGCATTTATTTGAAAGATTGTTACACAAATTTTTAAATCAAATTAAGATTGTTCAATTTCAGTCAAATTACAAAAAAGATTTTCAAACTCTGCACACGTTTGATCACATTTGATCACTTGGCAAACAGATACGAATCTTTCAAACTCTTCAAATAGTTTAAGATCACTCATTCATTCGATAGTTGTTTTTTTTTTATTCGAGAGTTTCTTCGTTTGCTTACCTTCAACTGATTGAAAGAATTGTGAGTACAGCAAATTTAACTGATAAAGTACGTTTAACAACACTGCTTGATTTGTGTTTAACTGAAAATTATAATGACATCACACTAGTTAATAGCTATTTAGAGATTTTTGAAGCCGAATGAATGAATACTTGTACTGATAGCAAACATCATTTGATAGTTCTTTGTACTTGCTACTATTTTTATAATTCGAATCAATAAATAATATAGTCAAAATCGTACGACGGTTCTTTGCTCTAGTTAATATTTTTTAATTCAAACGAATGATTAAAATATTCGAAAGTTAAATCATTTATTAGTTTCATGGACTATTTACTATTTTTTGAAAGTAAATGAATGAACGTAATATTCGAACAAACTGTTCGATAGTTTAAATCATTAGATAGTCTTATTTCTTCTGTCTACGCCACGCGGTCCTTTCAAATAAACATATTTTAGTTTTTGAGAAAATTCAGTTTCTGCACTAAAAGGCAATTTTATTTAATTTTAAAAAGACTCTGAAGAAGAGGATACACTTCAGCATCGCAGAAGTCTAATGAGTGGTATGGTAGGGTGGCTCGAAGTATATAGGAAAAAAATATGTAATACGAAATATGATAAAGTATGATTTAAACTATCAAACATTTAGAATTTGTATTTAAATTATATAAAATCAACATAAGTAATACAAAATATTTACATGTATGGAAATTTATGTCAAAAAGCACACTCAATTTCTGAACCTTTGGGATGAAATTCTAAGATATCCTGAATTTAAGGAAAACTGTTTGAGGCTCTAGCCACCGGAAATGCCGATGGATCTGCCTCCAATTTTCTTTTTTAATTTGGTTACCACACATTAATTTTTTAACGAATTTAATAATTTTTATTTACTTATGTAATCGATAGATCTTCACAAGACCTTTCCAATGAACCCCTATTCGTCAAAATTCAATATTTGCATAATTTTGAGATATTTCCGAACAACAGATTAGACGAGAAGCAAATGATTGAATGAATCAAAATTTGTTGTTGTTTTCCAGCTAAAAAATGAACTCTCTGCGACATGGTATAATTATTTGACAAGGTAGCCGTGACAGCCTGTTTTCGAAAACAGCTAAAGAATGTTGTAGTTTGCTGCTGTTGACTAGCTATGTGCTTATTTTTAACTTATCTTTGATTCGTTAAATTTATTCGCGAAGTTAATTGAAATGTTTTTAGTTTGTTTCGGTTGACTAGCAATGCTTAATTCGTCGCTTATTTTTTCACTTTTTTTTTATTTATTGCAGAAACAGCTAATTTTGACAACTACCCATCGCCGCTCGTGAGAAAAAAGCCAGTCTACGCTACTACCTTGTTAGTAATTGTGCCATGCTCTGCGATAGCAAAAATTAACATCGAGAATAATCTAAATTTTGATGACACTCAAGACCAGAATTAATCAAAGAGAAAAAAATGATGAACTTCATTTGATGCTTGTCTGAACTCTGCCATTGGGAAAAAACTATGATTTTTGATTTTTCTTGCACTAGTTATGAAAGTCAATCAAAATTCTTTCCGGTGGCGAGAGATTCAAACGATTTTACTAAAATTCAGGACATCCTGACTTTCAAAAGTGAGCCGGCTGAGCGTATAGTACTAGTACTTGAATCATACCTTTCTTTTTTGACATTTCATCTTAAACCTCTGGAGATTCTTTGAAGAATATCGAATGTCTGTTTCATACTTTTCTTATACCTTGTGTAGATAATGTAATGTTTTCCAAGTAACAGAATACGGATACAGTATTCAGTATTCAATAACAGAATCCAAAGTTTTTGTTGAAAATCAACTTTTTTAATCCATTATCACATTATCAAGTAACATAAAAAAGCATTTTCAAGAAACTTTGGGGGTGATCGCCCTGAAAGCCCCAGCGTGGATCGGCACTTGAAATTCACTCAGACAAAAGAATAACTTCTTGAACTCTTATTGACCTTGAACCATTCTTTAGTCCTTCTAAAGGCTACATTCTTGAAGGGTTTATGACCTGGGAATAGAAGAAATTTCAGAGCAACTAAAACGATACTAGTGGCCAGAGGCAAGCTAAGAAATTTTTAACTGCCAGTAGAGCTAAATCGAAAGGTTTACTTAAGCTTACTAAAGCAGAGCTAAAAGTACTGACAAGCTTTTCCACAGGTAACTGTTCAATCAGATATCATCTTTAAAAGTTGCGCCTATCTGAATCAGATGTCTGTAGACTATGTGAGGAGCAGAAAGAAACTCCTGAGCACATTCTATGCAAATGTCCGGAAATTTGCAGTCTTAGGCCCGATTTCACAATCGATACTTATGTTGTACTTAAGTATAAGCTCTGAAAATGCATTTCATCAGCCATACTTAAGTTCAACTTAAGCATAGAAAATGCGTGACTTAAGTTATACTTAACCACGGAACAGTGCTAAAATTTAAAAAAGCCTAAATCTGGATAATTAATCAAAAGCACGCAAAATAGATACTATGGATCGCGGTGCGCATGGGCCCACCACAAACTAACTATATAAAATTAAATCAATACTGCCAAGTACCATTCATACTATCCTTTTCATATGTGAACTTTGCTAAGTGTTAAAAGGAATACAGAGAACGACAAAAATAACATTTTTATTTTGGCCAAAAAACTTGGCGTCACTGCAAAGTGGTTTCACGCTAACATATTTGAGGATTTAGAGGTTTTAACATTTCTCATGGCATTGCCTTTTTCAAAGATCAATATATACGCATATACAAAACTTATACATCTTAATATATAGTATATACATGTATTTGTGTTACAGGCTTAAAATTATTCCAAAAATAAAGAAAACAACGAACACTACTGCAGAAGAAACAGCAGCACCAAAACAATCTAAGCTGAAATCTGAGTGTGAAAAAGCAGTCGAACTACGTGCTGTTGACTTTAAATTTGTTATTTGGCGAAAAATAAATGAGTTAAAAGTTGGCTAAAACAACGAATGGCGCGCAAAATCATCTTATTTACAAGCCAAAAAGTGTGTGTGTGCCATGGAATTTATTAACGGAATTTACAACTGAAAGACATTAGGAACGGGTACTAAGCCAACGTCTGCTTAGGCAAAGCAGCATTTAGATGGAGCCTCCTTTTTGACAAGCCAAAATTAATTGAGACTTTTAGGATATAAAACTATTTTGGGTGAATAAAAGATACAGTGCCACAGCAAAGGACGAATTAGAGTCAGTCAGCCTGAAAGTGTGTCGAAGAATATACATTATTGCCGTTGGTATTGATGAAGATGTTGCAGCTGTTCTGAAGAAATAATGATTTGAATGTTGACGCAAAAAATATATTTTGTGTACATTACATTTTTACTTCCCGGCTTCATATATTTTTGAAAACTCCTCGTCGAAAAAAAATTTTGCCCGAAGGTTTTTGTATTTCATTGCTAGGTTGATTTTTTTTAATCTAAAAATTTAAAAATTTGATTTCCAATTTTTTTGATACAAACCTCTTAATTAGGGCATAATTATCAACCTCTATAGCGCACATGGTACCATAGGGAACTCTCGACAAGTTGCTAATTATATCTTAACTAAGAGGTTTGCATCAAAAATATTGGAACGTATATTTTTGATTTTAGATTTTGATAAGATTGTAGCTTTATTGTCTCTCCAGATATTGCGAAAAATGTGTTCCAGCTGTGTGTGGAGGTACCAAGACCACTTGTCTAATCATGCCTGGTTTTGGCATATGTCCTTCAAATGACGTACTTGATGATTGCCTAAGTTTTTGTATTCGTGGCTTTACTGGATCTCCAGATATTGCGAAAAAGTGTTCCAGTTCCAGACGCTCACTTGTCCAAAGGTCTTAAAAGCACTTTATTTGTACTTTTCTATGCCTAAAGTACTAACCACGACATTAAAATAATTTATATCCTTAAGTTTGTACCAATCATTTCATTTTGCTGGGTTCTGTATGGTTCGCACAAGACAGAGTGGATTTTAAACATTTCATTGTTTATGAAGTAAACAAATCCGTGCTGGTTTGTTCCCGAGAGTATTCTCTCACAGTGGAGTGCTGGATACTTGGCTGCAATGGCGAGATACGTCAGTTGCTAATTTTCATACAATCTTCGTGCAATTGGTGCTCGAAGTTTGTATGGCAGTGCGAGGAAAAAGAGCAAAGGAAAAAAACAACACAGCTAGTGTAAGTAAAATTAGAGTTCACAATTTTTATTTATCTACCTTAAAATGCAGCTACAATTCTCTTCAATACGTGAGTAGTAAAAAGTTTAATTGTAGCGCGGATTTCCAATATGTGGAGGTAGCGAAAAAATGGTGGTTTTAATTTTGTTCGTTTCGGTTGTTCGACAAGCCAATTAGTGAATATTAAAAATGGCTGCTTCTTACTGCATGAAGTGCATACACAGGAGCGTTAAAGAAAACTATATTTATGTTGAGGGCAATCAATAAGTGATTGCTTGCTGATAATCAATTAGTGATTATTTAATTACAATTAGTGGATATATTTAATTTAATATTTATTTCAACACGGGCTTACAAAATAAAGCGTACTACTTTGAGAAACCAATTTATGACGACAAGTTAAAAAGCAAAAAACTCACTCGTCGGAGAAGCCGATCGAGCGACTCGTTCGTGTATCGAGAATCGATACTGGAACGAGTCGATAAAGTAGTAAGTTAATCTATTACTTTCTTTTACCTTTAGGGTTGCGGCCTAAACATGCCGGCCCCCTTGCAAAATTACTCTAAGGTAAATTAGAATATACTTAAAATATCGTAAACCTAGTAAAAAAGGTGTTGATTGATTCAAGGGTCTCAAAAAAGTTATAACTAGTGCAGTGCTTTATATAATATGTATATAAGTAAGGATAACCAAAGGCGAAGTGAAAAAGCCGGCATGGGATGCCGTGGGGAGGAGCGAAGTCACCTATTGCAGATATGGCAACGGTGATGGCGAGGGCAGGCGCTGAGCGCCACTATTCGAGCGGCGGTGAGTTTTTCGTGTCCATCCTTGACCACGATTGCGATATCGAGTCCCCCTCAACGCTCAATTTGACCTGCGGCAAAAAAGGCCGGGCAAAACTCACCCCGGCACCCGTCCCTCCTTCACGTGAAGACACAGACAAACTAGGCCTGGCTACGTGCACAGGATCAGGCTGCGACTTTTTCATGCATTTATACGGTTCAAAATGCAGCCGAGTATGGTTTCCTTTTACCATACCGTACCGTGGTGGTTTATCCAAAAAAGACGTGAACTGCGAAATTTTACTATAATACGAAACGATAGACGCGGACGGAATATTTTGCGATGTTGTGAAAGTAGATCCTGTTAATATCCCGCCAAAAATGGTTTCTTGAGCAATAAGTGACCCAAGAGCATTTCGACGGATACCATCGAGAAGAATATGTGGGTATAAATCACCACCTAGTAGTATATCAACTTGATCGCTACAGTAAAAGCGCTTATCGGCTAGTACAAGCTCCGGAAAAGCTTGCTGCAACATCGGATCTATTGAGCAAGTAGGAAGATTTCTTGTAATTTTCGAAAGTATTAGCGCGTTTGTAGTCAACCGAATGGTTGGATCAATAGGTGATCCTATGACCAAAGTGATAGCTTTTTGTACTTTTGCAGAAACTACATTGTTAAGTCCCGAGACTTCAGCGGAAACGCGATGAGTAGGTAGCTGAATAAGTCGTTGCAACCTCTCAGAAATAAAAGAGCCCTCTGAGCCAGAGTCAATTAGTGCTCTGGCTGTAAAACTAGATCCTCGGTAGCAAACGTTTATCATCGCGGTGCCCAACAAAATACCTTTGCTGGTAGAGGCAAAGCACGTCTGATAATTTTCGCTAGCGCTCGCAGATGTCTACGGTTGCGCTGCTCCTTGAAGAGTGGACTGTATAGTGAATGTGCCCGGACCTCCCGCGTTTGGATGATAATTTGCATTTCGAAAATCTCTGTGCAACAACGAATAATGTCGTTGTCCACACGTAGAGCAATTGTACCCGCTTTTACAATTTTTTGAAGTATGGCCAGTTGACAGACAGTTGAGGCAGCAATGAAAACGCCTCGCAACTGATGATCTGTCATTTACGTTCATTGCCAAAAACTTCGGACAGAACTTCAATGCATGATGCTGGGTTTCGCACAAGTTGCAATTGGTGTTCGTCTCTTTTGCCTGATTGGTGTTGACTTTGTTCACATTCGGTGAAGGTGCGTAAGATATTTGCCCTTTTGGCACCGCGCCTCTAAAGTCAGACACCGTTTCTAACGACTGAAATCGACTTGTTAGAAATTTATCCAAGTCAGCCCATTTGGGGATTTCTGCCTTGTTCTCTATTGATTGCTCCCATAAAGAGAGCGTCGTTTCAGGCAACTTTGTTGAACACAAATATGTGAAGATTGCATCCCAATTGCCTATATCTACTTTGTGCATCGTTAGTGCAGAAATGCATTTATTAATTTCTCTTTGCAATTTTTTAATGGCACTTCCCGACTCATTTGAACCCACTTGGAGATTGAACAAAACTTTTAATTGACTATTCGCCAGAATGCGCTTATTTTCATAGCGGTCTGTCAAATTTTGCCATGCTGTTGCAAACCCTTCATGCGTAAGAGGAGATTTTTGAACAATCTCTTTTGCCTCTCCGCGGGTTTTCTGGTTAAGGTGAAAAAGTTTCTCAACAGGAGTTAGTCGATTATTTGAGATGTAAATGGCTGAAAACAAATCTCTGAAGGAGGGCCATGTTAAATAATCACCGTGAAACAATTCGGTATCACACGGTGGCAAATTGATATTATGGCCAGATATTGGCCACTCAACTCTCGAAACATCAACCTTACTGTGCTCTTTTGACGTGGATAACTTAATGCTAAGTTCGTTAATCTTTGCAAGCAGGGAACGAAAATAAACCGAACGATATTTTAATGTGCCTCGCATGGCATGAATTTCCGTTCGGTTGCGTATATGTCAGTGGAGACGAACATAAATGTTATTATTCTGTATCGTTCGACAGCATGGCATACACTACATTATAATTATGTTTGCATACTCTCTACTCAACACATTCGGCATACGATATTTTTTACGTAGGATATTCTCTCTCATTTTGTGTCTCAGAATCAGTGTTGCCAACACTTTTTCATATGTATAAAATTGTATATATAATGTAAAAAATGTATTTTCAACCAACTCTTGGATATTTAACTCTATTTGTGCAAAAATTCAATCATCATCAGATGAATCGTAATATTTATATACAGACACGGGGTTTTGAAATATTAAATTTCAAGAAGCCTTCTGGTATGTCAAAGCAATAGCAAAATACATGTTTTAAATCTTTTCAATAAACACTACATCACAAGATATGCAATTCTATGCAATTCTATTTTTTTTCATGCTCTGTTTTTACAATATTCATTGCGCTTTTTACTTACCTTTCCATTCGATGTTATTAAATACACATATAGGTTTTTATTTTGCGTAAATAAAAATTTTAATTTGCAAATATTTTATTCATAAGAATGCGCTAACATTAAAACCTTAACAGATCGGAACAAACAATTTTTCTATTGTTTCTTAAAAAAAAGCCGGCAACACACTTAAAAACAAGCATTGAAAACTTTAAATAATTATTTTAAAAAAATATTCACTTTTCAAAACAAGCTAGAAAAAGCTAGAAGATTAGGGTTGTCAATTCGGTGACCAGCGTGTAGATTGACTCGTAGAAGATTTACATTTACTATTTAGATCGCTTTCAGAAAAGAACAAAAAAGCTTGAGTGTCTCCTTAATGCTCTGTTAACTATTTGCCCAACGTCTAATACTAGCGAACACGTTTTTTCTGTGTCAACTATTATTAAAAATAAAGCGAAATTGATTTTTGATATCAAATATTTAATATCTATTTGAAAAATAGCATACTTATACTTGCTAATATTTTGAGTTAAGATAGATACACGTTAAATTACTTACAAACGGTTTTTTCTTTTATTTTGGATTCAATTTAAAAAGCTGTCATTTTCACTATTGTAAATTTTTTAAATAACATGGAAATAACAGTAGTAAATGTAGTTTACTTATGTTTTTTTTAAACTGCAAAAATTATTATATTTAAAAAAAAAACTTGTCATTAAAATCCATTTGTGAAAAAAAGACCGAAATATATCATAGACAGATATACCCAAAACCTCAAGATAAAGGCCGAAAAAATATGTTAGCTTATAATATTGCTAACTTGGCAACTCTGAACAGAAGCAATAATTTTTTCCCGCTGGTAAAACTTTGTGTGTTCCAAATAAAAGAAGTATAGTTTAATAAAACTGCTTGCTTTTTTAAAGTTCAATCCTTAGCTGGGAAATTTCGATTACGACTTGTAATCAATTACATTATATTTAAAAAATAATTGTAATGATAAAACAATTCTTATGCAAAAAAATTCTATTAGTAATTGATTACGATTACAAATAACCAAAAAATAATCACGATTACTTTAGATTACACCAAATAATAAAAAAAAAATAAAAGTACGCAATAAAAAAATCGAACTACTTTTAAATAGGACTGGCATCTACATCTTAAGAAGAAATTAAGAGGTTATGTAATGAGTTAATTTACCATTGGGATGACGCTAACACTGTCGAATTGTTTTTGTTTTATTGCATCATTATTCTCTATTCATAGCATTGAGAATCAGGAAGAGTTGCACAGTGGTGTGAACGCGGAATTAAATAGATTTCTCGTGATAATTTTTGTTACAATTTTGTTATAACTCTTAAGCCTTTAAGGTGATATTAAAATTAAAACAATTGGCTACGAACCTGCTTAAAAGAAACCAAGAGGGTAAATAAATGCTAATATTATTTTTGACAAGGCAGAGTGATAGCTTAAATTAAAAAATGTAATTCCTTATGAATTGAAATTGTATTTTGCTTACAATCTTAAAGTTAATATTAACATTTAAAATAATTGGCTGCGAGCCTATCTTAAACGAACAAAAGAATAAATAAATTCGTATACTTTTTTAAAGAGCTGTTTTACTATATCTACAGCAAAAGTATGTAGCGTTCATAGTTTTCGTGTTACATGGAAAGTAGGCGCGGTTTGGGGGGGGGGGGGCTAGTTTGTTTTCTAATTATAACTCATACGCATAATTTTATTGGTCAATGACGAATCCTTCTATTTTATTCCTACATGAATACAGTATGGAACCACTGTGCGGTATAATTCCATGAAAGTTCAGCAATCATCTTATTTGTGTTAGTTCGCACTAATATAGTAAAATTCACAAGGGGCCGCACTCGGATCTTGCTGAACAGGAAGGGCCGAGCGTATATTTAAGAGTATTTTTAAACTCTTTCAGTGAATTTGTCCAATATATTGGACATGACAGAAAGTAATTTTTAATATTATCTTGCAACGGTTTTTTTAATTAATTTCGTTCTATAAAAAAAATTTACCAACATGACAAAAATAAATTTGGACAGATATTTGACATTAAAGTCAGTTGGATTTGGTTTTTGTCCTATTTTGTAAGAAAAACCAACCGTACAGAAATCATATTAATGTTTTTTCTTACTTTTTATGACAATTAAATGATAATAAAATTAAGAGGATTTTTAAAATTTTAAAATGATTTTAAAATGATAACAAAATTAAGAGTAAGTAGCGCAGGTAAAAATCAAAGGTATGTTTCTTCATCTTTTTAGAGCCGTTATGATAGGAGTATTAACCTAAAAAATACTATTTTGGCTTAGCCTAGCCATTGAAAGGACTTAAGAGACGTTGAAGTGAAATCGTTGAAGTGTCAGTCAGATATCTTTAAACCATTTAAATGTTCTCTTTTCTAATACTAATTATAAAAACCTAAGTACTTTTTATATAGATTGTTTTACATTACAAAAATAGTGATGAATATGGTGAGTTTTAATTATCGAAACATGTAAAAATTTCAAGTCAATTATATAAATTTTGAGACTTTTTAAGAGAAAAAAACTTTTTATAAAGTGATTTTGTATGGGAGTTAGGCGTTGTTTCTACCCGAGCCACTAATTTTCGAACTTCATCTATATTTTTAGATATAATCTTAACCCACTACTACACGGTTTATGATCCAGCTAAAATTTTTTTATAGATTTATACACTGAGAAAAGAAGCATACTAAAATCAAAGAACATTTACTCAATATTAAAAAAAATTTTATTTGTTTTAGCGCCTTTTTTTGTTTTAAATGGAAACTTTTCTTTAAAATAGAGAAATAAATTCCAAAACAATGAAATAGTTTATTCCTTTAAAGAAAATTTCTTTCTTTCTGAAAGAATAATTTCCATTTGCAAAAAAAAATTTAAAAAATAAATTTCTTTGATTTTAGTCTGAGTGTGTAATTAATTTTTAAAATCAATATAAAAAATAAAACAAATAAAATTTTACTTTTGAATCCAAATTCTTCATTTTTTAAAATAAATGCAAAAGAGACGCAATAAATTGATATTGTTTAAAGAAAAAATTTCCTTAAAAATAACGAAATTTCAGATTTTAAAACAAATACCTGTGTTTTTTATTTCAAACTTGAACTTTTTTCTGAATTTGTTTAAAATGGAATAACTGGATACACAAAAAAAAACTTTATGTAAAAAAGTAGTTTCATTTCCGTCAGAAGCCATATATGGCTGTTTGAAGGAATGCGTGATTTCATGACCTTAACATGTACAATTGAAACACAATTCCATAAACATTAAACAGTAGTCTTATATTCTATAAAAAAATTATGTTATATAAGTGAACTTACTTACATGTAACAAAGAAAAATTAATATTTTATTTTCTGAATTCTCCAGCCATAACGTGAGAACACGCACTAATAAAATAAACTGAGATTTTCTTAGCAGCTGTGTTAAAAAAAAGAGTCGTGTCGACAGACAGACAAACAGACGGAAACGGCTAAATCGGCCCAGCTAGTGATGCTGATCAAGAATATATAATATACTTTTCTAAACCAGACACGCCTTTTTATGGGCGTTAGAAACAGTATAAAAATAAATAAACTGAATAGCTAAAAAAATGCTTTGATTATTCATACTAAAACAAGAGCGCCCTGCAAATGTATGCTACCTATAAAACTGAATGCGCCCTTGATACGCAGCATGTGCTTGAGCAAAGATAAAATGTTTTTCTCTCTGCTTTCTCAGTCTCTCAAACAACGCTTCTCACAAGGTTCTTTAGTGTAGCTTATACTACGGAACAATGATGTTTATGTTCAAGTATGCAACTTGAACGCAACCGAATAATGGCCTTGGTAATGAATGCTACACAACATAAACGTTCAGTTCTCTCAAATGAACGCTTAACTACCTTAACGAACGAAACGTTAGAGTTTATTTTCGTTCCCTGTTTGCAAGACATCGAACATATGTCTGAAAACACGAGCGATATTTTATTTTCACGACACTGACATTATCATCATCGTCATTGGTTGCCGCTAGCTTTTGCAGGCATAACTCGTATGATGCCTTAACATTTGTCCACTGCGATTTTAATTCCTCTTCGTGAATTTTAAGAGCGAAAATATTATGCTCATTTTGAGGAATAGCATTAAAATCTGCTTCCAGCTCAAAAATGGTGTCAGTAGATCTGATAAAGGAGTTCATCTTCGCCATTATTTATTTGAGAAACAACAATAAGTTTTGTTTCTGAACAGATTAGAAGCTTAAATTGCTCCAAATATTTTTAATTTGTTTCTAATAAGTAGAAACTTTCAAATGTTAGGTAAATTTAAGCTAAAACTGCTTAAAATATTTATTTTTTTTTACCTTGTTTCTAATATGTAGAAACTTTCAGATTACTTGTCGGTAAAAATTAAGCTTAATTTGCTTAAAAATTTTTACTCAGTTTCTAATACGTAGAAATTTGTAAATAGTACGTAATTTGCAGCTGAAGATTGCTTAAAATATTTTTTACCTTTGTTTCTAATAAGTAGAAACTTCAAAAATTAGGTAAAGTCAAGCTAAAACTGCTCAAAACCTTCAGTTGCAGGTAAAATTAAGCTACGATTGCTTAAAATTTTCTCTTGCCCTAGTTTCTAATATGTAGAAACTTTCAGATTTAGAAAAAATTAATTTTAAATTGCTTGAAATATTTTTTACCTTGGTTTCTAATAAGAAGAAACCCTTATTTGCCGGTAAAAATTAAGCTTAAATTGCTTATTTTTCTTTTTTTTAATTAATTTTTTTTTTAAATTGCTAATTGCCTATTAACTTTTAGCTGTAGGCAAAACTTAAGCTTAAACTGCTTAAAATATTTTTTTACCTAGTTTATAATATATCGAAACTTGCAAATATTAGGTAAATTTAAGCTAATACCGCTAAAATAATTTTTTGCCTAGTTTCTAATTTGTAGAAACTGTAAAATATAATTAACTTGCCAAATTTTATATGAAAAATTTATTTTTAATTATTAAATAAATAAATTTCATCAATTTATACTGTTTTTATTCGCTTTTTAAAATATCTTTGGATTGCAACGCTTAGATTTACAACAGTAAAAATGTATCAAAACAGTTTCCAATGATGAATTGGATTTAAAACGGGAGAATTTATATTGAAAATGAAAATCCCTTGAAATTTTAAAAATTCCCAAAAACACCGGGTACTTGATGAAATATTTTTATTGCCGAGTCGGTCTAAACAAATTGGAATTTTACTTATAACAGCTAAAATTCACGAAAAAGTGCCAAAAATTAGAATCGCAATATGTGCGATAAATTTTGACGAACTGGCAACACTTTTCCGAAATCGAACAGCTGTTTCAATTAAGTTTTATTTTTTCGTCTTGCTTGGACAACCTGTCGCGTTGTTTACATTTAAGTGTTAATTTGTTCTGCTTTGGTTTTAAAGTGGTGATAGAAATACAGTACGACCTCGCTCAACGCAACCCTCGCTACACGCAACTCCTCGATAATCTCAACACCCAAATTGTACGCAAAGTATAAATTGCAACAAAGTGCAGACCAAAATTTCCCAATTTTTAAAAAAATAAATTGAATAAAATGAAATTATGTTTCTGAACAAACATTTTTCGATTCACTTTAATTTGAATGTGTAGAAAATGCATATTTTTTTTTGGAAATAGGTCTATTGGCCAATATAAAATTTTTCCTCGGTTTTTGCAATAACCTCAGATTTCGCAATTGGCTTGAATTTAATTGGTTGCGTTGAGCGAGGTCGTACTGTACAAATACTATAACTTATAGTAATAATATAATAATTTATAACTAATAAAGAAATAACAACCAAGCTGTAACAAATAAATAATCAAACGCGACGGACGATATAATGCTAAGCAAACGAAGCTGGCCAAATAAAGTAGTGTGTGTGTGTGTATGTGTCTATTTATTTTGCGTCAATTTATTTTATTGCAAGTTAATTTGCATAAAATTAACAAGCGAATTAAAAACTATTGCAATAATTAGTTGGTGCCAAGAAAATTTCCGACTGGTGCACAGCAAAAAACTCCGTACACTTATCCGCGAGTTTTCTAATAAGTAGAAAACTAATTTCGCCGGACGGACAAACTATTTTTACGACACAAAACAAAGTATAAAAAAGTACAAAAATTCGTGAAACGAAGTGTTTGTTTGTGCGTGCCGCGATGATTTTATGAAAAACAACCCTTATAATGAAAAAATTATATAGTTTCCCAAAAATATTCGCGATTTTAATTGTAAAATGTAATCTTTAATTTGCACAATAACACTTTTATAACTTGATCCACTTGAAACGAAACCAATCAAGTAACCTTTTTTATCTGGTGCAGTTGATGCAATTGGTGCTTTGCTTAAAAATTCTCCGTTTTCCTTAGGCACTTGAAATTATCCAAGAAAGCTAGACCATCTGTCTAGAAGGATCATAAGCAGATCAATTGGGTCTGTTCCGGTGAAGTTATGATTCACCAACGAGCGCTGGCCTTTCGCTGCCAATCTTGGTAAGTCGAGCTATTTGCATATAACTTTCGGGCAATTTGTGCTCGGTTTATATGCAAACGGAGAAAATCAAAATAAGAAGAAAACACCAGTAATTAGTTAGCTTAGATTAAATGTACAATATTTATTTGTTACGTTTTGTTGGTTCGGCAAGCCAATTAGTGAATATTAAAAATGGCTGCTTCTTACTGCATGAAGTGCATACACAGGAGCGTTAAAGAAAACTATATTTATGTTGAGGGCAATCAATAAGTGATTGCTTGCTGATAATCAATAAGTGATTATTTAATTACAATTAGTGGATATATTTAATTTAATATTTATTTCAACACGGGCTTACAAAATAAAGCGTACTACTTTGAGAAACCAATTTATGACGACAAGTTAAAAAGCAAAAAACTCACTCGTCGGAGAAGCCGATCGAGCGACTCGTTCGTGTATCGAGAATCGATACTGGAACGAGTCGATAAAGTAGTAAGTTAATCTATTACTTTCTTTTACCTTTAGGGTTGCGGCCTAAACATGAAGAATAGTCTTTTTTTTTTTTGATATTGTTTTTAAATGCGTAAGCATATATCTTTGGCGTTAGGTACAAAGGACTTAAGTTAAAAAATGGGAACTCGGGCTTTTGATTGGGTTCTAATCAGTTTGTTTTCCCTCTTTCGATTGCTGTCAACAAATTTGGTGTACAACTGCATCCCATTTTAATTGGTTGATCCAAGGGCATTAAGTACAAAAAATCATTTTGTGGTTGGTACAAAAGACCTAAGTATACTTAAGTCTTTTTGACTAACGAAATTGTTTCAAAATGCGTTAAGAAAAAATACTTATGTCAACTAAAGTCTTTTTGCCCAAAGCATTTTAGTAAAATTTTTGTAACAATGCAATGCATTTTTTACATTACAACTGCGTAAAAGAGGATTTCAGAGTAGATTTTGTCCTAACTCATCACCATCATCGTTGCCTTACTCAACAGAATATGAAAACCTTAGTACGTGTTTCATATTTTCAATAGGAAGATACAGAAGAATTCAATTCAGTTTTTCAGTAAATACTGAGTTTGCTACAGGAAACGCTACTACTGCTCTTCCCAAAATTTTGATTTTGATTCCGATGATAGCATGAAGGATATGTATTTTATTGGCGAAGGCAGCAACAGCCATAGTAAAAGCGTGAGCGCAAGGAGTGAAGAGTAATCTTCATCAATTGAAATAATCGAATGTCAAAAAAAGTGGTGTCGGCGCACTAAAAATGAAAGGACATTTAAAATGCATAGGGGAAAAAGCTACATTAACTTGAGCGGTAAGATGGTTAGAGCAAAGAAGCCGCAAGTTTTGAAAGAGTGTAGGAAAAAAATGCAGGGGCCGAATTACAACATTCGTAATCGAGCAAAATTGTACAAGATTGATAGGCACCTATCTCGTGGTGCCCTTCGTAATTTTGCTCGATCACGGATGCTGTAATTCGGCTGTAATGTTTCTTAAGGACGAGATTCGCTAACAAATTTTTTATGAGTACTGGTCGCTCGGCACATATGCTAAAAGAGTTTCTTTAATTGCAAGCCACGTTCATTCCTTGCATAAACTAGTTGTACGCAAAAGAAAAGTTGGTAGTCTTAAAAATAGAGTGGTTTCATACGAGTACTCCTTAGAAATAAATGGGAAAAGAATTACTGTTTGTAAGGGTTGTTTTTGTAGTACCTTTGATGAACATGAAAAATTCATATCAAACGCTATAAAAAATAAAATGATCCACACCTCAGGTATTACGACGGTTGATATAAGAGGTAAGAAAACGTCCGCGAACAAAAAGTCCAAAGAGGTAGTTAATAAAATCGGAGACACATATTCTCGTTTCCAAGTTACGAAAGTTACTACACCAGACGCTCAAATGACAAGAAATATTTACCTTCCTATTTGAACATACGTATGATGTACGAATTATACAAAAAAGAACGAACGAACTTTGTTGGTCGTTCATTATATGAGCGAGAGTTTCATAATTTAAATCTCGCCTTTAAGAAACCAAATGTTGATACATGTTTTAAGTGTGATACTCTTTACATGCGCATTCAAGTTGCTGATGATCAGGATAAAAACCAGAGGCAGAAACCGATATCCAAATACACCAGGAACAGGCTGATTTAGCATACGAAGCCAAAAAATCAGACAAGCTAGCAGCCCAAACAAGCTCCCAAAGGAAGTACTTCAGCTTTGACTTGCAACAATGTCTGGCAACACCTTCTATTCAATCGTCAGTTGCATTCTACAAGCGGCAACTTTGGAAATTCAACTTTACTATACACGATAATGCTTCAGGAGAAGCAATTCGTTCAATGTGGTACGAGGCTAAAACTGCTGGAGGTGGGAATAAAATAGCTTCTTGCCTCTACGCATATTTACAAAAACTAACGGAAGACGTGTCGGTAGTGAAATTTCACTGGAATACATGTGGAGGGCAAAACTTTGCCACGTTTTGTGGCAATATTTTTATTAACTCAAATAAAATTCCCAAATTTAATAATAAACCATAAACTCCTAGTGGCCGGGCATACGCATATGGAATGCGATGTTGATCATTCGATGATAGAAAAGAAAAAAAAAAATTAGAACACCTGTTTATCACCCTCACGTCTGGTATGAACTAGTAAGAAAAACGAGCAAAATTAAGTTCCAAGTTCACGAAATGCAACAGGAAGAATTTTTCGATTTTGCTGCATTGTTAAAAACTATTTTGGTGTCTTTAAAAAAAAAATACCAGCAACAAGAAGTTCTCTTGGCAATCTGTACAGTGGTTGCAACGTAAAGGAAAAGGATTAATTAGGTATGAAAATGCATTAAATCAATGCGAGGAGTTCAAAATTCTAAGTTTTTTGAGGAAAGGAAAAAATTTTAATTTCAAAAATATTGAACAGAAGGAAAAATACAATGGACCTTGTTCTATATCTGCGAAGCAAAACAAAGGACTTGTGCTCAATTTTAAGTTTTATACCACCCATATCTTAATTTGGTTACTGACAGCAAAGAAAATATAGATCTAAATTTACAGAATGAATAAATTGATGATGATGAGGAAGATGTTTAAATATTAATTTATATTTTTAATGTTACATTGTTCGAAGTTGTTACATGCAATAAAAAAAACTAATTTTTAATGTCGTTTTAATTGCGATTTGTTTAATTTTTTTGCTTAAGACATTTTGCATATTAAAATTTAAAAAATGTGTTGTTCAAATGATCTTTAGTCCTCGGAAAATCGGTTAATAGTAACTAAACCCACCAAATTTTTTTTTAATAAATCTATTCATCCTTATTTATATGAAAATATTGCATCATTACTTTTTACAGAACACTTCACCTGGATTTTCAATTAATAAAACAATCTTAAATTTTAATTTACTAAAAACTTTATTTTTTGGCTTAAATCCTTTGTACCTAACGCCAAAGATATGTATATATAATCTGTTTTTAAAAATTTTATCGGTGACCGAGATTGTTTATAAAAATTATTTTATAAAGAATATTTGTTTAAAAAAAGAAAAAAAAAGATTAGAATTAAGAGTACTTGACCCAAAAATCATGAAATTTGTACAAACTGTTACTAAGCAAAATTAATTTTTCTAAAACAGTGGCCTAAGCAAAATTTTTTATAAATATTGGGGGTTGGAATTAGTTTTAAAGGTTTTCTAAGAGATGGCGTAACTATCAATAGATCGCATCGGGCACACCTGTGACTATATTCATTTCAAAGCACATTGTCTAAGCTTCAGTTTTTAGTATGTGTTATTCCACTGAAGTGTAAACAACATATATTTTTTTCTCTGTGAACATGTCGACTTTCGTTCCAACAAAACGCAATTTGCGGGAAGGTTTACTTTTGTGCTTCCATTTGAAGTAAAAAGCGGTTGAAGCACAACGCACGCTTACTGAGGCTTACGGGGACTATGCTCCATCGATTTCTACTTGTGAGTACTGGTTCCGTCGGTTTAAAAGTGGCGATTTTGATACGGAAGACAAAGAGCGTCCGGGCCAGCCGAAAAAAATTGAAGATGAGGAATTGGAGGCTTTGCTCGATGAAGACCCGTGTCAAACCCTTCAAGAATTGTCAAAATCATTGGGAGTCGACTTATCAACGGTCGGCAAACGCTTGAAGGCCATGGGAATGATTCAAAAGCAAGGAAATTGGGTGCCGTACCAGTTGAAGCCGAGAGACGTTGAACGGCGATTTTGCATGTGCGAACAACTGCTACAACGGCATAAAAGGAAGAGTTTTTTGCATCGTATTGTCACTGGCGATGAAAAGTGGATCCATTACGATAATCCTAAGCGAAATAAATCGTGGCGACCACCCGGCCATGCATCAACATCGAGGGCCAAGCCGAATATTCATGGCGCCAAGCTTATGCTGTGTATTTGGTGGGATCAGAAGGGTGTCGTGTACTATGAGCTGCTAAAACCTAACGAAACCATCACTGGGGAACGCTACCAACAACAATTGATGCAATTGAGCCGAGCATTAAAGGTTAAACGGCCGGAATATGCCAAAAGACACGACAAAGTGGTTTTTCAACATGACAACGCACGGCCACATGTTGCAAGAACCGTCAAGGAAACGTTGGAGGCGCTGAATTGGGATGTGCTACCCCACCCGCCTTATAGCCCAGACATAGCCCCTTCCGACTACCACCTATTCAGATCGATGACGCATGGCTTGGCTGAGCAGCGCTTCACTTCTTACGAGGATACCAAAAAATGGGTCGATTCGTGGATTGCCTCAAAAGACGAATCGTTCTTCCGGCGCGGAATCCATATGCTGCCAGAAAGATGGGAAAATGTTGTAGCTAACGATGGACAATACTTTGAATAATATACATTGTACCGTTGTTTCTAAATAAATGCTCAAAAACCGAAAAAAAACCTTTAAAATTAATTCCAACCCCCAATATATGAATAAAAATTTTTATAAATAAAATGCACAATGTTTTTTTTCCATATACACTTTCTTCAATAATATCCATTAGATGTATAAGAATTATGACTTTCTGTTTTTGGTTGCTTACTTGACAAATTTTTACTCATAACAGATGAATTTCATGTAAAAATCGAGATGCATTGAACCCGACCCCCTCAGATATCGATGAAATTTTGTTCATAGCTAAATTTGATTAATACAAACAAACTCTCATTTTTAGAAATGACTGTTTTGCGATTTTTTGGGCGTGACACAGTGGGAAAGTTTTCGAAAAAACGCGAAAATGGTCAAAAAGAGCTCCATTTAAACTACAATAACTCAGAATCGGCTGAACCGATTTCCATGATCTTGCTATCATTAAAAAGATATTTTAACAGGCTTACTTTTAAAGTAAGTATTACTTTTTTAGAAAGGTTTATCCTTCACCTATACCATATCAAAAAATAAAAATGGGTTCTTTTTTAGTATTTTTTTTATATAATTTTTTAAGTAGTGTCACTTCTAGTAATTGCCCTTATATTTTATATTTACAGGTTAAATAAATAAACATAGTCCTAGGAAAATTATGAATATGTTTTAACCCCAATTTTTTAAGTAGTGTCACTTTTAGTAATACGTACCGAAAGTATTCGAAATAATTCGAATAACAGCGAAAATATCAGGTCACATTCTTACACATTTACAAAATAGTTCAACAATTATAACATTTTTTAAATGTTTACAAATAAAAAACCATCAACAATTGTTTATATTATTTGCCATGTTTTTATTAATTTGTGTTTTATTTTATTTACATTTTTTTAAAGTTAATTATTTGTAAGAAATTTTGCGCTGCTCAAATTTGGCACAGTCAGAATATCTGCGCACATGTACAAAAGTTTCATTTATCGGAATGAATGAATGAAAGCCTTGAGTTCCTGTTATAGTTTGAGCTTCTTTATATCTTGAAAATAGCTTTTATTTAACGTTGTTGTATTCGTCAGCATCTGCTTAAGCAACTTGTATGGTAGTCTTATATGTTTTTGATGCCCAGTGATAGAGTTGCCTCGTTGTCTGGATTTAATTTTTATTTGCAATACTATAATTTCGAGCACCTCTCTTCAATGTTCCTCCGATTCCATCACATGCAGATTTTCCGTGACTGTTAGCATAAAAGTGCCATTCAGCGTCAATACCAAAATCAGATTTGTGATGGCATAAATTAATGAAGTTATATTTATTTTTATATTGTGCTCCTGCACCATCTGATACGTAAATGATTTTATTAATATTGTTGGTTATATTGGCCTTCACGAACTGTATCATTTTTGAAATATATAGATGAACTGCTATACTATCATGGGTATTGCAATCAGATATTATGGCGAAGCTTTTATGAGTTAATTTATCGTTATCTGAAAATAAACAAACAAAGGAAAAAAACAAATGAATAAAAAATATTAAATATTTTGATGAGTGTGGATGGATGTGTTTACTAATACCAAAATATTAAAATAATTACCTTTGTAATAAATAACGAACGGATGTATTGTAGCCTGATCATTATTCCAATGGTATCCTTGCACGGCATCTTGTACAAGAAATGCATAATTTTCAGCAAAGTCCATTTGAATTAACATTTCTCCTGATAACAGCGCCGCTCTTTTATTGCTGATAAATTCAGATTGTCGCTTTGCTATGAAATGATGCGGAATCAGAACTTTGACGTGTTTCGTAAAATCGCTGACAAATGATTCTGGGTTGGTGGTTAACGTTTCCAGAACACATCTAATCGTTGTATTCCACTTTTTATATATTATTTCTTCAGTTTGGTTATTTTCAAAATGTTTTAGCATATGCGTTTTTAGATTATTTAAATTTTTGAAGCAGTGACCACACATTGAAACGCAACACTCGCTTTTTTCTATGTCACCATCACAAACAACGAATTTGAGAACATCTTTGTAGTCGGTAAATGTGCATTCTCTTTCAATACAAATTGATTTTAAGCCACTTTTTTCAAACATCAATTTCATATTCTGATGCAAGGTGCATACACAGATATTTTGCTGGTTTCCAACTCCAAGTTTCATACAATTTTTTGGCCTTAACATTGTAAATTTTGTTAAACCCACTTTGGCCAAGGGATGTTTTTTTTTAAATTCGTAGTAAGATTCGCGTAGTGAAGATAACATCAGTCTTTTTTGAACTTTTTCACGTAAGTTTCCTTGTTTAACAGTAATTGAATCTTGCGATCAATCATTCGGCTAATTTCATCATCTTCATAAAATAACTTGACTGTGCTTAGAGTTTCGGTTGCTAAACTAAGTGTGCTCATTTTTAAAAGATTGATATCTGCAAACTTCGTTTTATTCCCTTGGATATCTTTACTTTTTTTGATACAATCGTGAGATATATCATCCACAAAACGATCTTTAATTTCTGCGTGACTCATATTGATTGGTAAGAGAGATAAAAGTTTTTGCTTTTCCAAAAGATTTGAGCTGTTCTCTATTTGATATTTGATGTTTTGCAAAATTTCTTCGTAAATGGCTTTGACGTTTTCAAGTTGCGCTGACAAATCAGACAATGGATCAGCTCCAAGTGAATCTGCTACATTTTCCAAAATTTGCAGTGATTTTCTATTTCTGTATGCATCTCGTTTGATATATTTCCTCTTAAGAGGCGACATTTGGTTTGGTAGATGAGGAATAATATGATCATTTATATTTTCAATGAGTTCGTTGCTTTCGATGTTTGCATTACGGCTGGTACAAGTTGGAAGTTCATTCAATTCTTCGCTAATTTCATCGCTGGGCGTTGTTGATAAATAATTTGAGACTTCATTCTGCTCCACATTGGATTCATTACGACTGCGCGCTTTTCTCAGTGTATTCCTGCAAGTTTCGCAAATACGGCTACAATGAATGCTGGCGACAGCTGGAAAATATTCAATTATATTTGCAGCCTCGTTTTCACTTATTTTTCGAAGCGAAGCGCAACACTTATTAGATATTTTTATGCATCTGTACTTATTGTTTGAATTCATATTCACTCAAATTTTTAAAATATACGCGTAAAAATTGTAATGGGATATCTTGGCTTCTCGAAACTGTTTATAATTATGAATTTCGGTACGTTCATCAGGTGCATTTATATAGCAATTTATAAGGCAAGCAAGAACTTTTTGGCGTTAAAACATATTCATAATTTTCCTGGGGCAATGTTTATTTACACAGTACAACATTTTTTAGTTCATTGATTGCCAACTCAATTCTGAGAACTGTATGTAAAATTAGATCCAAAAAGAAGAATTTCTGCATCATTCGTTTTGTCTTCTTACCTGCCAAAATATTTTTAATATCGATTTGAAGTTAGTAACCATCGTATAGGGGAATTTTTCACGTTTTAAGCACAACAATATTTGGAGAAAACATTGACACCTTTGTTATGATTCTGAGAATTAAAAAAAAGGAATAAACAAAATAATAAATAAACCCACAATTAAGGGTGCTGATTATTTGGAAAGTTTTGCACAATTTGAAACGTACAAGTGCTGAATCAGGCATATAGCCAGCCACCCTTAAAATATGCGCCCATTTATAAGTACCTGGCCGTAAAATATTGAAAAATACGTAGTATTTATAGGTGTGCATTGATCGATTTTTGTCATTCAGGCAGTGCCGACGAACGAGAACAGTGAAAGTGATTTTTCTCCAGTTTTTTAAAAGTGAATAACAACAAAACATGAAATATATCAATATGGAAAACAACAAGTGCCCACATTTGGATGAATTTTGTTACGTTTGTGGTCATATCGTCCGAAAAATACAGAAAAAAGATCGAAAAAATTTGTTTACTGAGCAATTCAAAATTTTTTTATTTTAAGGGTGGTGGCTATAACTGATTTTTGAAATTCATACCTTTACTCAATTGCGAATAAAAGCGAAACTCGTGCATCAATTTTCATGATCTTTGTCTCATTTTTCTCATAGGTTATGTGACTTTGCGAAAAAGTAACTAGACTTGAAACTTATTTCCGTTTTGTATTTTGAATTTAAAAAAAAAATATATTTTTTCTTCATGCGCTTATTTTTAACTTGGAAACTGTGGCTTTTATAGGAAATTAATATATAAACAGATTAAGGAAATTGTAATTTTTAATTTTTTAAAATTTATTTCAACTAAATCGGGCTAGTGGTTGTCGAGCTATGTCAAACAACAGGGCCTAAAACGTGATAAATTCCCCAATACGATAGTACTAACTTCAAATCGATATTAAAAATATTTTGACAGGTAAGAAGACAAAACGAATGATGCAGAAATTCTTCTTTTTGGGTCTTATTTCACATACAGTTCTCAGAATTGAGTTGGCAAATCATGTGTTGTACTGTGTTATTTTACCTGTAAATATAATATATAAGGGCAATTACTAGAAGTGACACTACTTAAAAAATTATATAAAAAAAACTAAAAACAAACCCATTTTATTTTTTGGTATGGTATAGGTGAAGGATAAACCTTTCTAAAAAAGTAATACACTGTAAAAAAACCCTTGATCTTTTTGGATTTTTCGTTATTTAAAATTTTCTTTTTTTTATAAATTTTTTACAGTGTAATATTTTTTGTGTCATAAAACGTGTCATAAAGCCTGTTAAAATATCTTTTCAATGATACCAAGATCATGGAAATCGGTTCAGCCGATTCTGAGTTATTGTAGTTTAAATGGAGCTCTTTTTGACCATTTTCGCGTTTTTTCGAAAACTTTCCCACTGTGCCACGCCCAAAAAATCGCAAAACAGTCATTTCTAAAAATTAGAGTTTGTTTGTATTGATCAAATTTAGCTATGAACAAAATTCATCGATATCTGAGGTGGTCGGGTTCAAAATTTCAGTTTTATCTCGATTTTTAAATGAAATTCATCAACAACAATATAGGATCTCCAAATAAAAGTGCAAGATTTAAATTTTGTGTCATTTTTGTACATTGTTCTGAAATTTGACAACTTTGGAATTTAATTTATATTAAATCGAAAAATGTCTTCTTTGCAATGAAATAAAAATATCACCAGTAGCTCTATAAACCCGCTTTTTGCACGAGTTTTTTTTAAATCGTGCACTTATATTAAAACACCTTTTCTTTGTTTTGTTTCAACAAAATTGGTTGAAAGTGTCCGAAAAGATAGGAAAGAAAAAGCTACAACAACCACACAGCTCTGTTTTTTACTCTCGAATTCTCCTCTCCCAAAGCAATGCTTTTCAACAGAGCTTTGTGGCTCTGCAACAGATCTTTGTGACTTTTTATTTTGTTTCCGTTTTTTATGTGCGGGGTTTTTAATTTCTAACTTTACCTAGGTTAGGGTTAGATTAGGTCAAAGTGGCTGCCTCATTTGAGACACACTTAGGCCAATGAGGCCCATTGTGATACCACAGGGTTGATTCCCATTCTCTATTTAAACCAGCTTGAGCTGTTCACAAAGCTTAGGATTCGGTATATCGATATTTCCGAGAGTTCTTCGAGGTCTTTGAAAAACCAGTTGTTTAAGTGAAGAAAAAGTTTCTGAGCCAGCGCTGGGCAAGTGCAGAGAAAGTGTTCTGTAGATTCCTCCTCCTCCACCTCATCTCTACAGCTTCTGCAAAAGTCGTTGTGGGGTACTTTTAATCTTTGAGCGTGCCTGGCAATAACTTTACCTATCTTTTTTTTTAATCAAAGAACCAAGGCATGCGGCTTATATAAACAAGGTTTGATCTTTGAACTGAATGGAAAGGAAAGGGATAGATTTCATTGGAGGACTTGATTGGAACTGTGAAAGACTATTTGAATTGCTTTTAACCGAGACTAGTTTTATGTCTTAACCTCGGGAAGCATTTCCAGCCCTTAGTTTTTTTTGTCCTTTAATTCCACATTTTCCACAATTTAGCAGTGGATTTTAAGTTTTCCATAATTCTTAAATGTAGGAAAGAACAAAGAAATTAAAAAAAATCATGTCCGAACCCGGATTCGAACCAGGGACCTCTGGATTGATAGTCTAGCGCACTCTCCACTAGCCTACAAAAGCCGACGACAACACATTAATGACAAAACATTTGAATAAAAATTATATTGTGCACTTGGTATGAACCACAGTTTTCAAACAGTAGCGCCGGAAACGGGTGAAGAGGGGAAAGTACGGTTTAATTGCCCCAACTATGCCACGTATGCTCCATTAAGACATGGAAAACTTAATTAGCGGATTTTTTTATGTGAGAACATTTTCTTTTAACATTTTAAAGTTTTAAAAATAACTAAAAGGCATTTTCAGCACTCGGTCAACGCAACTCCATGAAAATATATTAAAGAAAAAAGCAGTGGTGTGCACTTTAATCACCCCTAAAATTTTGTGAAATTCTTCTTTAAAATTTTTTTAACAAACTTTGTATGAAAACGTATAAATCTTAGACCATTTTTAGGTTGAATTGGGTACGAGAATTTAATTTCTTACATCAGTTTTGCTATAGCTGTGCACGTTTTTATACAAAACATTAAAAAAAAAACTGAAAGTGTGACAGTGTAAAGTGCACCCTCAACCCTCTCAAGGGTGCATTAGCAGTTCTTGAACTGCCTTTGGTTGCTCTTCAGACCAAATTCGGCAATTCTGTTTGTTGACGCTGAAGACAATTTTTCTATAAAAAAAGTAGATCTTAATTTAACTTTTCTCATTCACAAAACAAACGATGTTGTGGAAGATTATCCGGCTTTAGTTCTTGCACCACATGTATTTTGTATGGTTTCATACCGAGGTCTTTACTTAATATTTTTCAGGTGATCGAATAACACCAGCCCAATTGTTGACAACGTCGACGAATTGACATATCGCCATCTTCATTGACACTGGCCGATACAGCAGCAATGTCCAATAAAGTGAAACTGGTGCGAAAGTTGGTCATAAAAGCTTGAATAGCCTGTTCGGTAAGTCGATTATGACGACTATTAAATTGACCTAACATGCGAAACACAGTTCTTACAGAGCACGCATTTTGATAATAAAATTCAATAATTTGCATGCGCTGTTCGTTTGTTAGTCTATTCATGGTAAAACGGTGTACATTACTGACCATTTTTGGCTTTGCCACATGTTACGAACAACGCGTGAGGTATCAAAAAATTTACACTGTAAAAACAAATAGCAAAAAAATCACACTTTACGTTAAAATTTCTTTTCTAGAATGAAAAATTAATTAATTTTTGTTTCAAAAAATCCCAATTACTTTTTTTAAGTTTAAATTTTCAAAAAACTGATATGCTCGCCATTTTTAATTTATTTATTTTTAAATAAAGCTATGAAACATGCAAAATGGGCAAAAACTACCCGAGTTGTGATTTTTTTACTTTCCGAAAAAAAATTATTTGTTTTTCTTCTTCTCTTTAAAATAATCACTTACATCCAAACTGCAAAAAATTTCAACGAAACATATAAAAAAACATTTATTAGTTAAATTTCTTCGAATGATATTCGTAAACAAAATATTAGTACATTCTATGAAAATTCGTACAATATACAAAGTATTTGTATTATGTTATCTTTACAAATTCATTCGTAAAATGTTGCTAATACCTGATGTAGTATCTACGAATATATTCGTTTTAAATATTAATGATATTCGTAAGCAAAAATAAATCAATTCGTATTAGTGCATTGTACAAACGATTGCGTACACATTTACAAATAACTAGTAAAAACGTGTGGCGTTAAAACAAAAAAAAAAAAAAAAAAACCAAACATGCCTAGATTTTATTTTAAGCTATTGAATAGATTTTCAACTGATCAAAATTGAAATTAATTTACTTTTGACCTTTTTGTGAAATACGATGTATTGCACGCATAAAGACGATATAATGTTAGCATATTTAATTTCATACCCAAATTTATTTTAAATATACAGGAGTAAGAATATTTCTTGATTTCCAGTTGAAAAATGCTTGAACAAAAATGTTTCATTACCAGTTTCCAATTTCTTAATAAATTTTTGCGTAAATTTTTAAAAATTAAAAAACTTTTCCGACTAACCGTTTAGAATTTTTTTTTCAATTGTAAGAAATCATTCCAGTATCACTTAAATATTGAATATATCACTTTATAGTTTTAGCTGTGAAATTATAAAAGATTATTCGTCAGTATAACAGTTTCATAGCTATTAGCCAATAGGCGGCGCTAAATACCTCATATATTTTTAGGCATATGCTGAAATTTAGAAGAGAAAAACAACATAACAATAGTAATTATATGTAAATTTTAACTTGCTTTAACTTTAAAAATATAAATTTTTAAGAAAAAAAGTCCTGTTTGCACATCTACAGGTCTAAACCTACCAAACCATACTACATTTATTAAGATTGGACTTTTACTTAAAAAGCCTTACGCCGTACAAAATTTGCGTTTGCGTAAGATAAAATGCGTAAATTTCTCGAGGCTAAAGAGCAGAGGTTCCAACTCCAGCTCAGACAGAATGTTTTTTTTTTCGTTACGAGACATTATGATCATTCGTAAATGTACACTACAAAACAATTTAATGTACAATATACATTTTTACGAATAAAATATTCGTAATATGTACTAATTATAATTAATAAACGTCGATTCTACTAATCCTATTCGTTGCTGAAAACTACGAATAAAATTCGTAGAATAGACGCAGTTATTAGTTATATTTACACACAAATACTTTTGAGTGTAGAATTGTATGGCGCGTTTATTGATTCTGAGAGAAGTCTTGATACAGGTGTGAACTTATTTTAAGTAAAAATTATATAAAAAAAATTTTCAGTTGATTTAAAAATGTCAAATTTATTTTTTTTTTGCATAAAGATTTGTAAAAGACTGACCCATATGTAGGAAGATGTAGAAACCCTGCAGTACTTACGAATCGTATATCATACCAAAATCTATTGTTGCCAGTTTCTTTAATAAACAAAAATATGCGTTTCGGAATATATAAAGATGTAAAAATCTACGTAAGCCTAACTAGTTTTGCTTTGTAACTGATATTATTCAGATGCTGTGTACCTATAAAATAAATTTATTTCTAATTTGTTTTAGTCAGTTTGTCTTACTTTACTATTTTTTATTTATGTTTTGCTTTATTTAAACAAAATAAGAATCATATTTGTTTAAGTTCTTTTTGATTTCGTACTTGTTCGAATAAATTCCTCTGCTTTACGAATTTATTTCTTATCCGCTTTCATAAGACGTTAAATCAGTTAAGTTATTTTTGATCAGAGCCTTGAACTCTACCTAGGAATGTGTATGTTTTAAGTAGCCTTTTCTTTTTTCATTATTCTTATTCGGAGTTCAACGAATTTGCTCAAAATAGCTGCCTAATGATTGCGAATAAAGTTTTTGCCTCCGCTAGAAAACTAAGATGATTTAATTAATTTAAATAATGATTTAATCAACATTAATTCCAACGATTTTAAACAATCTAACAACTAGAATTTGTATTTAAAATGAAGTATGATTTAAACTATCAAACATTTCGAATTTGTATCAATTCAAATCATAGAAAATCAACATAATAAATAACAAAGTCATATAGAAAACTTTCAATCATTAATTAAATTTTTAATATTTTTCAAGGCTACTGATGATGGAACGGGTAGCGCCTTGCGAAACAGTCTGTCTAGTCTGCTGTGAGACTGACTCTGTACAGAGTTGTAGTTGAAGTTCTTGCCTTCTGCATTACTTATTTGATTTAAAAAGCTCCTAATTAATATATTATATCAAACAATCGCAAAATAATAGGTCGCAATAATTTATAAAATTTCAAAATATTTTTAATTGGTTTCTTGTGTAAGAAAATTGATGAATTTAACTTTAATTTTTTATGAAGTGTTTTCCCCCACCTCCAGATAAAAATAGCTTTCGGCGCGTCTGGTTTAAAATTATATTTCATTCGAATGTGTTGGCTAAAATCGGTCAAAAGGTGGGGCTAAAGTTTTGTTTACATTTAACATTCACATTTATATTCACAATCGCAATCGCAATCACACAAACAAAAAAGCAAACAAACAAACAGAAAATTAGTTTTATTAATAAAGATTAATTAATAAAAAAAATCCTCTAAAAGTGTGGTCAATACAAAATCAAACTTTGATGGTTTTATGTTGAATGGTAAATTATTACTTACAAAAACAAAATTAATTCTTTTTAAATTAAAGTATAAGACTTGCTGTTAGATTATAACAACAACATAAGAACATAAATAGAGTGTTAAAAAAAAGGTTTTTGCCAGCAAAAGAAGTAGAAGAGCCTTTAGTAAAATATTTTTACGTCTCACACAACTGACTTAACTAAGCCTGAAAGCTTTTTCGGGTTTTTAGATCTCATCTATTATTTAATTTTGGACTGCAAATGATGCCAGCAAATTCCCTGATTGTAAGTTATCCCTGGTGCTTTAAGTTCTCTTACATCCCTTGCATATTGGTAGACACTTCTCTGCCTCTTTCTCTTTTACGTCTTTTATCTGTTATGCCTAATTTTACTTCTTATTTATATTGAATTCATTTCTTATTTTTTTTTGTCGGTATAACCAATACGAAAGAAAGCAAAAACAAATAAGTAATAATGTTGATTAATGCTCCTGATCAGAGATTTATTTTATTTTTTTTTTATTTTATTTGATACTGAATTTATATACTCGTATAGAGCATAAGAACATATCTTGTCGCAGTTGTTGAGTGCGTGTATTTAACTTATTAAATAAATTATTAATAAGCCATTCTTTTGTAGAACAAATTGTTGCACAAACTCTTATTTATTGCCTAGTTACACTCTTTCAACTTATTTAGTTTATTTTTTCTTGCTATACATTTGTAACTATTTCATCAACAGACTCTTTCTCTTTTCGGTTTCCTGACTTCTTACATGTTTTCATCCGAAATCATACCAAACGAATTAATTTTGTTTAAGCATTAATAATGTCAGAAGTTTTCTGCAGGTTCTTAAAAAGTTTTCCTATTTGGTAAGCAAGATAATTAATCAAAATTTATTAAGTGTTAATAGCTAAGCATAACAAAAAATTAATCCATGATTGCGCTTATGTACACTTAACAAAATTTTTGTGAATATTATTGCAATTAATTCCAAACCTGATCTCTGCTACCCTAGCTATTAAAGTTTAGACTAGCTATCAATTCTCTTAGCTTATTAAAAAATGTATCAAAACAATTTTGCTCAGACAATTATTGCAGAGTGTCAAAAGAATATTTTATTTCATATTCTTTTCTTAAAATTTAAAAATAACAATTTATAATATCAAAAAAAAAAATCATTCTTTTAACTGCTGTGAATCATCAAACTTTTTTCAAAGAGCCTTTATTAAAATTCTACCTATGAATAAGTCATGTAAGAAAAAAAAAAAAATCCTTATTCATTTCTATAAACTTGATGCTCTGGTAAAAATAAATTAAAAACATAGGGCTTAAAATGCAACCATCTTGACATCAGAATAGAGTCACTTAACATATGTACGTCTCAATAAAAAGTCTAAAACAAATTTTAATGTGCTTTTTACGGTTGCAAAAACACCTCAATAATCCAATTGCTTGCTTTGAGTATGATATTGGAGTATATCTCAATAGCACAATATTAATAAATGCACAGCCATAAATACTCTTTGACAGAACGAATCAAATAACATTCAATACATTCACTCATCGGAAATCAAGATCATAAGAAATCTGTGGGATGACCGGAGTATCTGCGACCGAAACATAAGCGGTTGTATACTTTTATTAAACAAAAATTCTTTTTTATACCCCCACCCCCGCCCCGGGTATTATAATGCTTCACTCAAACATTTTACAATCAATAAAATTAACTAAATTTTTAAAAACATTTTACTGGTTTTGGGGCCAAAAGTTTTTTCTTAAAACAGAAATATTTTGTAAAGTAACTTTAATGTCTTGAAATTTTAAATACATATTTTACAGTATCCTTCCAAAAAATGAGAATAGAAAAAATTTTTTAATATTTTTTTTTTAGTCAAACGTAAAAAAAGAACACATTTTTCTTTTATGAATGAGTTTTTAAGATATATTTTTATTTATGTAATAAAAATAAAGCGAATTAATTCATTACTTAGTCCCATTTCCTTTACTTATGGTCAAGTCTTTCATTCATACTATTCATACACATTTTTTTCCATGATTTATAATTAATTTAAAATTAGGCCACTGTTTTAGTAAAATCAATTTTGCTAAGAAACAGTTTGTTTAAATTTCATGATTTTTGGATTAACACACGTTAAATTAAAAAACAACTCGGACACCTAGAAATTTTTTAAAAAAAGATAGCATGGACATTAGGGCGGTTGATTTTTTTATTTGTAAATCGTATAGCAAAAACAAACTACATAAAATTCTAAGAAAATTCTCCGAAGAAACCATGTATCTAAAATAAAATCCTAATCCGCGCCTCTCGACTTGAAAATTTATATGGCCCCTTTTCTACACTCAAAATTTTTTTACATTAAAAAATATTCACCCAAGTAAAAAAGTTTGTATATATTTTTATATTTAATATTTTTATAAGGAACATATATAAACAAATCTTATTTTATAATGCAAATAAAAACAAACAAAAGAAGTGTTTTCACTCAAATAATATTTCAGTAATTTTTCAGTAATTTTTTTACCATAAAAAAATTTTGTGTCATTAAAAGAAATAAGGTCTATAATACATACAAAGAAGCAATTATAGACCTTACAAGAATACAAAGAAAACTTTACTTATTGGTTATATGTTAATTTTGTTAAGTCTTTTTTACTCTCCATTCTAGGTACTTTGGCACGACTTTCTATAGTTACTACTATTTGATCTATATTTCTATATTTCTATAGATCAAATAAACTGGATTAGAGGTCATGTTTTTTTCCTGTTTTAAGAAGTATGTTTTGCATATTTTATTCCAAAAAAAAAATTTTTTTTTTAATAATTCTTTGCTTTTTGCAAAACGCAGTTTAGGTAAAACGTGTTCTAACTATTTTTCATATAGAACGCAAATGAGAGGAGATGCAAATTGGGGTTCAACTGCTTTTTTGATAATTGAATATTTTGATTAGTCTCAAAACAAAACCTGTGTTGCATAAACTATAATATAATAAAACATAAAAGCTATACTTAAAAAAAAAAATTTTGGCGAAAGAAGAGGAAAAAAAATTTTAAGTCGAGAGGCGCGGATTAGGGTTTGATTTTAGACGGAGAATTTTCTTAGAATTTTATGTAGATTAAGTTTTTTCCATACGATTTTTCATTTTTTTTTTCATCCATACAAATCAACCCGCCCTAATGGACGGAGAGTATGTCTTATGTTACGAAATGTTTTAAATTTTCCCTCCCCGTCTTGTGCGCATAGCTGCCAACAAATTTTCCCTCAAAAAAAAACCTTTTTCCCACATCAAATATAAAAATTTGCCACAGAAATGCCCACGGCATGTTTTGAATTAAAAAATACCACAGCAAATAAAAAATACCACAAAAATTCGCAGTCATTAAAAAAATCCCACGAAATTCCTACATATATTTAAAAAAAATCCAACTTTCATCTCAAAATACCACAAAAAATCCCAGTCATTAAAAAGTACCACATAGAATGGAAAAATAACAAGGAAACTTCCTCTTCTAACAACAATTAAAAAATAACACAAAAGTTATTTTTCCCACAAAGTTGGCAACTATGCTTGTGCGAACCATACCAGCACTGTACCATGGAAAGATTGGTACAAACGAGAGGGAATTAATTATTTAGATGACGTTTTTAGAGCTTTAGGCATGGAAAAGTACAAAAAAGGGTTTTAAGAATTTTGGATAAGTGGGCGTGGCACCTCCCATACAAATGGATTAAATTTTTCGCAATACCTGGAAAACCAGTAAAGCTACAAAAACAAGTAAATAGTTCAACAATCATCAACTACCTCATTAAAAGAACATGTGCCAAAAAATGGCGTAATTGGACAAGTGGGCGTGGTAGCTCCCATACAACTGGATCAAATTATTTGCAATATCTGCAGAACCAGAAAAAAATTTAAATGGTAAATGAGTTATGTATAAATTAATTATTAATAATGGACCGAGCAGAAAATAGTCAAGCTATAGCTAATCAAATTTCAAATATCTCATAAAACGTAAAAGTAAAAGAAATTAAAATATTTCGAATAAACATTGAATCTAAAGCGGAAGCAGTAAAATTTAAAAATTGCTTGATTCACAAAATAACTTTTAAAAAATCTATTTTTCATTCGATTTCGTTTATTTTAAATATGAAACATTTGAAATTAAATAAAATTAATGATACTAAAATAAAATGTTCCAAGTTTTTACTATTTCTTAAAAAAAGACACAGTTTCGATAGTATCGTAAGTAGAGACGTAGAATTCCTTTTTATACAGTAATAGAGAAAAATTCTGGTTTTTTTCATGTATATTCTTCAAAACTTTTTTAAAGTATTTCATCTTCTAAATAAAAATTATTCTAAAACAAATTTGTTAATGTTGTCTTTCTTTAAACTTACCTGATCTAAAAAGCTCACAATTAAATTCATGTAAAAATTTGTTTTGTTTTAAAAAATTTTTTTGTTTTATATTTATGGTGATGAATTTGTTGTTCTTTTTCATTTGTTTTGTTGGTTAAAACTAAATGGAATTCAAAGTTATGTTAATAATGTTATGGAAATAAATATGGTTAAATTTGAGTTATTTATTTTTCCTGTAGTAAAAAGCATATACATCTATGTATATTTTAAAAGTAATTTAAAATTAAAATTTTAGTTAACAAAATAAATTTTTAATATGGACAGAATAAAATGCATAATAAAAATAATTGGAAGTTATTATGATATTTTAAAAATAAATGTTGTTTTTAAAGCACAACGCATGCTTAGTAACGCATGCGCAAATTTGAGTAGTAGTATACATATGTACATGCTGAAAATAAATATTCGTTTTATTCGTACTCCAACTCATGGCAGAATAACCAGGTAGGGCCGACTCGGAGAGGAATGAAGTAGAAAGCAGAGAAAAGCGAGCTAGTTGTCAAATACAGCTGTTCATGTCGAGTAAAAATTAAGAAAATCTAAACAAATTTCAACTAACTGAACCAACAACAATTACCAAGCAAATCTAAAACAACGACGCACGGAAAAGAGCATGATCACAGCGGTTGAGCAGCGCTAGAGGGGATGAACCGAATCGTCCACAGAAAATAAACAGAACTTTGCTTACTATGTCCCGCTTTTCACTCGTCACTCACGAAAATTCTCGAGCTTGCGGCGAAAGCAATTATTGCTCCAAGAGCAATTATTCTCTTGCTCTGGTAGCAAGATCTCTTTGTACCGCTTTTCACTCGGCAATAATAGCCTTTGCCGCAAGCAGGGGACGAAAGTCCCCTTTAAGCCGAGTAGTCAACAAACTACTTGCGGCGAAAGCAATTATTGCTCATAGAATTGCCGAGTGAAAAACGGCCCTTTGCAGCACATGCAGAACCAAAACAACAATATCAGCAGCTAGTAGCAACGTTGCCAGTTATGTTGGAAAAATCCCATTCGTGGTAATTTTTAATTGTCTTTAAGAATTTTTGTTTCTGGGAATTCCTATTAAATTTTTTAATTCAGCATGGTATTTTTTAATTGGCGTGGGAATTCAGCGGGGTATTATTTAAATTTCCATGGGAGTTTTCTTACATTTTTTTTTCTTTTTTAGTAAGCAAACTTTCTTTGTGGTATTTCTAAATTTTTTTTTAAATTGTTTGTGCATATGGGACTTATTGTGTTATTTTTTAATGCGAATGAGATTTTTGTGGCAATTTTAAATGCATATGGAATTTGTGGTGGTATTTTTAAAACGCGTTTTTCTGATATTTTTGTATTGCGGTAGAAAGTTTTTTGTTTTATCTTTACAATGGTAATTTTTGTTGTATTTAATTTATGTTATTGTGAAAAAAGTAACTTTTTGTCGGAATTGTTTTAAATTTTAACTGGCAACCTGGGCAGGTAGTAATAAATTAAATACTAAATTTTTTTGTAGTCACATACGGGCTCTCTAGCTGCATGCAGCTGTATTCTCTATTACATTACAACCCAACAAACCATGAATGTTACTGTGCCAGCTAAACAGTATTTAAAACGGCAGCGTCTGATTTGCTGGTATGAAAACGACATGTTTTTGTACCTTTAAACCGTTCTCTATATAATTGTAGAGTCCTTTTTTATATTTATCAAGAATCGAATTGAAATTAATTGTCATATTCGCTTGATGCGTCGTTTGTTCTTTTCTTTTTCCCTCTCTTTTTCACCCGTTCGCCATAAAACTCTAAAATATGCATTGAAATCAAGGTAGTGCAGTTGAGTTGCCGTTTATTATTTAGTTTATTGTTGCATCTTAATAAAAACCATTTCATGAAAAGGTTACAATTGTTTAACAACAAATAAAATTAATATACAACTTAAAGTTTTCTATATGACCTTGTTATTTATTGTGTTGATTTTCTATGATTTAAATACAAATTCTAATTATTTGATAGTTTAAATCATTCTTGATTTTAAACACAAATTCTAGTTGCTTGATAGTTTAAAATCGTTTATTGAGCTTTAGGTCAGGTTAGAACAATTAATTGCTCTAACTAGTTAATCAATCAGCTAACTAATTAATCAGCTAGTGAAGTTTTCCTTTTCATATTCACAATTTTATTGTTGTTGTTTCTTTGGAAAAAATTCGTTGGAGCAATTTATTGTGCTAACCTGACCTAAAGCTCAATAAACGATTTTAAACTATCAAACAACTAGAATTTGTATTTAAAATCAAGAATGATTTAAACTATCAAACATTTAGAATTTATATTTAAATCATAGAAAATCAACATTAATATACAACTTAATAAATGGTATGCTTATATGAAACACACAATGTATAGTTTGCTGACAACGAAATGGTCCGCTTCATTTTCAACCGAGCCGATTGGCTGACTGGGAAAAAAAGCAACTGATGTGTATATAGATGTGTATGTTTTACATACATATTAATAAAAATAGCAACAAAAGTAGCACAACAACAAACGACGTAATAACAAACCACACAAGCAAACACAACAACAACAACAACCTTAAAAACAGCATAAGCATCTACTGCAGCTAAGCAGCTTGTGCATTACTCATACGAATATATGAATTTTTCATCTTCTTAGATTTTGCTATTTTATTAGATATTCGTTTTACTCCCACTAAAACTGATATTTTGGCATTTGTTTTTTCTTTGCACGATGAATATTAAAGCCTGTAGGTATACCCCAAAGTGTCAAATATCACTTTGAAAAAATTCGTGAAAATGACCCCCATACAAACCGCGCTAAGACGCGTAAGACGTAATTCTACGTCAAAATAAAGATCAAGTTTGAACATTTTGAAAACCACGTACAAGTCGGATGACAACCACTCCTACTTCCATACTTAGTGATTTTACCAAAACGGTAAAACCAACACTTAATTATCGACGATAGACTGGTAATAAGTTAAGTACTGATTTTTAAAATGTTTTCTTTATTTTGAAACCCTGAAAATGGTCGGCAAAGCGAATAGAAATCAGAAATGGTCGGCAAAGCGGATAGACAGTAAAAAACAAAATATTTATAATCTAAAATTAAAACGCTGTTTTTAATTTTTGTTAAATCTTAATTTAATTTCTACGGCCATATCTCTTAAAAAATAACCAATTATAAAATTTAAGCCGATCGTATAATATATAATTTTAATTTCTGTGAAATATTTGAGTTTTTTATTTAAGTTTAATTAAGCCATTAGGCTCTATCGCTGATTTATCTGAGGCAAGTTCAATTTGCCTCAGTCAAATAAAGTAACTAAACAATCCTTTCGACAAAAAATCCCACCGCCAACAACTACAACTTTTCATCGTAAACTGATGTGTTTTAAAGTTTTTTGGATTAGAACTAAGGAAAGAAGGGGTAAAGCGTAGGGCCATTGCCCGGCCAGGATTCGAACCCAGGACCCCTGGGTAACAGCGTGCTACCACTAGGCTATCGAGGCAGCCAATTCTGTCATAGGAAACAAAATTCCGCAAAGAAACCTATAGCATTTGGTTCAGGCTCATCGTTTTAGAAAAGTTACTAAAAAAATTGGGCCTTTGAATATATTGCAGAAATTTTTACATGATATACTTATTGAAAAAAAGCTGAATTTGACGTTGGTATGGTGATGGTAAAAACCGAAATCCTAGAATTATTTAAAAATAAATTTTGAGAATGATTTTAAGTATGCAGTATAAATTAAACTTATAAAATTTAAATAACTCACATCGCATACATGTAAATTTATATCCGCGTACTTGTAAATTTGTCAGTAAATGACTTTGAAAATATAATGTAATTAACCATTAAGCAGCTGGTGGCACTTGTGAGTATGCGAATGGGTGTGTGCGTGTGCTTATGTGCTTCATTTTACCACGTGTGAGAGAGCCTACGTTTTTCTGGTAAATTGATTACGTGCTTATATGCTGCAACGTAAGTACAGATGAGGCACTAAAGAAATCTACGTCACAGTCGCTAGGCAAGGACGCAGCTAACTTTGAGCGTCTAGTGCAGTAGAAGGAGCAGCAATAAGGCCAACTACAGGAAAAACTGCCATCAGCTGCAAACTGATTACCATGATATTCAAAGGCACAGCCAGTGTTGTTGTTGGCTGAAGGATTGAATTCGAAATAGCGTTATTAACTTAACGTAAGCATAAAATTTTAATTAGAGCAACTTTCTTGGCATTTATCTGTGTATGTGGTGTTGTGTTAGTGTGTGTATGTTTGTCTTCTTATTGCCACTTCAATATATTTTAAAATATGTATGCGTGTGTGTGTATGGAACCTTTATGGTGGAAGTCATTGTAAGACTCAGTGGCGGTTTTCGCCATTGCAAGGCTCAGGACGGCAGATCTTTGCGAGGCCCTCGGCCTTTCTGCAAAGTATATGAATTATTACAGCCCACTTACACCATATTATTGGTCCTTTGTGATACCACAGAATGGAAGAAGGGAGTAATCAAGTTATAAATTAATAAATAAAAAATATAGAATGTTTAATATTATAGTGTAAGATTTATAAAAGTTAACATAGATTAATAAAAGTTAAAAATGGAAAATTATTAATGATGATACACTAAGAAACATATATTCTTTAAAAAATATACTAAAATCTTTTCAATTTTAGCACGTCATTTTCAATTGAAATAATAGCAAGGGCTTAAAGACGATATGTCATCGAATTCCTCGAAAAATTTTTAATAATTTTTTACCTCGAAAAACTTCTTTCTGCAGATGCAACTCTCACAGGTGAGGCGGCAATAATTCTCAGGATTACTTCGGCAGTGGGGTACACTTCAGTCAAATTTTTTTCTATATAGTATATTTCAATACTGTTATAATGTCGTCGTTTCCTTTGTATGCATGGATAAACATATTAAGTTCTTCAAACAATTCATGTCCATCAGTATAAGATGTTTCTCCTACTGTAAGTGATATTTGCAAGTCGCTGCATTGTTTCAAAAGTTAACTATATCACTATTTTTCTTTAATCTTTTTATATCATAAACATTTTTTATGTCAAATCTAGGTTGGCATCTTACGCGCGCAGTATCGGCAATGATATTAAAAAAGTTTATTTTAAAAATATCTTAAACTGGTTACTCAAAGCTTCAAGCTTCTTTTCCTTCATAATAAAAGTTCTTAGTTTTACGTCTCCACAATTGGTGCATTTTTTTACTCTGCCACATTTAACTTATAACATATATTTTTGTTAAAATGTCATACTATATGAAGAGCGTAACTACAAACTCGTAGTTAGCTATTTTTTTTTCTTCTATAGAATTACATTAACTAACCAACTGACAATCTGTTGTATTTTCTGTTACATCCTTTAAAGCATCACATGAATATATCGCTTAGCTGGTGTTTCACGACCTTCACAGATTCTACCTTGCATTCCCATCTAGTTTCGGAAAGTGGTTTTATCGATAAGGATTTCACATGTGCTTTTAATGTGCTAATAGCCACCTCTGACTCGAACCAGCAAACAAAGTATAGAGCCTTTGCAGCAAACCAACAAGTATGTTTTTGAACACTATATGATGATGCATTTTCTAGGATAAGATTCCAGCTGTGACTCCCACAAGATTTATTTCAAGTATACGCTTCTGACAACAACTTTTTTCCCCCGCATATTAGCTCCATTCTCATATCCTTGGCCTCTGCAATTTTGCAGTGATATACCCAGCTGCTCTATCTCTGTAATTATATAATTAGTCAAACTCTCAGCTGTGATTTATTTGACTGCTAAAAAGTCAATAAAATTTTCTTTAATTTGTATTAAAAAACTTAAAAAATTGACAGTTGCTAAGCACGGGAAACGTCACGAGTACAATCAAGAATAATCAAGTAATATTTATTCTTTATTTATTTTTCAACAATTTTAGTCTCTACGTGACTTGCCCTCAGTTGTATGAGCTTATTTTGAATGTTTCCGAGAAAGTGGTCATTAATCGTTTTGCCTGTTACTTGTTTTAGGTAAAGTCGCAACATTGGATCAAATCAGGCTATTAACTTTACTAATTCTATAAGGTTTCCGCTAGTCTCACTTGAAACTGGGTCAGATATTAACTTCTTTCTATCGTGTCTCAAGGCCAAATTGTGAGATGCTAAAATATTTACAATAGCAAGCAATCTTTCTAAAATGTCTCTCCAACGCTGCATTTCTTGTTCAATTTGATTCTGGGCTGAAGAGTCAAAAGTGGCATAGCTTTTTAGCTCGCTCGCTTAATTGAACCATTTCAACATATAATCTTTTTGCAGTCGACTAGATTCATGAGAATTTAGGATATCAGACAAGTGCTTGCAATTAAACACTCCTTCACTGAATCTAATTCTTGTATTTTCTAGTCCGAAAATTTGACACAGAAAGCAGTAAATGGCATCCTTTGCTTGTATATAAATCATTCAGCACCTGTCAAGTTTTTACCGTTAGCTAATATTTTACTGTAATGATATTCGATGAATCGTTGTCCACTGTCAATAACCGAAGAAAATTCCCTTTAACCCCGATTAGACCTTTTAATACAATCATAGTTCGGTCTACATCAGTAATTGTTAAGGCCACAAACATAGGTCATTTTGAGGGTTCAGCTTTTCAATCCCGTCAACAATGGATATAGACTCAGATACGTATTTTTGCAGCGGCAGATACGTATTCTTGTGTAAGATGTAATAATTGTATTGACTCATTATTCTCGCTCTTGTTACTAGGGGGCAGCCACACCCATGATGATGTAGAAGGAATAATTTCAGCTAAGTTAAAATTAGAGTGCAATAATGAGCCACTTTCCATCAATGAAGGTTCTTGAGGTTTCTTGACCATCACTTTTTATATAGTTGCATATAAAGACCCACGTATATTTTCTTTTACCTGCATTCTTTTAATAGCTCGTTTCCTCTTTGAACTACCAGACTGAAATTTTCTAAGGGCATTACGAACAAGTGAACTCATTTCATAAATCTTGCTTCGCACATAAAACTGAAATTAATATGTTAATAACGTAAGATTCACTAAAACTTAATATCAACTATTACTTACTTCTTGTTATAATGAATTATATAGTTAAAGTATTTTTATTTTTTCTACTTGATGCGAGGCCCCTGTAAGAGCTAGGCCCCGGGCGATTGCCCTACTCGCCCACCCCTAAAACCGACACTGGTAAGACTGCTGCAGCTCCAGCTGGGGTTCACAAACATTTTGAAATAGAAGAAGAACAACTTTACAAATTTGAATCTTTTAATCTTTATAAATTTTAAGTATAAAGAATAGACATCCCACGTTTAATGCATCCCACGTAATGATATAACGAAAATTTATTTTGTTTGCATAAAAAATGCTAAAGAATCCCTGTCATTTGTCATCCTCTATACCAGAGGTTCCTAACCTACTGAAAAAAACCACACTAATTTTGACCTTTCAAATTTTATTTGTTTAAAAAAAAAAATTTATATAAAAAACTAGCTGTTCCAAATATGAAAAAGACGGCAAAAACCTAATTTTTAAAGATGTTTGAAAAACATTTTTACTTTCAATACCTATTAAAACTAGTAAAAAAGCTGCAATATATTTTTTTTTTAATTTATGTAGTGATTTTTGACGCCTTTCACGAAAATTTAACACTAAAAATAGTCAAATTTTGAGAGAAATTCAAACATTTGTTTTGTTGTTTGTACAAGATATTAAGAAATTTTGTATTTTCATGCATTGGAGCAAGGCTTACGTATCAGAAAAAATATTTGCCTTTAAATGATATTTATAACTTCTATACAATATTTAAAAAAATTATAAAAATGTATATTGTTAAAAATTTTTACTAAGTGAAAATGGAAAAAATAAAGTGCTGTTGCTGGTTATCTCCTACAGAAAATGCCTTTGTTTGATATCTTATTACACTAATAAAAAAATTTGTTTGCCCCAATTTTTTCCAAATGAAAAATTTTGTGAAAAACGAACATATGCACGGAAACCATCATTTATTTTATTTATTTAAAAAAAACGTTCACAAACAAGACAGTCTTTTAGATGCAGTCAGAATATAGAAAAATATAATATAGACAAAAAAATAAGTAAAATTTAACTTGAACATATAATAAAATTTAACTGAAAGATCTAATCAAAGTAATAAATTTATTCAAAATAAAAAATGGAGAAATCGACAAAATCAAGAATAACAACAAATAAGGATTAAAAAAATTTTGATTCAGTTAAGGTTTTAATAACATTTGCTTAAAAATAGAGAAAGAAAGAGAATAAGAATAAATGAAGATTAAGCAATTTTAATTAAATTAAGGGTTTTAAAAACATTTGCATAGAATTAGAGAAAGAGAGAGACTTAAGGGAAATGATGAAAAATTGCATTAAAGTTGAGTTTAGTTGCAATACTTTTTCTACTTAAAGGCAGTGAATTCCAAAATCTGATGGTGTTTACATAAAAGAGTCTGTTAGAGTTTAAAAAAAATTATAATATATAAATATTAAAAATAAACCAAAAAAGAGATGATGCTTCCATAATTTTGTTTATAATGTGGACCTAAGATTCATTATAAAGAACATCAAAAAATTAAAGTTTTCTATATGACCTTGTTATTTATTATGTTGATTTATCAAGTATGAGAAAAAATCAAGTATGATTTAAACTATCAAACATTTAGAATTAGTATTTAAATCATAAAAAATCAACATAATAAAGAACATTGAAAAATTTATAAAATCCCGAAGGTCTTAGAAGAGTTACCTCAAAAGTTGGTTTATGCAGCTATTTTGAGTTTTATATATTTTTGACTTCAGATTCGTGATCAGCAACCCCAAAAATCTTTTTTATGTAACAATATTTTCCGTCACATCATAAATAGATTAAGCTTGCATTCAAAGCGTACAATTTAAAGATGTGAGGAGTACGCTCACAAAGAAAGGTTGAGAATCCCTGTTCTATACAAATCCTAATCTACTAACACACACGGTGACACTCACACTCTCAAACAAGTATAGCATCACATGCAGCTGCAAGAGCATATTCTTGCACTGCATCCTTGCAATGCATTTTGGTTAATTGCTTCTGAAGAAGATTAGAAGTTGTTTGTTCCTTAATCATTAGCGACTGCAACGAAAACGGAAACGGAAACGAAACTACGTCAAGCTCGTATGTGTATGTATGTGTGTATGTGTTTGAGTATATGCATCACAAGCGTTTTCTAGCATTTTAATAACCTGTTCCAACATAAAGGCACATTTAAAAGGAAACCAAATCAGGCATGATTTGGCTTGTCGAGCAGCACCTGCAGCTTAGGACCTTTAAGGAGTAAGCTTTTTCATTACAGTCACTTGATTTATGTGGTTTATTTAATGCTTATTAAGAACGTGGTGTTTGATTTTTCATGCATTGTTGTTATTGCTGTTGGCTTTCTAGTTCTTGTACTCAGAAAAGCTGAGAAACTGGGTAAACTAAGTAAAGTGAGGTGAAGCGAAGCATTAAAAAAATTAGAAGATTTGCATAATTAGTAGCGTTAATGAAACTAGGGGTCCTTAAGTTTTATCCTAAATAGGCGTCTGATATTTGACTTGAATTTGATGGTAAAGCGTTTTTATTAAGGTTCCAGAAAATATTTCATATACAAAGTATTAAATAATGCTAACTCAATATAAACTGAGCAAGTGTTTTATAACAAATATATTTGTGCTTTGTCGCACTCGAACTATATTGTTGACAAACCCATATTTTTGCACTGATAAAGATGCTTCTCTTGAAATAATTACTTTATAAGGATGTCTGATGTTTGCTCTTCTGTTCCAACTCCAAGAAATAATAATTCGCGATTTTCACATTTTCCCTTGCTAAAGTGATGACGTTTATCTGTATGATTCGATCTAGCGTGGTCTGTTATCACATTAAATGTTGACTGGGTCTATGCCATTCCAAATTTCCTGGTCAAGTGATCTCAGCCAAAGTGCCTCTTGTTGCTGCAGAGAGTGCCATGTACTCGGCTATCTACACGGAGAGAAAAATATTAAGTATTTTATGCTTGAAGCAAGCAAATAGACTATCAGTTTACACTTAAGCGTAAATTTATCAATTTAGGCATTATTTTGCTAGAATTGAGCAAATTGAGCAAACACATGATGTTAAGAAATGAAATGTTTAATTCAAGAAGCATTTGCTTAAAACTCTAGAATATGTTGTTCATCTTCTAGTCTAGTATTTCCTTGAAGTGGGAATAATTTGCTTAATTCATGTAAAAAATTGGCTGAAAATAAGAATAATTTGGTTGATTTGAAAAATTTATTATCCCTGAATTGAGAAAAATTTGTTTGACCCAAGTGAACAATTTACTGAAAAATAGAATAATTTACTTGATTTGAGAAATTTATTTTCCTTTATATATTGTTTTTATAATTCTAAAAAGCTATGTCATTTTTTGAGTTGTTGGTTCTCGTAAAAAATTTTCTTAATACTATATTGTTTTAATAATAAATTATTAATATTGTAGTGTATTGAAGATTCCTATTTAGGTTAAATGACAAACACGTGCACTTACTTCAAGGTATATTACAAAAGTGATTTTATAATTCATTTATTTATGTGTTACAATTTATCTTACTTGCTAATTAAGGTGCGTGCGCACTAGCTGTCAAACCGACATACTATTACTACTCTAGTACATTACACCTCCCCTCTAATTTGGAAATATAGAAAATATATCCGAATTTAAATCACAACATGTCACGATAATTAATTCTTTTAACACCAGTGCGCTTCGGTCTGACATAGCCTGTGTCAACAAGTGAATGTTCGATGGAAGCTGTTGCTGGAGCTATAATTGGGGAATGTGCAATGTCTTCGACGGTATTCGTGTCATTGGCACAATCTACACTGTTTTTGTTTACATTTAAATCTACAGTATTCTCGTTATCTGAATTCTGATTAAAGTTATTATTTGGAAATGATTTATTACTTTCGACAATGTTGTCTTTAACATTATTAGACATTTCTGTCTTGCATTGTGAATATGATAAAATTTGATCTAGATGACGCTTGATGATTCTCTTTGATTCGGTTTCGAAAACGTAGTTGCGACTTCCCAATATCTCAATAATTTTTGCTTTTATCCATCCGGCTTTATTTGGATTTGTATATTCTCGTATCATGACAACATCACCTTAATCAAATTCATCAATCCGGGTGCCTTTAAATTTGTTCGTTTGATTCAATAGGCTATTACTTATATTATTGCTAACTTCAGTTGGCCTAATTAGAGCAAAACGATTTTTAATTTCCCTGCCAAAAATAACTTTGGAAGGCGTTTCATTAGTGCTACAATGAATTGAATGTCTATAGTCAAATAAATACCTTTGTACCATTGCATCAAGATCAGTTGATAAATCGTTGGTTTTTGCACAGACTAGCGCAGCTCGAAGGCTTTTCTTGAAACTTTTTACTGCATTCTCCGCTGCACCATTTGATGCTGGATGACCAGGCGCGATGACGACAAACTTAACTCCGTTGCTCTTCAAAAATGTTCGAAACGCCCCTGATGTAAACTGGGTTCCAGCATCAGCTACTACTACATCCGGTAACCCAAAACGTGCGAAGACTTCTCGCATTCTACGGATCGTAAAATCGGCTGTAATGGTTTGTGTTTTAAAAACTTCCGGCCACTTGGAGAATGAATCTGTGATAACCAAAAAGTAGTGCTTATTAAATGGACCAGCATAATCAACGTGTACCCTTGACCAAACGCGACCTGTGTTTTCCCAGGGAATAAGTTCCGCTTTCTTTGGTTCTGGTCTAGAAGAAGCGCACGACTCACATGATTTTATGAAACATTCAATGTCTGAATCCATTTTAGGCCACCACATACACATTCGAGCCAGTGATTTACACTTGACGATACCCAAGTGCGACATATGAACGTTTTCCAAAGCTGTGACTCTCAATTTTGAGGGAATGACTACTCGATAGCCCCACATTACCAGCCCTGACTCAACTGTGAGTTCACTACTACGTTGTACAAACGGTTGATATTCATCCCCTATCAAATAATTTATTGACCCATTCTTAATAGCATCTAAGACTTTCTACAGAACGATATCCTTCGCCGTCTCTAAACGAATTTTTGCGTGGTCAAACTTTACACCTTTACTTGTCAAAAAATCTACGAATGTTTTCTCATGACTTGATATACTATTTGCGCTAATTGGTAATCGCGATAGAGCGTCCGCTGCACCATTTTGCAGACCTGGCTTGTGAACGATACGGTATTTGAAACCCATCAAAAATTGCGCCCACCGCTGCATACGAGCTGCTGCAATTTGAGGAATAGCACGGTTTTCTCCAAAAATACCTAACAAGGGTTTATGGTCTGTTCTAAGAGTAAACTCGCGACCTATTAAATACTCAAAAAACTTTCGACATGAATCGACGATCGCTAAGGCTTCTTTTTGTATAATGGGGTACTTTTCCTCCGCTCTAGATAGCGCTCGAGAAAAAAAAAACTATTGGCCTCTCTGTTTGATCTGGCAAACGATGCGATAAAATTCCACTTATTGCTCTGTCTGACGCATCAGTTTCCAAAATCAATGGCAATTTTGGGTTAAAATGGGCTAAAACGACTTCGTTGACCATCTCTCGCTTAATTACTTCAAATGAATTTTGGCACTCACTGCTCCACACAAATTTGGTATCTTTTCGCAGTAGCCGATAAATCGGTGCCATCGTGTGTGCCAGATTTTGAAAAAATCTTCCATAGTAATTGACCAAACCAGCTAGCGCCCGAACTTCCGATATATTGGTTGGCGTCAGCGTGTTGACGATAGCTTCAACACGCTCATTTGATTTTCGCAAACCATCCTTACTTATAACATGCCCTAAAAACTTAACTTCATGTTGAAAAAATTTACGCTTACTCTGCTTTAATCGCAAACCAGCTTTAGAAAAACGCTCAAACACCGCACACAAATTCCCGTTGCTGTCTTAATACCGAAAGCCAGCCTGTTTACTAAGAACACGCCGCGATGTGTGCTCCAAGCTACCAATTTTCTTGACTCGTCGTCCAATTCTAACTGATTATAAGCCATCTCTAAATCGAGTTTCGAAAACTTTTGGCCACCTTCTAGAGCATGAAAAATTTCTTCAACGCGTGGAAGCGGATGTTTGTCATCATCGAGCACCCGGTTGATTGTTATTTTGTTATCCGCACAAATCCGAATGGTACCATCCTCTTTTAAAACTGGCACCAAGGGAGTCCCCCATTCGTTTGTTGGTACCCGAGTGATGACTTCGAGCTTCTCTAGTCTGTCAATTTCCCGGTCGATCTGATCTTTAAATGCAAATGGTAACCTTCTTGGCTTGAAAAATAATGGAGAAACATTAGGTTTAATATTTAAATGAATTTTTCGATACCTGAATCTTCCTAAACCTCCATCAAACAAGTCTGCAAATTTGTTTAACACACCTTCCAAAGTCCGTTCTGCTATATTTATCGCATTGACTTGAGCAAAAGTTAAATTAAATTTGCCTAAAAAGTCACGCCCAACAATCGGCGGACCATCATTATCGACTACTAAAATTTTCAATGAATTCACTGAGTTATTGAATTTAATTTTAGGCTGAAAACTACCAAACACTTTTATCTGATGACCACTGTACGCGAATAGCTTTACTTCAGAAGGATTTAATCTGAAACTAGAAAAATTATCTTTGAAAAACTGTGTCCTACTAATGAAACTGAGCTGCCACTATCAATTATAAATTTATAACAAAAGTCTCCAATCTTTATGTCAGCATAAATTGCAGGCGATTTCAAGTTTGAGGTTATGTTGTACAAATAATCTGACACGTTGACAATCGCTCTTCGCTCATCTTCTTTCTTAACGTAGTTTACGCTTCGTGTCTTTTTCTCTCCGCATATTGGCGAAATATGTCCAACCGCCTTGCATATGTTGCATGCTGCGTTTTTGAATTTGCAGTCGTCGCTCTCCTGATTCTTGTAGCCACAATGTTTGCACTTTTTTCGTTGTTTCTGCTCAGCTGCTCTCCCGGCACTGGAAATGTCGGTGCGTTTACCAAAACTTTTTTTCGCTCTACGTCCAGCTATAAAATCAATGGTCTCTTTGACTTTAGATTCATACTTTACAGCAATTTGAACCGCCTTTTCGAGCACCAAGGTTCCTACATCTTCTTCGCACATTCTCTCAAACGCTTTTCCAGTAAGACTTGTTACAAATGTATCCAAAATTATCTTATCGTAGCGTTCACCAAATTCACAGTTACCAGCCAGACAATTAAGCCGTGCTAGCCACTGTACCGCTGTCTCCTCCGCATTTCTACTCGAGTTATAAAATTTTTGGCGTTCTTGATAAGGAACGATGTTCGAAATATAATATTTTCTCAGTACGGAAAAAAGCTCATCGTATGACTTTGACGATGGCAGAGCTGGTGTACACATGTCGCGTACAATTTTGTACGTACTTGGGCCCATTGAGGTTAGAAGGCATGATTTTTTCTGTGAATCTGAAGTTATGTAATAGGCATCGAAGTAATTCTCCAATCGCTCTTTATACAGCAACCATTCGTCGTTATGTGGATCGAATTTATCCATAGGAACTGGTGGCTGCCTCACAGCTTCGCATGTCTCCTCCAAGAACTTGGTATCAGCTTGACTTTTACTACCCGACGCGTTGTCTCCACCCATTTTAATATATTTTAAATGGACTTAATTTAAAAACTTTATTTGCTGAACGAATTTCGTGAGTTTAAATCCTCGTCGCCACTGTGGTGTATTGAAGATTCCTATTTAGGTTAAATGACAAACACGTGCACTTACTTCAAGGTATATTACAAAAGTGATTTTATTATTCATTTATTTATGTGTTACAATTTATCTTACTTGCTAATTAAGGTGCGTGCGCACTAGCTGTCAAACCGACATACTATTACTACTCTAGTACATTACAAATATAATAATATTTTCAATAACCAACTCTGAGTTTGCTTAAATTGGAAAAAATATTTTCTTGATTTAAGTCTTGTTCCAGTTTCTAGATTAAAGTATTTTATTCTTGTTTCAAGCAATCATTTATTGTACTAATGTTTAGAAATAATTGTTCGTTATAAACTTTTTTAAGCTAATAAGCTTACCTTAAATTCTATGCCAATCAAGCAAACCAATAAATGTGCGCAGTTACGAGCCCTGAATTTTTGGTTGCAATTCATTTAATACATAAAATATTAGCATTTACGTAAAATCTGACTAAACAGTTGAAAAAAATTTATAAAGCGAAAAGAAATTTATAATAATTTCTCAAATAGAATGTTGCGAAAACATAAATCTTGTTGTCGAATTTTTGCAAAATTTTGGAAGAACGATAAAGAAGCATTTAACAATATATTTAATAAAACAGATATGGGCTGAGATCCTAAATGCATTTATGCAATGCATCAGTGTGTTTTATTTTGAATTATTAACCAAAGCTTATTACCGAAACTGCGAAACCGAAGCTTATTAACCAAAACTGTGCCGGTATACTTTTTTTAAGAATATCAACAGAGTTGCGCAGTTTTCGTATTTAAACTTGGCACCAATTGAAAATAAAACAGTCTGATGAATTGCATAGATACATTTAGGAACTCAGCCATGCTTTTATTAACTTGGAATGAAAATAAGTAAGCTTCGTTTATCAAAATGCTATGTAGTGGCAGAAACAGCAGAGGATTTTTATCGAATTAAGCTTTTCATATCAAATGAAATTCCGATTTCTATACAATTGCAAATTTTGAAAACATATTTCCTTCAAAAATAAATAAGTAAAATATTAAATTTTTTAAAACTTCTATAAGGGAATTGTATCCAAATAAAATATATATAGAAAACTAGGGACCCGAACTTGAGTTATAGAAAACTAAATATTTCTCAGAAATGGGTGTTTCCGCATTTTTACAAAATTCTGTAAATAATTGTAACCCTGCCTCGTAATACAGATTCCAGTGAACGTTCTTTTGCACATTAAATTGTTTGAAAAATTGGCTTCTAAATTCGAATAGAGTGGAGCGCCTTACTGACTTAGCGCTATTATTTATTCACCCCGAAAAAGTCTGACTGAATGAAAAAGAATTCATTTGTATCGTCACAGCTGCGACAGTGGGTGTTGAAGGCCAATCCGACTTTTTTGGCGAGTACTCCGAAAAACTTCCAGTACACCTGCCAGGCAAGAGCAAGGTCTAGATTATTAAATTAAAAAAATTAATTTAAAAAAAAACTACAAAAATTATAGGCCGAAAAAGCTTTTCCAACGTGTATCAAAAATTTTTAAGTTGTTTTCATTCGGTTTTTTTCGTGAATTTTTTTAAATTTTTTTCAAGTTATTTTCACTAAAATTTAAATAACTTCATTATATCTTGTGCAATCTTATTTCTAAGATATTAAAAATAAATTAAAAGTTATGAAGTTATTTGAATTTTGAAAACTTTTGTGTGGAAATAAAATACAAAAAATATCAAAAATATGTAGATTGGAAGAGCTTATTTCGGCCTATAATTTCTGAAAGTTTATTCTTTGCAACTATTACACCAATAAATTTACGAAAATCATGATTTTAGGAGGGTTTGCATAATTTGAGCAAAAAAGTTTTAGATTACTGACGGCTTTCGTTACTGCCACAATATTTTGGGAGTTAGTATTAAACAGATCCAGGTTCATTTTTATAGGGATACAAATTGAAGTTTTTTCCCCCATACATGTTGAGGCACCTTAATAGATATACATAAATAATTTTACCATTTTCCACTTCTCACTCTAAATAATTGGATGGGAGATAAAGGTTTATATGCTTTATATGTATGTACATGAAAAATTTTGCATATCATAAAAAGGTGTGTGTGGTTTTTAATAAATTTCTTATGCACTAGTTTACACTTGAAAAATTTGTTAATTGAAATTTCAAAAAAAAGTGATTCAGATTTTTTTATTTAATGCTTAAATAATTTTTAAATTGTTCTAATTTTTAAAAAATTGTGGTCAGATCGGTACCAGTTCGTTTAAAAGTTATTAAAACCTCATAGATTTTGCTTTCTTTGCATGCAACGCATTACATGCAAATGGGATGAAACAAATTACAATTCGTCATCAATATAACCGTCAATTACTTTCAGGACATGCTGCAGCTCAGCGCACTTTATAATAACAAAAGCTTATCGGACAAATATTCAAGCAAACAGATGCGCAATGAATAAAGCTTCAATGAATTTTCAACTGACAACGCATACATCACACTAGCAGCAGCAGCCGCAGCAGAAGCGGAAGCAAAACAGTAAGCAGTAGCGGTAGCAGCAGCCTGTCAGCTGGAGGCGTATCAATTGATTAATGATCGACTGGCGAGTAGAGTAGCAGCAATAAAGCCGCAGCAATGGCAGCATATTAAATGCAACTGCTATAAAAACGACAACAACAACAAAATTTATTCACAACAAGGACGCGAAGTATACAACCTCGTTCACTTTGAGCTCCATCATTTTGCGATTCATTGGAAGGTTTTGAATTATCAATATTAGCACTCAAACTCCAAAGTTGGCTATTACTCTAAAGAAACCAGCCAACTCCAGCACCCTCGTAGCACATTTGCAGTACGCTGATTGCCACAGCAGTGAGGCGATACATCGACGACACCTTTGCGCTCAAATGAAGCTCAATAAAGCTATTCACTGCAAAAAGAATACCTTAAAAACAATCTTATTTTGATTAATGATATGCATCAAGCAAATAAATAAAAATTTCAACATAAACAAAAACTTCATGAAGGACAAAGAAAAAAATAAACAATAATACAATATCTAAAAATATATATATCCTTTCAAAGCAGTGTTTCTCTTTGAAATCAAATTTTTTTCAACATCATGTTCAATTTGCACATCATTTCAATTAGCAGTTCAAATTGCAAGCTGGCAACACTGTTTTTTGTTGATTGCTTTGACGTATACAATTAATTGATGTTGCTGTGGCTGTCATCATTATTATCAATTGTTGTTGGCAGCGGGTTAAAAGATCCTGTCTCCATTTAGGGTTTTTTTTTTAATCTAATTCATTGTTCGACGTAACGAAATGTGAAAATGTCATTCTTACAAATATTCCATCCATCAGAAAAAGACAACATTTCGTGGTCGTGTTGGTGCTTGTAAATGTTGTTGTTACAATTGGTCGCTCATTCATTATTCCATTTTTTGTAAAAGTTGTTCAGAATTGACAACAGTTTTGGTAAATGTGTCTTTACTTGTTAATGTTATTTAAATGCATTTATGAATTGAAATTACAATTGATGAGAATGTATGTTTAATGTTGTTGCCGTTTTTTGGTTTTTGCTGACATCATTGCATAGCTGAAAAAAGTTTACCAAAATCTTTATTGTGTCAACTGTCAATGCAGAATGTTTGTGAATGAAAAAATTACCGACATGATTCAAATATTTCAATTTTTTCCATAGTCAATTTATTACCAGAATATTACTTATGAGCTTGAGGAATTTTTTAAATGTACGATTTTTTGCACACTTAAAATATATAAAATAAAAAAGATTAAGATATAAGATATATGATATAAGATATAATATATTAGATATAAGATATAAGATATGAGATATAAGATTAAAGATATAAGATATAAGATATAAGATATAAGATATAAGATATAAGATATAAGATATAATATATAAGATATAAGATATAAGATATAAGATATAAGATATAAGATATAAGATATAAGATATAGGATATAAGATATAAGATCTAAGATATAAGATATATGATATAAGATATAAGATATAAGATATAAGATATAAGATATAAGATATAAGATATAAGATATAAGATATAAGATATAAGATATAAGATATAAGATATAAGATATAAGATATAAGATATAAGATATAAGATATAAGATATAAGATATAAGATATAAGATATAAGATATAAGATATAAGATATAAGATATAAGATATAAGATATAAGATATAAGATATAAGATATAAGATATAAGATATAAGATATAAGATATAAGATATAAGATATAAGATATAAGATATAAGATATAAGATATAAGATATAAGATATAAGATATAAGATATAAGATATAAGATATAAGATATAAGATATAAGATATAAGATATAAGATATAAGATATAAGATATAAGATATAAGATATAAGCTATAAGATATAAGATATAAGATATAAGATATAAGATATAAGATATAAGATATAAGATATAAGATATAAGATATAAGATATAAGATATAAGATATAAGATATAAGATATAAGATATAAGATATAAGATATATGATATAAGATATAAGATATAGAATATAGAATATAGAATATAAGATATAAGATATAAGATATAAGATATAAAATATAAGATATAAGATATGAGATATAAGATATAAAATATAAGATATAAGATATAAAATATAAGATATAAGATATAAGATATAAGATATAAGATATAAGATATAAGATATAAGATATAAGATATAAGATATAAGATATAAGATATAGAATATAGAATATAAGATATAAGATATAAGATATAATATATAATATATAAGATATAAGATATAAGATATAAGATATAAGATATAAGATATAAGATATAAGATATAAGATATAAGATATAAGATATAAGATATAAGATATAGAATATAGAATATAAGATATAAGATATAAGATCTAAGATATAAGATATATGATATAAGATATAAGATATAAGATATAAGATATAAGATATAGAATATAGAATATAAGATATAAGATCTAAGATATAAGATATAAAATATAAGATATAAGATATGAGATATAAGATATAAAATATAAGATATAAGATATAAAATATAAGATATAAGATATAAGATATAAGATATAAGATATAAGATATAAGATATAAGATATAAGATATAAGATATAAGATATAAGATATAAGATATAAGATATAAGATATAAGATATAAGATATAAGATATAAGATATAAGATATAAGATATAAGATATAAGATATAAGATATAAGATATAAGATATAAGATATAAGATATAAGATATAAGATATAAGATATAAGATATAAGATATAAGATATAAGATATAAGATATAAGATATAAGATATAAGATATAAGATATAAGATATAAGATATAAGATATAAGATATAAAATCTAAGATATAAGATATATGATATAAGATATAAGATATAAGATATAAGATATAAGATATAAGATATAAGATATAAGATATAAGATATAAGATATAAGATATAAGATATAAGATATAAGATATAAGATATAAGATATAAGATATAAGATATAAGATATAAGATATAAGATATAAGATATAAGATATAAGATATAGGATATAAGATATAAGATCTAAGATATATGATATAAGATATAAGATATAAGATATAAGATATAAGATATAAGATATAAGATATAAGATCTAAGATCTACGATATAAGATATAAGACATAAGATATAAGACACAAGACACAAGATATAAGATATAAGATACAAGATATAAGATATAAGATATAAGATATAAGATATAAGATATAAGATACAAGATTTAAGATATAGGATATAAGATATAAGACATAAGACATAAGATATAAGATATAAGATATAAGACACAAGACACAAGATATAAGATATTAGATACAAGATATAAGATAAAGGATATAAGATATAAGATATAGAATATAGAATATAAGATATAAGATATAAGATATAAGATCTAAGATATAAGATATATGATATAAGATAAAAGATATAAGATATAAGATATAAGATATAAGATATAAGATATTAGATATAGAATATAGAATATAAGATATAAGATATAAGATCTAAGATATAAGGTATATGATATAAGATATAAGATATAAGATATAAGATATAAGATATAAGATATATGATATAAGATATAAGATATAAGGTCTAAGATATAAGATATAAGATATTAGATATAAGATATAAGATATAAGATATAAGATATAAGACATAAGTAGGTAGAATATGGGGTTTCTGGCACAGCGGAGCAGCGGAGCCGCTTGCTTGCTTGGTTGCTTTTGAAGCGTGCGTCATAGCTGACGGTAGTTTTTTGTGGTTTTGACTTCTGTCCGTCGCCCGCCCCATCCCCCCGTCCGTCCGTCCGTCCGTTTTGCGGTTTTTGATAAGTAGTTGCATAAAAATGTAAACATTTTTGTTTTTCAATGTTTGAGAAAATAACAAATTGTCTTCTGCGGTTTTGATAAGAAGTTGAATAAAATCCCTTAAAAAACAGAAATATTTGTATATAAAAATTTATTAAACATTAAGAATACGGCAATAAACAATCAAACACGGAATAAGCAACTTATAAAAATGGATTCATTTAAATGTGACAAGTGCCAATTAACCTTTAAGAAAAAGTTTAATCTAAACCGACACGTGAGAGTAAAACATGAAAGTCAACAATCGGAACATTACAAATGTGATATTTGCATGAAGTTTTTTACACGTAATGATAGTTTAGTGAAACATTTAAGACGACAACATTCATCTTTTTCAACACCAACTGCATCAACATTAACAGCATCAGCAGCGGGAACAGCATCAAATAATGTACCAAAACTTCAGAAGATTGTAACAAATACAATTCCAAATGTCTATTGCAGCGCATGCAAGAAAGATATAATTATAAAGAATTGGTCTTACCACATCAGGACTAACGCACATAAAAACAATAGCGGTGAAATAGTAAACGAGCATTTAACTAGAATTTCGTCTGTATTTAATGAACGTATAGAAACATTTATATATAAAAATACCAATGAGGGTTTATTGAATGCCGAAATTTTTCTAGATAACGCTAAAAAAATTGTTATACAAGCTCTTCAGGATATGTTACAGAAACACATCAACATTAAATTCAATATAGAATTGTTTTGCGAATACGTAAAAATGTGTGATAGTGAGATGACAATTGATATAAAATCTCATCAAACAAAAATGATGATGATTCAACAATCAACAGATTTGAACTCCATTTTTGATAAAAAACGTAACAATTTAATAACAAAAATGTCAGAATTTCAAGAACGTGACAGCGGTTGGTCTCTCATCAGAATTTTACACTTGGAGATTAATATTAATCAATACAAGCCAATAAAAGGCTCCCAATATATTCGATTGCCTAAAAATATATTGAAGAAACATGCTTGTATAAATATACAAAATTCTGATGAATACTGTTTTAAATGGGCAATGATATCAGCCTTGCATCCTTTCATTTTTAATCCACAAAGATGTTCGAGTTATAATGTAGAAAATATAAAATCCTCTATAATACATTTGAAGAATGGTAAAACTCTCAACTTTGAAGGACTTATCTTTCCGTTGAGAGTCAAAGATGTTATAATTTTTGAAGAAAATAATCCGGAAACAAGCATCAATGTCTTTGGTTACGATGAAGAGCTGAAGAGTATAGTTGGACCGTACTATATCACAAAGGAAGAGAAGAGTAGACATATAAATCTACTTCTGCTTCAGAAAAGTGATAAATTTCACTATATTTGGATAAAGAACATTTCAAGGTGAATATTATATTTATATACATATATAATGTTGAAAGCATTTTTAATAATTTGTTTTGTTTTTATTTTCAGACTTTTGAAAAATCAAGTGACAAAGCACAAGACACGAATACATTTGTGCAATGTGTGCTTGCAGTTTTTTGAATCCAGCTACAAATTACAACGACACAAACAGGAATGTAACAGAATAGTTACAAAAGTTCCGGATATAGAAAATTGTAAGGTTGCATTTCAAAATTTTAAACATAAGTTAGACGTTCCTTTTGTAGTATATGCGGATTTTGAATGTTTTCTATCATCAGAAAACACTCAAAATTCAGGTTCAATAAGAACAGTTCAGAGCCACATTCCGTGCGCATATAGTTATTATATTAAGTGTAGTTTTAATAGTTCCTTAGATAAGTTTAGAATATATACAGGTGAAGATGCACCTATTAATTTTATTAAAACCTTAGTTAGCGATGCTAAGGAAATTTATAATAATTATTTAAGTAAAATTAAACCAATGAATTTCCTCACACCATTAGAGTTAGATATTCAAAATAAAAACACTAACTGTCATATTTGCGAAAAAAGTTTTAAAGAGGATGAGTATAGAGTAGCAGATCATTGTCATTTAACTGGAAAATATCGCGGACCGGCACATATTGATTGCAATCTAAATTTTAAAATTGCTAAATTCATCCCAATATTTTTCCACAATCTTTCTTCATATGATTGCCATTTATTTATTAAAGAACTTTCAACGGTTCCTGGTAGAATAAACGTAATACCACTAAATAAGGAAATATATGTCTCAGTTTCCAAACATATACATTTCGATGATGATGATGATAGCGTTGAACTAAGGTTTTTAGATTCCTTTAGATTTATGGCTTCTAGTCTATCAAACTTAGTCAATAATTTATCAAACAGAGATTTTTATATTTTACGGTCTACGTTTAACGATGATGTCGAATTCAATCTCTTGAAGCAAAAAGGTATATTTCCTTATGATTATTTTGATTCACAGGAACGTCTTCAAGAAGAATGTTTACCTCCGAGGGAAAAGTTCTTTAATAAATTAACCAATGAAGAATGTAGTGTTGCCGACTATGAACATGCTCAAGAAGTATGGTCAACTTTTAATTGCACAACACTACATGATTACTTAGAACTTTACCTTAAAACAGATGTTCTACTTCTTACTGATGTTTTCGAAAATTTTAGAAAAGTATGTAAATCAATTTACAATCTTGATCCTTGTCAATATTATACAGCTCCCGGACTATCTTGGGGAGCAATGTTAAAGTACACAAAAATTGAATTAGACCTACTAACAGACATTGACATGATTAAATTCATTCAAAAAGGAATAAGGGGAGGTATTGTGCAATGTTCCAATAGACATGTTAAGGCAAATAATAAATATATGGATGACTTTGATGTTACAAAACCCTCAAATTATCTCATGTATTTAGATGCCAATAATTTGTATGGTTGGGCAATGTCTCAATATTTGCCTGAAGGAAATTTTGAATGGGTTGATGATGTATCAACATTTCAGTTAAATGAGCATGGTAATGATTCTTGTGAAGGATATATTTTAGAAGTTGATTTAGAGATATCTTCTGCAATGCATGATATATATAATGACTTACCGTTTTGTTCAGAAAATAAAAAAAGTCCGATCGGTAAACATCAAAAACTTATAATCGATTTGAATAATAAATCAAATTATATCATTCATTATGTTAACTTACAACAATGTTTACAAAATGGAATAAAACTTAAAAAAATTCACAGAATTTTAAAATTTAAACAATCGCCATGGTTAAAAAAATATATTGATTTGAATACTTTTCATAGAACGCAAGCTAAAAATGATTTTGAAAAGAACTTTTTCAAGTTATTAAATAATGCTGTTTATGGTAAAACCATGGAGAATGTAGATAAGAGGAAAGATGTTAAAATTGTTTGCGAGTGGGAAAATAGAGGAAAAAGATTGGGAGCTAGAAGCTTAATTGCTAAACCAAATTTTCATAGCTCTACAAGATTTACCGAAAATATGGTAGCAATACAACTTAATAGAATACATACCCTATATGATAAACCAATTTATATAGGGTTTGTAGTTCTAGAACTCTCTAAATGGAAAATGTATGATTTTCACTATGATTACATGCTTCCAAAATTTAGAGAGAACTTAAGTTTATGCTATATGGATACTGACTCTTTCATCTATTCAATTAAGACTGAAGACTTCTATAATGACATTAAACCTGACATTCATTTAAAATTTGACACATCCGACTACAAACTCAACAATCCTTATGAGATAGAACGACAAAATAAAAAGGTATTAGGTCTCATGAAAGATGAAAATAATGGAAAAATAATGAGGGAATTCATTGGTTTGAGGGCAAAAATGTATTCTATTAGTGTTGAGGGCGATAATGATATCAAAAAAGCTAAAGGAGTAAAAAAATCAGCTTTGATGTCCCTCAGTATTGATGATTATAGAAAATGTTTATTTAATAAGAAAATTTATTATGATAAAATGTTAACTTTTAGATCTAAGATTCATAAGATATATACACAAGAAATTGAAAAAATTGTATTAAGTTATTTTGATGACAAACGTTATATATTAGAAAATGGTGTTAATACCCTTGCATGGGGACATCATAGATTATTAAATAAAAATGTATTAAAAGCTTGAAAACTTAAAAAAATAAAAACAAAATAATTTTATGTTTTAAAGGAAATTTTTATTATTTAAAATGTAATATCTTCAGAAAATATTTTTAATCGTCTAAAAGACAATTCGCAAAAAAATATTGTTGAATCAATTACATAAAAATCGCTATCTATAGTTACTACTTCTACTTTAGTAACTATTTGTTTTTTATTTTGGTCCATGAAAATAACTTTGGATTCTGATAGTATGCTTCTCGGAATGCCATTTGCATCGTCCATGGTCCTAACATTTTCCTCGCAGAGTTCGTCAATATTTGGTTGAAGCGCCAGAGTAAAGACATCTATGAATCGTGGATGCTCCCAAATGTATTTAAAATGGTTGTAGTTCCCAAGATGACAGTCTGTCGTTGTCAACCAAAAAAAAGGTTCCGGGGTGGTGATGCGATAATTTTTTGGATCACAGTAAAAGTGCTCATCGAATGCATCCATGTTGATATTTTCCATTTTTTTAATTATGTGTAAACTGTGCTGTTTTGGAGAACTTTATATAGCAAAAAGTTTTAATTAAACCCTTTGAGTGCTACTATCAACAAAAAAAAAAAACCGCAGAAGGCAATTTGTTATTTTCCCAAGCATTGATGAGAAAAATTTTATGCAACTGCTTATCAAAAACCGCAGAAGACAATTTGTTATTTAATAAAAATTCATTTGGGGAAACAGTTTTAAGATAAGTATTTTATTTTTTTATATTATCAATAAGTGAACATACTATGTAATATTATATTTTTGAAATAAAAATTGTAAACATAATTGACCACAAATAACTGTGTTGTATTTTTGTTTTTGTTCATAGTTGTAATATATTGGCGTCTTTAAGTAATTGATGAGTTCTAATGGGGGTTGCAAGTTTCCAAAGCTATCAAAATATTCCTTATAGTTTTTATTTTTATAGTAAGCTACCCAATGAGTACCGGGTCCGTTAACATCATCTAAATTGAGAATACCACATTCTTGAGTATACGGTTTTGTTGGTAAAGAATCTCTCATAAAAATTCCTCTAAAATATTTAAGAAATTTACAATATTTCATTAAATCCACATCGGTTAATGGTCTTTTAGGTAGCTTTCTTAAGAGTTTTTTGACTGAGGTCGTAAAAACAAACCATATCCTTCTTTATAAGGTTTTAGAAATAGACCTTTACCCATAGCTATTGACTCCATATATCTATTGTGACGAGTAGCTTCAGCTAATTGTTCTTTTCCATTTTTTATATCATTTATAGCTTTTGCTACAGCTGATCCTCCAGAAGCTATACCTCCAAGAGCACCTAGTGCTGTTAAAATGGGTATTAGTGGTAAAACTCCACCTATTTTTGGAACTGGGATTACTCGTGGTATATTAACTTGAGATTTTTTTCGTTTAAAACTTGACTGTACAGCTTTATGGGCTATTTTATAAGCATCACTGAATGAATTAGGTTTCTTTTTTATCAACATTTTTACACCCTTTTTAACTGCTAACGAAAAGAGTTTCTCTCGATTCACTTTAGGGTTTTTATACTTTTTGCGCTTGGTTTGCCTTCTTTTCGATTTACTTTTGTTCTTGTTTCTCTTAATGCCCATTCCAAATTTAACTTTTGTTTTCATTGCATTTGTTACGAACCAAGCGTACGCACGTTCTTTCAAATCGCTATCTTTGGATGTAACTCTTTGCCAAGCTTTCTCAGATAAAATATTATCAGCCTGATGCCGTGTGTTTATATCTTTTGATTGTGAATATGCAATATCATGCTCCTTACAAGCCGCATCTAATGGATTAATACCCTTATCACCTCTTTCTAAACGTTTTTGAAGTTTTGTTCCTGGTCCACAAAATTGATATCCCGGTAAATGAAGTTCAACTGGCAATGAATTTATTAAGTTGTTTATGAAACCATATCCTCTTTTCAACTGTTGCCGATGTGTATTATCTTTGTATATTATACCCATTTTAAAAATAAAATTAACATTTGGTTGTGAGTATAAAAAGGGAATGATGATTATAGTTATATATGATTGATTTATATTCCATTTAATATAGTATTCAAAATGAGGTTAATTAAACAACGTATTCAGCTTAATGTTCATAATGCTGACTTATTTAATGATAGCGATAAAATAAGCAAAATTGTTCACAGTCCTCTTTTACCTAATTCAATACGTGCATTATTTGTTGGACCATCAAATTGTGGTAAAACTAACGCCATGATTAGTCTTATTGTGGATCCAAATGGCTTAAAGTTTAAAAACATATACATATATTCAAAATCTTTATATCAACCAAAATACGAATATTTGAAGAAACTCATTGTGCCAATAAAAGGAATAAATCTCTATACTTTCTCAGAAAATGAAGATGTTATAAGTCCAGATAAAGCTAAACCAAATTCAATTTTCATTTTTGATGATGTTATTTGTGACAAACAAAGCACTATACGAAAATATTTTTGTATGGGTCGTCATAAACAAATTGATTGTTTTTATTTGTGTCAAACCTATACAAAAATTCCTAAGCATTTAATACGTGATAATGCAAACATGATTATTATATTCAAACAAGATGAAATGAATTTAAAACATATTTTCAATGATCATGTTATTGGAGACATGGATTTCAGAATGTTTATAAAGATTTGCAATGAATGTTGGAAAGAAAAGTATGGTTTTGTTGTGATAAATAAAGATGATACTATAAACAAGGGTCGGTATCGAAAAGGTTTTGATAATTTCATACATATATAAAAATCACATCACCACCTGTTACACCTCAGATCAGTATCAGATATATACCAGATCAGTATCAGATATAAACCAGATAAGTATCAGATTTTAGAAAGCTCACAGAAACAATAATCATGAAAAATACAAGCCTTAATGTTTTAACAAACCTTGCTAACACTCGGAAAATCTTAAAAGAAAAATTGAAGGAAATAAAATTAGGTGAAATAGATCGAGTTAAATTGCTTGAAAATACATTTCAACCCATTTCAAAGCCATTGAATGAAATAATTGGAAAGCTTAATAAAGATGAACACAATGAATATAACAAAGAAAACAAACGCACTAACGATCTTGCTAAAAAGAAAAAAGAAAATATTGAAGAAATGTTTTGGGATGATATTGATGATGGTATGCCACAAAAATCTACTCAAAATGTGAACTTAAATGTTGATCCACAATATCTAACAACACTTGACACAGCAATGAATGATAAAACAATTTTAAAAAAGCGTAGTTTATTGAACAAAAATAAACTAAGACATAACAAACCATATCAGCATACAAGCAAGATAAAACCCAACATTGAAAATGAATTAGCAAAGTCTTTAAAACATTATCAACGTTCATACACCAAACACCCCAACATTCAAACAGTAGAATTTGATAAAGACTTAAAAAATGATAATGGATATGCTGATGCAAAAAACAAAGGCTATGCTAATTATAATGTAAGGTCAGAATCTGATTTTGATAATGAAAATATACTAAATAATGATGTTGAATACAAAAACAAAATAAATTATAATACAGAATCTGAATCTGACTTTGAAAATGAAACAAAACAAAAGGTTAAAAAACAAATTATTATAAAACGAAAAAACAAAGGGTTGCAAAAAAATTTTAAACAGCGATTAAGAGATCTTCACAATAAGAACAAACATTCATTGCAACAAGAGAAATATGCTAACAAAATATCCAAGTTGAATACAAACGTCAAAATTCATGATATTGGTAATGATTTAGTCCCTGTAAGATATGAAAAAAATTATATCGATAGCACGAACAAAGAAGAAAAAACGAATAAGAAATTAAAAATAAAGAAACATTTAAAATTTAAAAAACAATTAAAAAATAAAATTAAAAAAATTTATCATCCCATTATATCAAACGAAATTCTCAATTCTCAAAATAAAACCAATAACAAAATCAATAATAATAATAATGAGGAAACTCACAATTTGATAGAAAATGAAGTACAAAATGAAAACAGAGTAAGAAGAGATATTGAAAATGATCGAGAACTATGGACAAGACATAAACATTTTAAACGTAAGGCTAATGATCAGTTAAACACAGATTATAAACACCTTAAACAATTAGAAAATAATCGAGATAAGCACAATTCTCTACAACAAAACATTCAAATACTTAAAGATAGTAAAAAATTGGATAAAGTATATGGATTTAATATAGATTCATTGGGTAGATGGAGATATGGGAAAGAACTTTTAAAAATTCCTAATGAAAATAAAATTTCGGTTGGAAAATATAAATGGCAGATGACACCTGGTCTATTTGAATTAGTTTTTCATGCAAATCCCCTTCATTTCACTAAACGGGATTTACAAAATTATAAAGATATTTTATTATCTACAAATGCTCATAGACGTAATTATAATTCAAACAATCAAATTAAAGGAACAAAATCTTATAAATATCAACGTATAATAAGGAAAATATTCAATTTACCAAGCGCATTGATACGTGGACAAGGTCTTAAAGTTTTAAAGTTCATTAACAATAAATCGAACTATGAGTATTGGGATGATCCCAATGAATTAGTTGAAAGATTACGATTACTTATATCATCATCAACTGCTGGACATAATAACCATAATAACGAAATAATATCTATCATTGAAGAGTTGAAAGAAGCTAATATAATTATATAGCTAAAAAATGTATTCAAATATTGATAAGTTTGGTCATTCTTCATTATCGAAAGATAACAATAGTAGAGTAAATATCAAAACAATTTTACGAAATACTATTGGTTGGAATGTAGACGAAAATAAAAACCTAAATTTACATATGAAAAGAGTTATCAACTTAGGATTACCCAATGATGATAATGACGCCATTTCTCGTATATTTTTTTTCGAGAATCTAAATAAGGTAACAAACATCTATGAAAAGAAAATGGTAGATATAAATACGGCCATGGAGAATCTAAACAGTATAACAAATAGGTTAGAAAATAAAACAAGGGATTTGAATGTTGCACTGAATGATAACATTAAAAATGATATAGATTTAATTGAGTCAGCAATTGATAATCGAATAAAATCTGTATATAAGGAAAGCTTTGAAGAAGTTAATGATTATTTAAAGACTATTGAAGACTTCTTGTTTAAATATGTAGTCGGGAAAAATCAGACTAATGCAGATGATGTTAAAAAATTGAAAATAAAATATCCAAAAATAAAAGGATTGCAATAACGAGATATATGACTATATATAATATGGATAATAATAATAATAAACGAGATATAGTTGAAGAACTACATAAACAAGCACGGAAAAATTTTAAAAGAAGACATGTAATAATGAAAGGAATTGATAACTTATGGCAAGCAGATTTAGTGGAAATGATTCCATATAAAAATGTTAATATGAATTATCGTTACCTTCTAACTGTTATTGACACATTTTCAAAGAAAGCATGGGCGGAGTCCATTAAAAATAAAACTGGAGAAAACGTTACAACCGCAATGAAAAGTATTTTCAACACAAGTAGCCGTATACCAAAAAATCTTCAAACGGATGATGGGAAAGAATTTTACAACGTACATTTTAAAAGATTAATGTCATTGAAAGGTATCAATCATTATTCTACATTTTCAACTTTAAAAGCATCAATAGTGGAACGTTTCAACAGAACTTTAAAGGGAATGATGTGGAAGGAGTTTAGCTTTAATGGAACATACAAATGGATTGATAGCTATAAAAGCCTAGTTAACCAATATAACAACACATTTCATAGAACTATTAAGATGACACCCAATGAAGTAAATTCTTTAAATGAAAAATTTATATTAAAAACTGTTTATAACAATCCAAAAATTTTTCATAAACCAAGATTTAAGTTAAATGATAATGTTAGAATAAGTAAATATAAACATACATTTGAAAAAGGGTATACACCAAATTGGACAACTGAAATATTTAAAATCAGAAATATTCAAAATACAAACCCTACTACATACATACTTGAAGATTATCAAGGAAATGAAATCAAAGGAGGTTTCTATGAATATGAATTGATAAAAACCAAATTTCCACAAACATATTTAGTTGAAAAAATTTTAAGAAGGCGTAATAATAGAGCTTTTGTTAAATGGTTAGGTTTTTCTTCAGACCATAATTCTTGGATTGATGTAAATGATTTAATATAAATGTAATAATGTATAAGAAACATATTTTAGTCCACTACTTAATGATTGGTCAACAACATGTCGTTTACTTTAACAATAAATGGAAACTCATCACAACTTGTTGCAAATTATTTTCCGCCTATAGAACTCAAGCAAGATTATGTTTGTGGTTTGATTAGTTTCGACTCTTATCATTCTATTCCAAATGTGGATGATGAAAACAATTTGTTTCACATTGGTGATAAAACAATTGTAATACCAATAGGATCCTATGAATTCATGGATATATCTGAGAAAATTGTTGATGAATATGAACCATATAACGCTGGATTATTAGATATAAAAGCAAACTATAACACATTGCAAACAGAAATTCATAGTACCAAGGAACCAATTTTCTTCAATAGAGGTTGTTCAATTGGATCATTACTAGGATTTAGTAAAAGAATATTGGAACCTGATGTTATCAATTATTCTGATAATCCAGTAGATATTTCTAAAATAAATACAATATCAATTGAATGCAATATTATTAATGGATCTTATATAAATGAAGTATCTGTACATACAATTCATCAGTTCTCTCTTCGAGTTAGTCCAGGATATAAAATTACTGAAATACCAATGAATGTTATATATTTACCAGTTAATACAAGACAAATAAGCACTCTTGTTCTTAAAGTCGTAGATCAAGGTGGTAACCTCATTAATTTCCGTGGTGAAAAAATATCAATAAGACTACATTTAAAGCCTATATAAAGAATGATTGTTTTTAATAAAAAGCATTTACATAACAACTCATTCACTAGTGTACCGAAAACAACAACAAAAGAAGAATCAAATTCAAATAAAAAACCTACTTTTAAGAAACCCACACATAGAATTTATCTAACAAAATCGAACAAAGAGTTTTTAGAAAGCATTGGATTACAATTAAAAAAACAACATGAGTGACGTAATTAATGTTCTGTATAGACCATTTATTGACGATAGTATAGTGAAAAAAGATTACCACAGCTATACATCATATTTACAATCATTTAAAAATAATGATGAAATACGTATACCAATACAAAACCAGGACTTGTATGTATTACTAAGTGAGAGTGTTTTGTATATTGAAGGATTTGTATCCAACAGCGATAGTTCTACTTCAAAAACTGTTAAACTCTTAAACAATTGTATAGCATACTTATTTGATGAAATTCGTTATGAGATGAATGGCGTAGAAATTGATCGTACAAGACAATTGGGAATCGCGTCAGATATGAAAAATTATGTTTCGCTTAATAAATTCGAAAGTACAAATCTTCAAAACGCTGGATGGTGTCCATTTGAAAAAAATAATGTTGTACTTAAAACGGGACATTTTAATTTTTGTGTTCCTTTAAAGACCTTACTTGGATTTGCTGAAGATTTTGATAAATTAATTGTGAATTGTAAACATGAATTGATTTTGATGCGAACTAAAGATGATAAGAATATTATGAGTTCAACTACTATCACCGATAATCTTGTGTTAAGCCTCTTGAATATCACATGGAAAGTACCACACATTCAACTTTCAGATGATTACCGATTGAAAATGTTAAAAACAATAAATAGTAAAATACCACTTAATATATCATTTAGAAGCTGGGATGTTTATCATAATCCTTCTCTTGTAGAAAGTACAAATATTTTATGGAATGTCAAACTAGCAGGTGAAAATGAAAGACCACGATACATAATTTTAGCATTTAGAAACAATAATAAGTTCACACATTGTAACTTATCAGATGTAAAAGTTCATCTTAACTCTGATGTATATCCCTATGACGATCTCAACATTAGATTTGATCATAATCGTTACGCTTTACTCTATGATATGTATCAAAAATTTCAACAAGGATACTATGGACGTTCTCCACAACCACTTTTATCACCAGAAAATTTTGTTAACATTGCACCAATAATTGTTTTAAATGTCTCTCATCAGAATGAGAGTGTAAAAGGAGGACCAATAGATATTAGAATTGAATTAAAATTTCGAGCGAATGTCCCTCCAAGTACATCAGCTTATTGTATGCTTATTCACGATAAAATGTATGAATATATACCGCTCACAAATGTTATTAAAAAAATAATTTAATAAAAAATATACACATGCGTTCTATATAAATAAGAGTTTTGATGACTGCGGCTATTTATTTAACACAATGTTTGCAACTGTTGATGTTCAAGGTTTTAAAATCTATGATAATCGTTTTATTGTTAAGGAGATAGCAGTCGTATTTAGTGAAGATGAATTTCACTGTTTCCACATAAAAGCTCCATTCGAATTCAAGGACCTATGTGAAGATGATCAACGTCAATCCAATTGGTTAAAATTAAATCATCATAATTTATCATGGAATTATGGAAGTGACTCATTTAAAAACACCCAAAGCTATTTTAAATCTCTATTGAAGAATAAAAAAGTATACGTAAAGGGGACGGAGAAACAAAAATGGATTGAAGAATTTTTAAAACAGCGTGTTTTCAATATCGAAGATATTTCACAATGTGATGAAATAAACTTATCAATATTATATAATATGTACCCAAGAACATGTCAATGTCAATATCACTACAACAACAACAACAACAAAACAGGGAAACAACGTCAAATAAGATGTGCTTTAAAATCAGCGTTACTTTTAAATGAATACATGTTACAAAATAATCTGTATTATAAATAAATAAAACATAATAAAGACTTTTTATATAAAAACAGCCAAACTAGATATTCTTATCATTTTATACTGAAATTTAGTAGCGTGTATATCTCTAAGAATAAAACATAAGATGAAATTAATTCTATTTTTAACATTATTTTTCGTTTTAAGAAATGTGTCTAGTGTACCATTTTGGAAATTAGAAAATACTTCCATACCTATCATTAATCAAAACTCTAAAAGTATTGAATTTAATTTAACTCTAGCTGATAATAATATCTTGAAAATTAATATATCATTTTTGTTGTTGAAAGAAACTGAACCGTTAAATTTAAATGATGAAACTCATAACATCTATGAACTACTAAGTACTGAGAAGGGAACAGAATTGTCTACAACAACGACAACAACAACAGCTGCAGAATTTGAGAGTACAACTCAAGGAAAACCTTCAAGACTTTTTACTGTGGATGAAGCCATAGAAGCCTTTCGTAAGGATCTAATTACTAAAGAAAATGATATTGGCGGAATTATTGACTCTAAGGAAGTATTTTATCGATATTTTAAACTTGAATATGAAAATATAGATATTCCAATTCGTTGTACTTATATTAGTAGATTTGAAGAGAGAGGATTGAGCATTAATTGCTTTGAATATCATGAAATTGAAACAGAAATAATTCTAAGTAATGGTGAAATTCAGAGAATTCGAATTCAAGATCCAAATTATAAGCCATTGGAAGTCGAAATTATAGATGTAAAAGACTATATACAGACATTATCTATGATCATTACTTAAATAGTTGCAGCCGGGGAAAGATTCAACCCAAAAACATGATCTTAAGAAACCTTTCAATATTTATATTTATTGCTTACGTCATACTACAAATACATCATATTGCATGCTATCAAACTAGAAATTATATATATGAACGAAATGAAAATACTACTACTTTTTACAATGTTGAATATGGAAAACAGGTTAGTTTTGTCATACAGATCCCAAATACTTCTCTTCAAATAAAAGTAAACATAACCCTTCAATTGGAAAATGTTAAATATGATAATATTAATACGACCCCCTCATCTACCACAACATTGAGATATCCATACAGAGAACCTTCTTATGACTCACTCTATCAACAAAATTTAGAACGTTATCATAGACATAGTCCAACTCCAGAAAGGAAATTTTCTGTTCAAGATGCAATTGAGGCTTTCAGGAGAAATCTAATAGAGAAAGAAATGCAAATTGGTGGAATATATGAAAGTTCAGGAGTTTTTCATCGTCACTTTAATTTAAAATATGAAACATTTGAAATACGAATTAAATGTTCCTACTATAGCAATTATGAATTACGTACACTTAATATCTATTGCTTTGAATATAATGGCACTATAAATCAAAATGATAATGATGACAACACTCGACAAGAATTATACGAACGGTCAAATTATGGTATAAAACCAACAATTATTGATGTTAATGCTTATTATCAAACGTTACATATGAATATACAGTAGTTTGAAAAGAAAATATGTCTACCATCAAGGATATCTATAACTTTTTAAAAAAATTTTCACATATCATACCGGAGGATGAAAAGGATAGACTTGTTAACATTCAAACGAAAATGGAATACAAAAACAGTTTGAGAAAAGTAAATTCTCAATTTGGTGAACATTTTGAAAACTGTCCGTGGTCAGATGATAATTGCAGAGTTGGACCAGACACTTGTGGTTGTTCATCATTTGAACTTATGGCAGATGAGGCGAATAAAATAATTCAACTTTATACAAATATATATAATTTAAACCGTTGTAAAAATTGTTCTTTTCATAAATAAATTAATAAATAAATAAATATATATATATAAAATTTTTCTTATAAATAGTTTCAACATTTTGAAAACATGTAATAGTGTAAAATCAAAAGTCACCTTACGTACAACTAACAAACAAAAAATGAATAAGGATGTATTTTGGGGTGTTGATAAGGACATGGATTTTTTGAGTGAACTTCAGACATGTTATGAAAATTTGGATAAAACATTAGAGGACACACAAAATGATATTAGTAAGAATGAAGAAGAGCAACAAAATCATCAAATGCAACCTCAACAACAGCAACATTATTTCGGGAGTGAACTTTTGCAATGTCATGAAGACTTTAATAAAATGTTTGAGGAAACTCATGGTGAAGAGAAACCAATTGACAATATCAGGGAACCTGTATTGAAAAAACTAAAGAAATCAATAAAACGCAAAAAAAGTCTTAAAGAACAAGAACAGAAAAAAGATTTTCAACCTGCTAGTTGCAGTAAATTCATTAAACATGACGATTTAAATGTGTTGAATTTATTTAAAGATGATGAATTTACAATTACTATACAAAATCATAAGGAAAAACCATCTTTTGAAATAAATTTTAATAATAATGTAGAAGTATATAGATTGAAAAAAATAATTCAACAATGGTGTAATGATGAAGTGCTGAAGGATGAAACTGTTGACTTGATGCACGTTGCTCCCTCTAAAATGGATATTGGAAGCGATATCGAATGGTTTTCCGAAGACAAATTTCTAAAGCAACTAATGGGGATTATCTATAAATATAAAAAAGTCAGCACTCTGAAGAATATTAAATGTAGTAAAAAATCAATATTTGGATTTGTTCGATTTAATGATAATCAATTTTACATTTATAAGTGTACTGATATTTTACATTTAAAATAAAAAACATATCAAATATATTTTTTATTAAAACTATTTATTTTGTTTAATTTTATTGTTTTTTTCAGTATTATAAAACTCAAAATCAGTTTTATTGCTGTTGCCATCCATCAATTTTTTAAATGTAAATGACCCTGTGTTCATCGCCTCCAGAGTTTTATCCTTTATTTCATTATAGCATTGTGGTAGAAAGATTACATTTTTTTCCAGTTCCAGCATGATTTTTGTCCCAAAGATGGTGTCTTTCCGTTCCGCTTTCAGAATTCGTAATTGCTTATTTAGAGGGATATCAGACAACCTTAAACATTGCTTTATGAATCCTGTTTTTTGATTTAATTTAATATTATTGAGATCCTCTAATATTTCACTCATTTTAATTTTGTATATGTTTTTTCTTTTCACGACTTGATTAACGTTTGTTTAAAACATTAAAAACTGAATGTTAAATGTTAATAAGTTTCTTGACATTTTATAGTGTTTTCCCATTAGAGCGTGAGTTGAAAAATCATTTCTAGAAATTTTAATTCTTATCTAGACATTATTGCGGTTTTGGGTTTTAATACATTCAAGAAATTTTCATTCTTATCTATACATTATCGCCGTTTTGGTTTTAATAAAGAATAATTTAAAAAATATATTAGTTTAAAGTATACCTCTCACCATCAACAATCACATATGGTTTCATCGTGTGAACTAGAAAAGTTCTTAATAAAATATGAAAAATCAATAGACCCTGATCATGTTAAAGCTTTTCAAGACATGATTACAGAAATGAGATCATCTCTACGTTTTGCATACTCTATACATGGTTTACATAGGGTAGACTGCTGTTATGCTGAAAATTCGGATAAGGAAATGTGTGACATTTGTAATTGCGCAACTTTGTGGTCACGATATCAAACTATGAGAAAAGTCTATAATTTGTATGCAGCTATCTTTAAGGAACCACGGTGGACTTCCTATTAGTGATAAGACACTAAGCTTGTATTGTAATATGTATTCTAAATGTTTAATAAAATTTATTTTAAAATATTTCATAACTGTCTTTTAATATTTGATTTTAATGGTTATATTATAAAAAACCGCAGAAGACAATTCATTATTTTCCCATGCATTGATAAAACATAATTTTTATATTTTTATGGAACTGATTATCAAAAACCGCAGAATACAATTTATTATTTTCCCAAGCATTAATAAAACACAAATTTTTATATTTTTATGGAACTGATTATCAAAAAGCGCAAAACGGACGGACGGACGGAGATAACAAAAATGTTTACATTTTATACAACTTCTTATCAAAACCGCAGAAGACAATTTGTTATTTTCTCAAACATTGAAAAACAAAAATGTTTACATTTTATACAACTGCTTATCAAAAACCGCAAAACGGACGGACGGACGGACGGGGGGATGGGGCGGGCGACGGACAGAAGTCAAAACCACAAAAAACTACCGTCAGCTATGACGCACGCTTCAAAAGCACCCAAGCAAGCAAGCGGCTCCGCTGCTCCGCTGTGCCAGAAACCCCATATTCTACCTACTGACATAAGATATAAGATATAAGACACAAGACACAAGATATAAGATATAAGATACAAGATATAAGATATAAGACATAAGATATAAGATATAAGACATAAGATATAAGATATAAGACACAAGACACAAGATATAAGATATAAGATACAAGATATAAGATATAGGATATAAGATATAAGATATAAGATCTAAGATATAAGATATAAGATATATGATATAAGATATAAGATATAAGATATAAGATATAAGATATAAGATATAAGATATAAGATATAAGATATAAGATATAAGATATAAGATATATGATATAAGATATAAGATATAAGATATAAGATATAAGATATAAGATTTAAGATATAAGATATAAGATATAAGATATAAGATATAGGATATGAGATATAAGATATAAGATATAAGATATATGATATAAGATATAAGATATATGATATAAGATATAAGATATAAGATATAAGATATAAGATATAAGATATAAGATATAAGATATATGATATAAGATCTTAGATATAAGATATAAGACATAAGATATAAGATATTAGATATTATATATATATGGTAAAATATATTAGATATTAGATTATAGATATAGGATATAACATGTGGGATATAAGATATAAGACATAAGGTATAAGGTATAAATTAGAAGATATAAGATATAAGATGTAAGATATAAGATATAAGATATAAGATATAAGATATAAGATATAGGATATAAGATATGAGATATAAGATATAAGATATAAGATATATGATATAAGATATAAGATATATGATATAAGATATAAGATATAAGATATAAGATATAAGATAAAAGATATAAGATATAAGATTTAAGATATAAGATATAAGATAAAAGATATAAGAAATAAGATATAAGATATGAGTCATAAGATATAAGGTATAAGCTATAAGATACAAGATATAATATTTAAGATATTAGATATAAGATATAAGATAAGAAATATAAGATATAAGGTATTAGATATAAGATATAAGCTATTAGATAAAAGGTATAAGATATGAGATATAAGATATAAGACATAAGGTATAAGATATAAGATATTAGATTTTATATATATATGGTAAAATATATTAGATATTAGATTATAGATATAGGATATAACATGTGGGATATAAGATATAAGACATAAGGTATAAGGTATAAATTAGAAGATATAAGATATAAGATGTAAGATATAAGATATAAGATATAAGATATAAGATATAAGATATAAGATATAAGATATAAGATATAAGATATAAGATATAAGATATAAGATATAAGATATAAGATATAAGATATAAGATATAAGATATAAGATATAAGATATAAGATATAAGATATAAGATATAAGATATAAGATATAAGATATAAGATATAAGATATAAGATATAAGATATAAGATATAAGATATAAGATATAAGATATAAGATATAAGATATAAGATACAATATACCAGATACAAGATACAAGGTACAAGATATAAGACATAAGGTATAAGGTATAAGACATAAGATATAAGATATTAGATATAATATATAAGCTATAAGATATAAGGGATAAGATATGAGATATAAGATATAAGACATAAGGTACAAGGTATAAGATATAAGATATTAGATATTATATATATATGGTAAAATATATTAGATATTAGATTAAAGATATAGGATATAACATGAAGGATATAAGACATAAGGTATAAGGTATAAATTATAAGATATAAGATATTAGATATAAGATATTAGATATAAGACATAAGATATAAGATATAAGACATAACGTATAATGTATAAGATAAAAGGTATAAGATATTAGATATTTGATATAAGATATAAGATGTAAGATATAAGATATAAGACATAAGATATAAGATATAAGATGTAAGATATAAGATATAAGATATAAGATATAAGATATAAGTTATAAGTTATAAGATATAAGATATACGATATAAGATATAATATATAATATATAAGATATAAGATATAGGATATAAGATATAAGATATAAGATATAAGATATAAGATATAAGATATAAGATATAAGATATAAGATATAAGATATAAGATAAATATATAAGATATAAGATATAAAAAGTTAAAAAAACTACAGTAACAATAAATACTCAGAAAAGAAGTTGATTAAAATGGTTAAATTGAAATCCCTGAAATTTACTGGTGTGAGAAAACGGATATGAGATACAAGATATAAGATATAAGATATAAGATATAAGATATAAGATATAAGATATAAGATATAAGATATAAGATATAAGATATAAGATATAAGATATAAGATATAAGATATAAGATATAAGATATAAGATATAAGATATAAGATATAAGATATAAGATATAAGATATAAGATATAAGATATAAGATATAAGATATAAGATATAAGATATAAGATATAAGATATAAGATATAAGATATAAGATATAAGATATAAGATATAAGATATAAGATATAAGATATAAGATATAAGATATAAGATATAAGATATAAGATATAAGATATAAGATATAAGATATAAGATATAAGATATAAGATATAAGATATAAGATATAAGATATAAGATATAAGATATAAGATATAAGATATAAGATATAAGATATAAGATATAAGATATAAGATATAAGATATAAGATATAAGATATAAGATATAAGATATAAGATATAAGATATAAGATATAAGATATAAGATATAAGATATAAGATATAAGATATAAGATATAAGATATAAGATATAAGATATAAGATATAAGATATAAGATATAAGATATAAGATATAAGATATAAGATATAAGATATAAGATATAAGATATAAGATATAAGATATAAGATATAAGATATAAGATATAAGATATAAGATATAAGATATAAGATATAAGATATAAGATATAAGATATAAGATATAAGATATAAGATATAAGATATAAGATATAAGATATAAGATATATGATATAAGATATAAGATATAAGATATAAGATATAAGATATGAGATATAAGATATAAGATATAAGATATAAGATATAAGATATAAGATATGAGATATAAGATATAAGATATAACATATAAGATATAAGATATAAGATATAATATATAAGATATAAGAAATAAGAAATAAGATATAAGACATCAAATATACGATATCTTTAAATCAAATTGAAGTGAATATTTAAAGTTATGACTTTATTCAAAAAGTATTTGACCGATTTTTATGAAAAAGTTTTAAAATATCATATATGTTCTACAAATTTATTAAGGAATACTGTTCTTTGGAAATTTTAGTAATGAGTATATTTAATTAAGGCATTAAGTTTTTGAAGAAATCATCCCAATTGCCACGCATTGCTTAGAGCCCGAACAGAACCAAAGCGGATGTCGGTTGTCGGATTCGCCGTTCAACAAAATACATGAAAATACATGCAGCCGCCAAAAATGAAACCACTGTAGAAATGCGTGCCGGGAAAACGCCAGAATAGAATCTTTTCTAATTTCTCTCTGACGGGTGGGGGATCTCTCTCTGAGTGTTTTAAATGTTGTCATATTTTTGCCAAAGATTGGGTACGTTGAGTGTTATTTTCTTAGTTTTTACTATGATCTTACATTCTGTTTTTGCGCCTGTGTTGCATTCATGTGAATTCAAAGCAAAATATAAGATAATTTGTATCATTCCCAAATAAAATGCAACCGTGATCCAACAACCACCACCGTTCCAATTCTGGACGTGTTCTCAACGGATTTCGCCGAGAAAGGCCCGCCATCCGACATCCGCTTTGTTCTGTTCGGGCTCTTACTCGATGTTTTTTGACGCGTTTGTGTTGCGAGAGTTTCAATAAACTCCATATTGCTATCTATTTTTCTCTTTATTTTCATGCTCAGATAGCACAGCGCAAAAAAAAACTGATCTGCCGTGAGCAAGGCGAAGAGTAAGATACATATAAATATGGTAGAAGAATATAGGTAGATGCACCACATGAGAGCATACTGCCGGAAATGTCAAAACGAAGCAAAACTTTTTATTTATTTTCTTTTGTTTCCATTCGCCACACAGCTGAATTTGACAAACATGGCAGTATGGAAATAGAGCACAGTCAGCGCTGCAGCTACCTCTATCCTTATAACATGCATATAAATGCAGAGCGGGGCTCCAAAACAAAACAAAAGAAAAAAAAAATATCATTTTTTATTTCTTTGATACGAATTGCCTTAACCCAATAAGGACGATGATGCCATGTGACATCACTAAGTCGGATGTCGTAAAACTCTCAGTACCACATAAAAGTAAGTCTTAATAAAAATTAGATAACAATTAGCACAAGTGCAAAAAAATTGTCCCGTCTTTAAGGCGTTAAGGAAATTGATAAAAAAACGTCCGTGAACAAAAGTGGCATGCTAGTAATAAATAAATTTAAAAAATTATGTATCTACGAGTTGTTTGAAAAGTATTGAAAGCAAAAATGAAAGAATGTGAATTTTTAAATTTAATTTTTCTTTATTAAAGATAAGCTCCCTAAACTTAAAAAATCTTTTTCCAATGATCCTACAATAATGTCATACCATCTTTATTATGATTTCTTGGAAGATCTGCAAGATACTGTACCACGACTGCAATAGTTTCTACATTCGACGAAAAACACTTACCGCAAAGAAATTGTTTCAAGTTTCTTTTTGAAGAGGTAAGAGTTACTGAGAGCCAAATCTGGTGAAACCGGTGGATGTTCAAGCAATTCATTCTTTAATTCATTCAATTAGACATCGCCAAAACACTTGTGCGAACATACAATATCTTGAAAAAAAATTATTTTCTTTTTCAATAAAGCAGGTCTTCTTCCAAAAGGTTGCGAAAATATTAAGAGTTAATCGGTTTACCTTTCTCAAGATAGTTGCTGAAAACGCTTCAAATTACGCTGCAAAATTTGTCTTCGTTTCAGTTTTTATTGAATTGTTAACTAATGCATCACTAACTTTACGAACTGCTTTTTCATATGTATATAATTCCAAATGTAAAACATGGAATACTTGTTCGTTTGAGACCATCACAAACAGTATGAAACACTTGCTCAATGATTTCTGCTGTTTTTGCACATCTATAACGCTTGTACGACCACGTTTAAAATCTGAAACCCATAAATGCACAGTTGAAAATGAAGAAGCAGATTCCTTTAAAATTATCATCATTTTTGTATGAATTTTTCTTGCTGATAAACCTTCAAAACAAAGAATTTATTACTACACGATATATCAAGAGAATATACTGGCATGTCATCTTCAAATGGTTTGTAACGAAAGAATGAATTGATAGGTCGAAACATTTTTTTTTATGTTTTTAAATGAAAGAGGAACTAATAAAATGGTGTCTAATTTTTGAGTTTTCTACTGTTTAAAAGGTGTCGCTTTCAATACTTTCTTATCAACCTTTATTATTCATTACAACCAGAGAAAAAAACGTAGTTAATATTAATATTCATATACAAACTATTTTTGCCTATGCTTTGGCTTCAAAGGGTGAAATATTTTTTCTAGAGTATATCCACTTTGCTTTTACGTAACAATGATTAATTGAAAGTTGATTGAAATGGTTTTCATAACTAAACCAAAGTGTTAAATTATTTGAAATGAAGTGTTAAAATATTTAATTTTATTATTCTCTAAAGTCATAAATAATTTTTTCATATTGATCTCAATTATTCCACTTTAAATTAAATTTTATTTACTAACAATAAAGTGTCTTATTCTTTACATTTAAATGCTTTCATACATAATTATTTATTTAAAAATGTTTGTAGTTTATATTCGTATCTATTTTTATCATGCGATTTTTCTCTGGGTGTAGATATAAGAAAGATGGTAATATAGTTTTATGCAAAATTATGAAAATAAAACAAATTAAAATGTAGAAAACAACTACATGATGTCAATAACAAAAAAATGGTGTATCTTTGATGCGACCCAAATTTGAAAATATATTGCGTAAGCACGCAGACAAAATTGCAAACATGCGGGGACTTTTGTTTATAACATAGTGGAAAAAGTATCAACAGCAATAATATCAACAGCGGATCAGTGATAAGTGTTGCATGAAAAACGCGTGAAAATATGTTCCATTATTTATATATTTTTGTATTTGATCTCATGAGAAATATTTATTACAATAAAAATAGAAAAAGAAAATAGTTTTTTCCATAGCAAATATTGCTGCTTCGTGCACATGTAATTCAATCCGTTTAATAGCATTTCTGATGCCAACGTTGCACAGTGGCGGAAGTGCGGCCAAAATTGACAAAATCAAATGTTAAAAGTTTGTTAATCCTTAGAAGTGTTCAAAATTGCGAAAGAATGGTATTTGTAAAAGTTATGGTGTGTCAAAGTCTGACTTTGTAAATTGCTTTACCATTTTTTATGAATATATCAAATTACACCTTGATTTTAATGAGTGAATTTTTAGATACGAACTTTTTTATAAAAAACTTGATGTTTGTTATTCAATATAGCAAATTTCTAGTATGGCAACGCTAAATAAACTTTTTTAAGTATTTGTTATTGTTGGATCGTTATAAGAAAATAAATTTAAATGAAAAGTTAAAAAATTGTATGAATGTCAACTTCCGAAGTGAATAAAAAAAGTATTAAGAAATATATTTCTAATTTTATATATTCAATTAATACAAGTATGTATTTAAAAAAACAGCTAGCTGCCTTCAGGTGCCAACTTTAAAATTATTTTAACTTTTCAGTTAAGACACAATTCAAAATTGTGTAAAAAACAACAAAAAAAGGGAAATTCAGGCGTACTTAAAAAAATGCATTAAAAAGCATTTGTAGAAAAATGTAGACTTTGAAGAGATTAAAAAGACAAATTTTTTTATTTGGAAGCGAATACAAGCTGGTTATTGTGTCAAAAAGAAATTATTTTTTTTGCTCAAATATTTTTGAAAGCTTGTCCTCCACAAAAGTATTATTGAGATTTTTTTTCAGATTTTTGGAACAAGTTTAGAGGTTTTTCTAAAAAATAATGTTTTTCGGAGATTTTTCGAATTCCAAGCATAAGTTGGTAAATAACAGACATTTCCTGAGTCTTTGAGTCATCAATTCGAAAGAAAAATGTTCGAACCTTATTTATAACTAAATAATCCAGAATTTTTCGCAATTTGTTTAGTCATTTGGTGTCATTTATTTAATTTTTTTGTGAAATTTGGGAAGATTTTTTTAAAACTAGATTCATAACTCTAGAAAACTTCTTTAAAATGACAAAATCTAATGATGCAGCTAGAAATATAGTGAAATTTAAAGCAATTTAAACAAAAATTCTTTAATTAACTGTTGCCGTTCCAAGGTTTTAGCTTTTAAATCCTTGTTACCGTTGCACTATAGGAAATTTTTCAGATTTTCTGGCCAAAAGTCAAAGTCATATAGTTTCAACTTGAAACTTAGTATAGGAGGGCTTGCGGGGTTGCTGGTTTTGAATTTTGTATCAAAAACTGAAAATTCAAAATGGCGTATCCAAAATGGTGACAAAATTTCCAAAAAGTCATCATATTTTTATAAAACTTTCTATAAATTTTTTTTTTAGGCTTGAAGCAACCCAATCTGTCTTTGTCTGAGGAATTTAAAGGAAAAAAGTTTTGTTCATATAATATATGTCAATTTAAATTTTTCAGTTTGGTAACATTTAAAACATATAAAGGCAATTCACAAGGTCTGCATTATGTCTTGTGTCGTATATCAAAGTTTTGCAAAATACGACACAATGAGCATCTCTTAATAGTTGTATCGTTGTATGTCATATTTCTATCACATAAATTAACATATATTTATATTTATAATTCGTTTTTTTCCAAATTAATTTACCTTAATATCGTGGTTTCCTTTAATCTTGCACGCTTTTTTTTGCAAAAACTTCAATACAAATTATTAGGAAGAAGTAAACGAACACTGCTGATATATAGCACTCTCAATAAACATAGCTCGTAGGGTTGTTTTTGTTTTATCTCAATCTTGCTTGTGAAACAACGGTGTTGATACGTGTTCAATCGTAGAAAAATAGAACAATAGCACACAATACGACACCTTTTGAATTGCCTAATAAACTGTTTAAAAAAAAATCGTATTCTATTATTCTTTGGAATTAGGTACAAAGGACTTTAGTCAAAAAATATAGTTTTTAGTAAATTGAAATTTATGATTGTTTTCTTAATTGTAAGTCCGGTTGAATTATTTTTTTAATTTATTAATTAAAATGGGATGCAGTTGATCTACACCAAATTTGTTAACAGCAATCGAAAGAGGAATAATAACTGATAAGAACCCAATCAAAAGCCTAAATTCCAATTTTTTGACTTAAGTCCTTTGTAACTAACGCCAAAGAATTTCAAGTAAGATTCATTTAAAAAAATACTTATTATTTTTTACAACTTTAAAACAACTTTAAAACGATCTAATAAATTTATGTTATATCTCTTCCTTCCTTCACTTACTTCTTTCTGATTTTTGCAAAACTAGATAATTTTGTATATCCAATTTCAGACGCAACTTCTCTGTCTTCTTTCGATATTTCGTAATAAGAAAATTACAAGCCATTCATTCAGACATGTTTTTGTAAAGAGTTTTAAAGAGTCGCGTCATCTTTTACAGTTTTTGTATGTTTCTACCAAATTTTTGAAAAGTAGACTGGCCTTTTCTTGTAAAATTTTTTGGGACTTTTATGCCATTCATTTTTGTTAAAAGAAAACTGTAAACCGCAGTATTTTTAATACCATCACGGCTTTTTTTGATCCAAACATCAAAAAGGTCACAATTTTTTAACGTAAGGGTTGCCTAAGAAAACATGAATTTTCTCAAAAAGTGCATCGTAATATGAACAGAAAAGTTAAATTATATATAAATTTAATATTTACGCTTACTGAAGGTTGACCGAACTTAACCAAAACATTTTTTTTTTATAAAAAAGAATAAAAATTTTTTTAAGGCCTTAACACAAAAACGCGATTTTCTCAAAACTGTCAAAATTTATTGAACTTTTGATTGAACAAAAATATCATACTTACCATTTACGCTATAATCCATATTTTTTCGCTTCAATAAATATTTTATTTCACTATATATACGAGTATGGCACTTCAAAATTAAGCTAAAAAAATACAAGTGTTTTGAATTTCGTCAGTTTAATCGAGTGACGCTACACTCTAACAAAAATTCACGAGAATCAACAACAATAATTGCCGTCAACTGACATGTACTGTCGTTAAATCACACAGAGCAAAATTATACATTGTGTACACTAGAAATGCATGTTTTCTCTCACCTTCAATTATCTCTTTCGCGCTCTTGTAAAACCTCTCTTCTAAAATTATCTCTTTCAATCTTGTCTTCGCTTATAAAAATTTGCTATAAGCAGTGTTGCTGTTTGGATCCAATTGGATCCATTTGAATACTTTTTTCCTTAAAAAATTGATGGATACTTTTTTTTTGGCCTCAGTGTAAGTTTGTATACTTTTTTTAAAAATCTTTCTTAATATTAATATACGTTTTTGTTTGCAAAATATAAAAAGTAAGCAGTTCTTTAAATTCGACAAAAAATTAAGATAAATGAGGACTTATATTTTTTTAAATACAAAATAATATTTTTTATTTTATGGTGAGTGTAAGATTATGGATCAATAAAACTTAACACGTGCTAGAAACGTAAGACACCCCGTTTATTGAAAATGTTAGAATATAGGAGAGAATTGAGTACAGATTTGAAACCAGCGTTGAAAGTACATATAGGAATGATAATGGGTTTACCGGATACGAAATTTTGTATATATCGAAATATTTATCCAAACATATATGAATATAAGACGACTGCTATTTTTCGCTCGCAGCTGTAAATAAAATTTCAAGTTTTTAACCCTGCAGTTGTCGCGCGGACTACATATGCATGACATTAGTATATAAAATCTACGTGTGCGAGGGTTAAGATAAATGTTTTAAATAAACTTTTTTTTAACGAGCAATTTTAGCTTAATAAAACTAATTAAAAGGCAATAGCAAACCATATGATCTATTTTACACTTAGCTAAACAAGTTATTTTTTTTTCCCTTTTATATGCAATTATATAATGTTTTGTATATTGCTTCTGTTTAAATATTATTCTTATAAAATAAATGTAATTAAAGAGCAATAGCAACACATTTAAAAGACAGAAGAATTGAAATTTTTATTCCATTTTAATTTTAAACATGTTTTATTTCTTATTATTATATTTTAATAAAAATATTTTTTTAGTCTTAAAATTAAATAAAGAAAATTGTTATGGAAGCTTAAAAAAATTGGGTTGAGTTATATACATATATTAAATTTGTGTAAAAAAAAAAATTAAAATATATTTTGTTTTTGGATTTTGATTCTTGGATACTTCTTTTTTTTCAAAAGTCTATATTTTTGATACTTTTTTGCCCTTTTCATGGATACTTTTTTTAGAATCGTTGCAACAACACTAGCTATAAATGCGTGAAGTCTCTCAAGTAAGTTTTGAACAAGGCAACAACAACAAAAACCCTGTATAGAGCTAATCGCACAGCAGAAAGCGCTACTCTTTCCAACTTTAGTAGGCTTGAGTAATTAAGATGTGACCAAACCATGGTATAAGGATTGAGGTAGCTGCAGAGCTGACTGTGCTCTCTTTCCTTCAAGTCATGTATAATTTAAGAATGTGTCACGGTCATGTACATAGTCTAATAGCTGGTTAAATGTTGGTCTGTGCGATGAAATTAGGGAAACCATTCTGGTAGATCTTTTGAATCCAAATAAAATGTTGGTTCCAAGCTTTGGAGCACCGTAGTGTTAAGTCTTTACGGCAGGGGTCTACGTTAAACACATAGAGGATTTCTGTGCTCTCTTTCCATACTGCCATGTTTGTCAAATTCAGGTGTGTGGCGAATGGAAGCAAGAGAAAAGAAATAAAAAGTTTTGCTTCATTTTGACACTTCCGGCGGTATGCTCTCATCTGGTGCATCTACCTGTATTCTTCTGCCATGGACCAATCCACTGTTTCAGTTTTATATAATTTGACACTTATTTGAATAAACTCTTCGAAACTATATGACGTTAAACCAGAAATGTTTATTTTAGGTAAAGGGTAACCCCGCTCTAATAGTGTAAAATATTGCTGCTGGAGTGTTTTGAGGACTTCTTGAGCGAGAAAACTCTGAAATCAGTGTTGCAGTTTTTGCTATTTATAGCCATAAGTGGCGATTTTTTTTTCTCGCAGTCAGTTTTTGGCTATTTGGTGATTTTATTTTTCATTTGCCTATTTTTTTATTCGGTTATGTTTTTTTTATGCTGACAAATATTATTATTATTTTACACATAAATTATTTAAAATTTGTTAGCGAGAGCGAATTTTATCTTGACCTACCAGTGATGTCAATCGTGCAGCTTACGGCAAGAATGTGATCCAATAAGAGGTCCTTACTTTGTTTTCTAAATAAAATATATAAAAATCAATGTATTGATACAAACCTTTATTTGGAATGATAGTTCGGTTTCTACGACTAGCTCTTAAACGGTCCATTCTGTGGGTCTAACTTTCAAATTTCGACAAAATTCAAGATCGGCGACAAATCGATCGTTCACGGTTTTCTCGAACACTCTCTGCTTCTGCAGCAATATTCTCAAAACTATGGGCTCAGTGCAATCTGGTTGAATGATGAATAGAGTTGGGCGATAATTTTCAATCCAATATTAAGACAAAAATCTCAATGGTTTGGCTGTTATAGGCCAAAATATAAAAAAAAAGTGACAAAAGTCTGAGAAAAAACTGCAAGTCAAAATCTAGAAGCTCGATTTTCACCGTAGACGTATGGTCTAGTGGACTTTTTTGCTCAGTATAATCCCAAGAATCAGAAACGCGAAGCGCCCATTAAGATGTTCAAATCGCCAAACCTTAGGTTTGATGGTTTTGGACGCTCATGACTTTGAAGAACTCTATAAAATAGCTGTTGACTGATTTTGGTAGGAAGTTTCCACTATTAATAAACGTTGTTCAGAAGTAAGTCTATTCATGATTGAGTCAGTGTGACTAAAGTGTACGCAGCAATGTAGATAAATTTTATCATGAAAAGTAGGTTGTGAGAAATTTGTTCAAAAAAGTAAAATTAAGAATAAGCATGCAAAAGTAAGAATCTATTTGCAACAAGTTTGTAGATCTATGTATCAAACAAGTTAGTACAAATAGGTATGTAAGTTTGTAGGTTTAACTGCACACATAGTTTTTTTGTAAAGCAATGACTTTTATTTCTTTCCACTTCAAATTTTTTTTTATTAAAATAAAATTTATTTCCATAAAATTTTTATTTAAACTTTTAAAATAGACTTATTATCTTAATATACACCGGATTTTTGGTTTGATACCCTCTATTAAATTTTGAACAACTTCTTTTGCAACGAAACTGCTTGCCTTAAGTCAGTTTTTTAAAATACTTCGATGTCACCGGCAACTCGACCATCCTTATTTTAGTTCCGTTTGAAAATACCCCAATTGTCAATACCTCTCTATCGAACGAAGCTCTGGAGCAGTAGGTAGATTCTCTTCTTTTGCAACATATTTGAAGTTGTTTTCTTGTAGCAAAATTCAATATAGAACGGGCGTACTGTCCAGTGAATTAATCAGGCCAACATATTGTTGACACATTGTGGTTTTTATAAAATGCTATAAGGAGACAAATGAGACACTCCTTTTTGTAAATTTCTGCCGATTTAGTTTCGTTTGTGAAAAATGAGGTGGTCCTAAAGCCAAAATAGCATATAGCCTAGGACTTTTGCGCCAAAGTTTTCAATTCCAATTGATGATATTGATTAGTCAGCAGTACCATCTCTCTGTATTGTATAAAATTGGGGACCTGTTAATGTTCCTGAGTCCATTTGTACGACGGTTTTATCGCCCATTACAATGCACTGAACATTATATTGAAGCAAACGGTCGTACAATTTCCGAATCCTTTTTTTTCCCCACATTCTCCACACACTTCCCACAGTCTTTCACTTTTTGGGTCCTTTTTGTTTTTTTTACGTTCTTAGGTTATGTCTTTGTTTCATTCTTTCGATCATGGTAACACTGGTTTTAGCTTTTTTTGCCAAATCTCACACAGGGATTGAATTATTTTTGTTTGTTAAAGAAAGTACGTTAAAATCAAGTTCGAATCCTTTGGACATTTTTTTCTTCGACTTTTTGGCAGATCTTTGAGAAAACAGATATCTTCGAACTTTACAATATTATTTTTGACACTATTTACACTAGCTTTTTACCTTTTGGCTAGCTTTCTGTAAGAAGTTTCTTTTTCTGTGCAGTAACTGTGCACAATTTACTAACACTCGTGCTCTTCGATTCGAGGCATTGCAAAAATAAAACAAGAATATAGGAGAAGGAAATATCAAAGAATAGATTCTACTTTCTAACGATGCTAACTGCATTGCAATCAAACATCTACACTGCGAGAGATATTGAATTGAAAGTCTGTAAAATAGCGTTAAAAGTAGTAGTAGTAGTAGTAGTAGTAGTAGTAGTAGTAGTAACATTTATTATATCTTTTTCATTAAAATACACAACATAACTTAAATAGGCAAAAAATTCATTAATTACATTACATAAGAAGTTGTAGTTTGGAATGAAAAATATCTGCAATCTATAGTTCACAAGAAACTAGAGACGATTGCAGTTACATAAGTAAATAATTGAATAATTAAACATAATCGTATTATTATTATAACGTGAAGTGAAGTGGTTTCAAAGAATTAATATATAATATAAATAATCACAAAAAAAAAGGAGTGAAATAAATATAATAAAAATAAATATACAATGAGAAAAAAAAACGTGGAGAAGCTCAAAAAACAAAAAAGGATTAACTACTAACCAACACTGAACAAACAATCAACATCATTGTAATTAAGACTGAAAAGCCAAGTTTTAACATTACAAAGAAACATACATTTATTACGAATACATCTTATGCTATAAGGTAAGCTGTTAAAGAGTCTGGGAGCTACTGAAGTATAAAACTGCGAAATAATTGAAGTAAAAACTGTGGTACAGTGACAAGATTCTGAAGATTAATTCTTAAGTTATAGCTTATTGAGTGTCTACTTAGTAGATACCCAGATTTGATAAAAAATATCTTTAACACCTTGAAACAGTATAAATGCTTTAATGGTAAGATGTTCAATGTTCTAAAAAGAATCAGACTTCTATCACGGCGAGATTTTTTGCAAATCAGACGTATTGCATGTTTTTGAGATATAAAAAGAGGAGTAATTTTTTTAGCAGTAGCGCCGCCCCAGCAAACTAAACCGTATTCCAATTTGGATTGAAAAATACCATAGTAAATTGACTTGAGAAGTTCAGAACAACAATAAGGTCTTAACAAAAATAAATGTCTAGTGGCAGCTATTAGATAATTTTTTAGAGCTCGAGTATGTCCCGACCAACTCATCTTGTTATCCAACATTAATCCGAGGTATTTAAAAGAATTAACAGGTTCAATACTTAAACACTTATAAGAGCAACAAAAAGCCTCAGAATAAGTATGAAAAACATCAGATGAAGAACAGATATCTTTACTAGACATAAACTTTTTACAACTGCCATCATGAAAGTAAAATTGTGGAAAAGCAACTTCTTTACCTAAAGCACTAAAACACATAATTCTTGTTTTATTGCTAAGTACCAATCGATGGACTTTAAACCAGTGACTTAAAACTTCCAGATCATGATTTAAATCTATAGCAAGGTTTAATGGTGAGTTACTCGTAAACGTACAGGCCATGTCATCAGCAAACGCATTTGCACTACTTTTGAACTTCTGAGAAAAAAGTGAATTAATGAAGATTAAAAACAGAATAGGACCTAGCACCGAGCCTTGTGGTACACCTTATTTAACGTGCAATGAAGAACTAAAGTTACCTTTAAACTTAACTTTCTGCTGTCTATTTGATAAATAAGAACCAAGCCAGTTATATATTAAGCCTCTAAAGCTAAAATTATGCAATTTTTTTAATAAAATATCATGGTTGATTGTATCGAAAGTTTTGGTAATATCAACGAAAAGAGCCGCAGTTAACTTTTTATTGTTTAAAGCTGAGTAGACATTTGAGCAAATATTCAAAAGAGCATCTTCTGTTGACAGACCAGATCTAAAGCCATATTGACATTTACTACGAAGACAATTATTTTCCAAAAATTTTACGATACGAGCCTTAATAGCTTTTTCAAACACTTTAGCAAACACCGGAAGGAGCGATATGGGTCTATAGTTGTTAATATTGGAACGATCACCTTTCTTAAAGAGAGGAATTACCTCAGCCATCTTCATTTCACTCGGAAATGTACCTGTCTCAACAATTAAATTAAACAAATGGCTTAAAACATCGCAAATATTAAAAGAAATTTTCTTAATGAAATTATTTGTAAAATAATAATTAGAAGCAGAATTCGAATTTTATACACCGACATAATAATTTTATACACCTCAAACGAAGAAATTGCATCATAGAAAAAGCTCTTAGATAAAGAGGGTTCACTGGACAAACAAGAACACAAGGACATATCAGTAGCATTATCAGCAACTACTTCGGAGCCTATTGAAACATAAAATTTTTTAAAACTATCTGCTAGAATTTTTGAATTAGAACAACGTTTTCTAATTTTGGCCGCTCGTTGTATGAACTCGAGACACTGTGCCTTGTAGTCTAGTTTTTTGTTGACATCCTAGCAAAAATTGCCTTATTCAAACTGCCTACAGTGTAATTAAATGCATGAGCATATTTTTAATAAAATATTGCGACATAAATTTTTCATATCATATTTCCAAATTACTCAAACTTACTCCAATTATTCCAATTACTTCAAAAATAACTAAATACCCATCGAAAATTAAAGGCATTCTATGCAAAAATATTGCGTAGCTTCAGAGATGTAGCATTCAAATCATTTAATATAATTCATATATTTATAAGGATAATTGAATGAAATTAAATTTTAGGAACTCTTGTAAACTGTCCGTCTTTCGACACGATTGAAGTCATAATTCTGTGTTCACAAGCAATAATTGCATAAGTCAACTTAAAAAAGAACTGAGTTATTGATGTAGATGTGTTCCACGCTTATTTCTTTATAAACACACAAAATCTGGAGCTTCTAGCATTACCCTAGATAAAGTTATGACACAAAAATAAAAACCCTTTCATATAACTTATATGGCGATTGAAATCTTTGAAGAAAGATTTTTCGAAACTTTGAAATCAGACTAACTGCTTTATTCTGTATAACGAAAATGCACACCAACGACAAGCAAGACACGAGAAGTAATATAATTTCGTATAGAAAAAAGTATTGCTTCTCGTGTCTTGCTTGTCGTTGGTGTGCTGCTTCGTGATATAGAATAATGCAGTTAAGCTGTTATCGCTTATCGACACAGAATTTTGAAGCTATCGTAATGAAATTCGTTACTTAAGCTTGTGTCTACAAAAATCAAGATCCTACCTCTCATACCTCCCGCCAACCACCAATGAAACTCGGAACGAACTTTTTTTTAAACTTTGTCAACTTATTGCGTGCGCTTACGTGAGAATAAAAAGAAACCAGTTGTAACCAAGAAAATACACATATATGTGCTCGAAGAAAATTTATTTTTTATCGTAACTGCATACATGTGAGTGAGATTGATAAGCTTTTATTTTCAATTAAACATGATAACTCTTTCAAACTTTGAACGATTATCCATCATTATATTTGAAGTGAAAACTTCTTTAGGCGCGTTGAACGATTTTGGTAGAGGGTAAGTCATTGGTTTGCATCATCGTATTTTTCCAAGGAAATTGTCCACAATCGGCCGCAAGCTCACAAAGAAATCACTTGGAAATTCCTGAAATTAATGCAAATAATCTGTTTGTTAGTATAAAAATACTTATGTTAGGTTGCAATAAGAAGTTTGCAACCAAAACTTATTATTAGCTCGGTTTATATTGGTACATATATGCCTTTAAAGTTTGGCAATTTCTTCAGTTGTTGTATTTGTCAACATTTTTGAAAAATTTATGTTGAACATTCAAATAATATGTTGAACATTCAAATAATTACATACATGCTCTTATTTTATTATATATCGTCAAACAAAGTTTGTCAATTTTCATACTTGTTGTATTTGTCAGTGGCTTTTTATTTTCACCACTGCGGCATTTTATATTCAGAGTTGTCAACTATGGCTGTGTGTCAATCGGAAAGTTTTCAGTCGTGGTAGGATAGAAAATATCAAGTTGAATTAAATTTGTGTGTGTTGTAATAAATTTGTCTTTTTTGCTGTGTCAAATGGACGATGAAATTTTGACCATTACAAATTTTGACGTTTCACATTTCGGTCGTGTTTTAGCGCAAATATTTTATTTTATTTGCATTTTATCAATTTGCGACATATTTAATTCGAGAGCTTGTACTTGCAACATATTTCGTAGACTTGTAATATTGTAAACTTAAAAAACTTAAAAAATAACAAATTAATGAAAAAAATTAACGAAAGTGCTTGCGTTTGTGTCTGCCTGTGTGTGGGCCAACGGTCTCCAACATCAGCAAGTGCAGCAAAGCTAAATTGGCTTTCTTTGCTGGCGAGCGTCCTCCAAGTGCCACCACCAGCAAGTGCAGTGCAAAATTTGTTGCTAGCCAACATCCTCTAAGTGCCATCACCAGTAGCTCAAGCAAGTTCTAAGTGCTTGCTAGCAGGCAAACAGAAAATGCTGTATATTTTACGCCGTCAATTCGGTTCATCCCCTCTAACGCTGCGCAACCGCTGGGATCTTGTAATTCTCTTTGCGTTGTTGTTGTAAATTTGCTAAGTAGTTATTGTTGTACAGTAAGCTTTAATTTTTTGTGGATGCTTATTTGAAGCTACAGTCAGCATATGACATCGAACTAATTTAGAAAACAGTTTATACATATGAATTAAAGAATATATATAATATTGGTAAATCTATTTGTTTTTAGTAAAAGTGTTACCGTATCGGAAATACATATATATATACTATATATATATATATATATATATATATTAGGGCGGGTCAATTTGTATGGACGAATTTTTTGGAGGTCTGGCTCAGCGAAATTCCACAACAGCATATACAAATTCTGAAAAAAAGCTGTGCGGACTTTCGTAAATAGATTTTGTTCTCAATTATAAAATATGAATGTATGAATGTATGTGTATGAATCTATTTACGAAAGTCCGCACAGCTTTTTTTCAGAATTTGTATATGCTGTAGTGGAGAAAAAGTCTTGAAATTATATGTATTTTACGAATTTCGCTGAGCCAGAATTTGACCCGCCCTAATATATATATATATATACATATATACATATTTACGTATATGCAGTTCATATATATGAACAATTTAGCTCATTGAGGAAATTTAAAGAGAATTTATGTATATTTATATAATAACAATTACGTAATAACCTGCAAAATAATTAATATTTTCAGTAGTAACTGGATAACTAAAGTCTGCTTATCCTAAGCATTCTATTTTTTAAACTGTTTAGCATCAATTTTTTATATGAATTATATATAATTTATATGCTATAGATATTTCTTAATTTTATAATATTCTATTTTTAATACACAACACAATATAGAAATGGTGAACATGTATATTGTGTTAGTGTCATGATATAAATAGATATACAGGGTTGTCAATATTCGAAGCGCCCATCTGGCAACACTGTAACTTTCCGCAGTGATGCCAAATCGACTAATGACATACCGCGTTTGAAGCGTCATTCCAAGCAAATGTTTACAATGGAACAGTAAACGCCACGCGAGCGCTCTAAAATTGTTGAAATTTACATTCAACAAAACAAGTCAATAGTGAAAACTCAACTCAATGAGCGATGAAGCTCATTTTCAGTTCAACGGAACGGTAAACAAACAAAATTGCTCTTCGTTATTTTTCGAAGATGATAATGACCACAGAGTTACTGTCAATCAGGAGCGTTATCGCGATATGATAAACAATTTTTTCATGCCAATCGTTCGTCGAAAGCGTATCAGGCACTACTGCTTTCAACAAGACGGCGCGCCACCACACACAAGCCGCACTACAATCGATTTTTTGAAGCAATTGTTCCCTGGCCGTTTGATGTCAAAAAATGGTGATTTCGATTGGCCGCCAAGATCACCAGATTTAACGCCTCCAGACTTCTTTTTGTGGGGTTATTTGAAATCAAAGGTTTACGTCAACAAGCCAAAGACCCTAGAAGAGCTGAAAACCAACATCCGTCAAGAAATAACCGATATTCCCATCGAAATGTTGAAGAAATCCATGGAAAATGCTGCAAAACGGGCATAATATGTCGTAGAGGCCAATGGCGACCATTTACGAGATATCATATTCAAGAAATAATGTTAGCAAATCTACTTGAACCCAACTAAATGATATTCATGACGAACAGACAAAAAATTGTGGTTTCTTTGATTTATTTAAAAATAAAATGGGCGCTTCGAATATTGGCAGCCCTGTAAATAAGCTTTAATTTTTTATATATTAATTCAATAATGAAATAATTTAAATAAATTCCTTAAATTTTATGTATTTTCGATATGGTAATACTTTTGCTTAAAAGAAATAGTTTCAGTAATATAAAAAAAATTTAATAAATTGTTATAAGCTCTTAACAAAAATAATTCTAATTTCATATGCCGACTGTAGCTACACGATTAGAATTCACAACGTATACAAAAAATTTCCGGCTAACTGCGCCAACAACAATTACCAAGGAAATCTACAAACAAGGACGCACAGAGAAGAACAAGATCAGAGCGGAACTTTTCAAACTTTTTGATTTCATCCTACATATAGGACGGGTTGCAGTATGAACTTTCGCACATCCTACATGTCCGTCCGACCTGTCAAATCCATCCTACATGTAGGATAGTCCGAAACACCCTATTAGCATGAAAATTCTTATATAGCAGTAAGGCGGTCCGTGGCAGGACAATGTCTTCCAGGGAATACTAATATTTTATATAAAGGTTTTCGCTTCGGCCGGCAGTCCTCTCACTGCTATACTTTTTTTTTTTTGTGACAGCAATGCGTCGCGTTTTAGCTAGTAATGCGACGGAGAAGATTTTGCCATTTTACCATATCTTCGTTGAAAATAGTTTCACAATCAAACCAGTTAAATTAATAAAATGCTGATATCCAATGCTTTCGCTTAACACAAAGTATAAGCTAACATTTTGTGTTTGTGACATATTTATAAATAAAATCCAGAAACCTTCAGACAAAATGTCAATATTTTCCAATCTGCTGAAGGTAAGTGTTTTAAATTAAAAAAACACACAACATTGGCCACGAAACGCAGTTAATAGCTACGTTTTAAAAAAAATCCAACCTTTAACTGTCTCCCCTCTTTGAAAATAAAAATGCTGCAAAACCATGCCACACATTCAGCTCCATACTGTACTTACACTTGCTAGTCCCCATTCACAGATGGGAGAGAATGAACTTGTGGGTGGTGTGTTTAATGTCTGTTTTTCATATACACTAGTCTGGAGGGGAAGGAAATAATTGACCGCCAATTTTATCGTTGTTTCCCCCACATTTATTATTTTTATGCTGATTTTTTTCTTCCTCCAACTTTTTTATGTTAAATGCATGTATGTATGTAGATCTGTAGTAGCTTCATGTTTGCAAACGCAAATTTCATAGAACACAATCGGCGATGAATAAATGTGCATATGAATTGTTGTTGCTGCTATTGTTGTTGTTTTGTTGATGTTTTTTGTTTTTATTATGGGTGCTTAGAATCGCATAGTTAAATTGAAATGCGAAAGCTTACCGGATATGACAGTGGGACAGAAAGAAAACACAAAAATTCACGAATAGTTATAAAGTACTTAAATTATTATAAAAACTTGAATTGAGTTTTAAACAACTATAGAAGTTTAGGATAAATGAAAAAAAAAAAAAAAATTAAGTTATATACAAAAAATTTATTAAAAAATATAGTGTATAAGAGATATGTTACCGATTTGAATCGTATACTGAAAATAGTGCTCATATGAAAGTGATATACAGTGACCGACAAAAGTATACATATTCATGTTTTGAATTCTGCAAAAACAAAATGAAAAACAAAGCATTTCGTTTTATTAGAGTCCAGCATCTATAGGAGCACAACAAAAAAATGAAAGGTAAGTTACCCAAATAAGGCCAACCTAACGGTTTTTACCAGACAGAAGAGAAACGGGTTTTTTTAAACTTATTTTTGCAATTTTGTATTTTTGTTTATTCAATTCTTTTTTCAAAAACATAAAAATAAAGCATGAAAAAGTAAAAAATATATCCAGCTCAGAAGGTTTTAAAAAGGTCTGATGTTTGCTGATGTTTGCGATGGTTTAGAAACATAACAAAACAGTCAGAAAATAATAAAATAAGAACATATATTGTTATTACAAGTGTTGGTTTACATTGATACTAAACATAAATGATATTCATAGCTTTTTTTTATAAAAACTTTTTTGAAAAAATACTTTTATTGCCAAAAGCTTATTTTGAAAATTAAAATTAAAAATAAAGTTACTCTGGCTTTTTTAAAGAGAATTTTAGTAATTTGCTGGCCTTTATAGTGGAGGGCTTTCTTTCTGGTAGTTTTTTCTGCCTGGTGATTTAGGTGTGGAGATCGGAAAAAGAAAGCCGGAAAGAAAAAATTTCTTGGGCCTTTTTAGGCGCTCTCAATATCATTTCATTAATCAAGTTTTTCTCGGAATACACCACAGTTAGATTTGATCACTTAACCTTTTTGTTTTCGTTAAAATACCTCTCTTGATTTTTAATTCAAAGCTGGACATATGCAATAGTTAATTCGTAGAATAACGGACTTTTACTGCGAGCATAATATTACATCAACCACGTTGTTGACGCTACCGCTGACTTCGTTTGACTGTCACTCGCTGCACAAATGCGCAATCGAAGTATTTTTTTGCATCGTGATGCAGATATGAACACGTTTAAACGTGCAAAAAATAATTTTGCAGGGAATGCAATAAATGTGCGTATTAGAAATCGGGCCTTATTAAGGCTTGGGCCTTATTTGGCGAAGGGACCTAATGTTATTTTACTATTGTTATCATAGTGACTTTTTTGTTGAACTTCCATTTGATGCGTAATTTTACTTTCAATTTCATATTTGCCTTTAAGAATTAATTATTAAACACAATCTTTAATAATTTAGGTACTGGTATAGATGCTGAACTCTAATGCAACGGCATGCTTTGTTTTTCATTTGGTTTTTGCAGAACTCAAAACATGAATATAGACTTTTGTTGGTCACTGTATAACGCTTTAATATGAGAACTATTTTCAGTATTAATTTTCAGTATTAGTATTCAATATTAATGGAAAACTTTTGTATTTCTACATAAATGGCATTAAACTTAAAATACTGAAAATTCAACATCTACAATGTATTCAATGTGTAAATGAGTCTGCTTGTCAATGTGTAAGGATTATACTTTAAAAGTTATTGCACAGTAAAAAATATGAGGATAAATTTTATACCATTTGGTGTACTTATAAATCCAAACTAAAAATGTTTTAAAATTTATACCATCAAATCTTATAAATTTTTCTAACCACTTTTCTCGTCAGACCAATCGAAACTACTATATTTTTAAATTTGCCGATTTCGGTGAATTTTTTACTTTCGATCCAGAATATTATTTATTTGGATTATTATTTTATTTGTTTATTTATTTTTATTATTTTTTATATTTTATTTGTTTTATTATTTTTATATTATTGAGTGGTATAAAATTTATAAATTATTTGGAATAATAAAAGTTTATACCACACAAATGTTATAAAAAAGATAAAATTTACCCTCAAATTTTTACTGTGTGCTTTTTTTAATTAAACAGGGGTAGTAAGAATACGTTTTCTAGTAAAAAATTATGAAATGGTGTGTTTCTAATGGTTAAATGCAAACAATATGCAAATAAATACATAAAAACCTATAAAATAAACAAAACATTGCTTTTGTTTCATTGATATATCGATCCTTTTGTGCAAAATTATCGTATGTGCCAAAAACAAAATTTTACAGAAGAACGTTTTTTCTACTTTCCTTTGCTTTAGCTTGCATTATCAAAACAAAATTTTGCATGTGCTGATATAATAAATTAATTTACTATAAAGATTTCAGCTTCAGTATCTTACCACACTCAGAAACAAAATTTTCTAGAAAATCTAGACTTTTTTCTACGTTTTTTCTACTTTCCTTTGCTTAAGCTTGCAGTATCCAAACAAAAATACTATAAAGATTTCAGCTTCAGTATCTTACCACACTTAGTAAACAATTTTCCAGAAAATCTAGAAAAAAAGCACCCAATCGTTAGAAAATCGAGTTTTATTTAGCGCTATGGCTGATTTTCTAAAAATGAGGTATATGTTTTTCGTAAAATTGACACCAGAAGTATGAAAAAGTTTAGGAAAATTCTCCAATCATTTACGAGCTATTTCGCTAAATTAAAGAAACTTAGTGCAATTGTGTTGAAATCTTATTACTCAAATGTAAGTTTTTCTACCGTTTTTTTTTTATTATCGGCTTTAACTGAAAGAAACATTTTCTCTTAAGATAAGAAATTTTGTGCCGTTTATTAATCAGCGACTATAACTACGAGAAACATCTTCTCTGAAAATAAGAAATTTTCTACCTTTTATTAATAAATAATTATTAAATTATAAAATATTAAATAATAATTAAAGTAAGAGAAAAATTTTCTCTGAAAACAAAAAAATTTTCATCGAATTCCTGGAAAAATTATGTAATTTTTGCAAAAAAACACAACTCTTTTTTAAAATTTTTAACAGTATCCTGTGAGAATTATGATTTTTGTACTGATGAAAAACTGCAAATATTATTATTATTATTATTATTATTATTATTATTATTATTATTATTATTATTATTATTATTATTATTTACATTAAATTAAATTGAAAAATTACTACTATCCGTAGACTTGAACCTTGGCCGCGCGAGTGTAAGTGCATGGGTTTATCCATTTGACCATCGCAGTTGTTAAACAATCGTGGCTTAATTTACTTTGTTCAGAATCGTTTGCTTCGTAGGTCATTATAAAGTACTTTTTCTAGAAATATGAGAAACGTAGCCTTAAAATAAATTTAAAATAAATAAACTTGTGGTATAAAAAAAAGAAAAACTTACATGTATTTCTATGAATATCCAAGTAATGTATCTTATATTCCTCAAAATTTTAGAAATCATGCTGTAGAATGTTGCAAGCGGACTTGCTATCATGAAAGTTTTTCTTCAAATTATTTCTGTTTCTATACAATTTTTGGAAATTTAACTTTTATCATACCTTAATTTTTTATATTTAAGTAAGAACTTGTCTTAAAAACTATGAAGCTGCTTTTATAACGTTGAAACGAAATTAAGACGTGAGGTCGTTAAGTCATGTTAGCATTCACTACATGAAGGAGAAACCTCTATAGAATATAAAAAACCCATGCCTATGAATTGAAGTCTCAGTTTCTTAATTTAAGGGAAGCAAATTTTTTTGAGTGCAGATGTAGAACAAATTTGCATCAAAAAACCATTTTCAACAAAATGGCACATACGATAATTCCGCGCAAAGGGGTCGAATATCTTATTCCAATACGGATTGGAAAACATTTCTTTTGTGCAAGTGGTAGTTCTTAATTTTGGACCTTTAAGCGCTAATTTACCGGAAAATTAAAATTAAATAGAAAATTCTCTAACAAACTAAAAATCTTTTATACTGCAGCAAAATCCATTCTGTTTTTTGGTTCCCAGGTATGGATTTTTTGAGATTTGATTCAGTGGAGAAACTTTTGCGTTACTTTTAGAAGAAAATGTTGTATTTTCCAAGCAGCACTCCCAATTATATGCTTTTTTTTAACCGGTTTATTTTCGGTGTTTGTAGAAACTTAAAATTTACACTTCAGCTATTTAAGAAAAATTTTAAAATTTCCTTTGAATAGGCTTCCACGTATTTTAGCCGATGAAATACTTCGTGCAAAAGCTTTTTGGTTTCCTTACTGGAAGTCTTTATGAAGCCAAGTTTGGACTGTTTTTGACTGTGGGGTTTTTAGGTTCGATTTTCAATGTCATCATAGTCGTTTTTTTAAACTATGGATTATGATAATTTATTTCTAAGTGCTAGAAATTCGCTATTACATGATATGTACCACTATTTGCAATATGATGTTCCACTTTACTTTCATGATGGTAATTCGGCCGATTTCATTATTTTAATTTCGAAAGCTAGAGGTGGGCTGTTAACCTCAGAACCTCGAGGATTTTCAGAAACACTTTTAATGTTTGCACATTGAGTAGGAATGAGTCATATTTTCTTCAGTTATAGGTTTACCATCCTTTAGAAAGAGAATAGTATCAATTGAAGAAGTTGGTGCTATTTTGAACGGTAAAAACTACATGAGTACATTCTTATATTTATTCAATTATCTAAAGTAAAGGGAACTGGGAACTTATCTTAACATAATCTATATATTGTATTTATTCCTATAAGGGTTTCCTTTTTCCAGGAAATCTACAAACGCTATAGAAACACTTGGTATATCATAAAAAAGGTCTTGAGCTGTAGGTGTGCACAAAATTGTTACATTATTGAAAGGTGATACCGTTTAGTAGATAAATATAAATAAATAAATTTGTAGATATGAGTGTTTAAAAATGAAAAAATGCCAAAAAGACTCGCTTTAACGTGAATGAAAAAGCGTGATTTTCAAAGCAAATATTTCAAAGCCATTTCTTGATCGATTTTATTTCTTTCTGTTTTTATACTTTATTTTGGTAACAGTTCGTCAAAAATAATTTTGAAGTTTAAAGTCTATTGTTAATAAATACTTTAAGTATTTAAATGGATATAGTCTGCTTATATACACATTTTTTACAGTCTGGCAGGGTCTAGAATGAGGTCTGAAATGAGGTATCGAATGAAAGTGCTGGATGTGGAGGCGTGCACAATTTGGTTAGTTTTTCGATAAGTGTCCTTTGACCTCAATATGAGCGTTTAAAGATAATTTCTTAAATAAAATCTAAACTTAAAGAGATGGAAAAACATGATGTAAGAAGGCATTTTAGACATTGCTAATATGTACAACTAAAACTCCAGTCGCTTTCGCTAATTCTTACGGATACCCTACAATAAGCATTATTTATGCGACATGTTTGAATATACATATATTGTGATAGTAAAGTTTCTTCCAAATAAAAAATGTTTAAAAATTCCTGTTATTTTGGCATTAAATTTATGGCAAGATCTCGAAAACTGTAGCTTTTCTCAGTATAACATATTTTTGTATGAAAAGTCGATATACGATATACGGTATACGAAAGTTTTTTGGTAAAATTTTCCACGAATAGTAAGTTAAAAAATTCCCATTATTACTCTCAAAAAATTTATTAGTAAAGTATAAGTATTAGTACACAAAAAATTCGCACATTCTACAAATATTCGCAATTGTATATTTGTTTTGATATCTTAACGAATTCATTCGCAAAATTTTTCTAATACCTTATGTTGTATTTATGAATATATTTGTTTTAAATACTAATGATATTCGTAAACAAAAAAAAATTCAATTCGTATTAGTGCATTCTACGAATGATTGTGTACATATAAATAAAAATATTTGTAAATTTCTCGTACAAATGACTTCGTAATTTCTTTCATTACATTTGTAATATTTACTAATGCTTTCGTACTATTTACGAATGGAAAGTTATATTAGTAGAAACAATTCATTCGTAGGCTGATCGTACGAATTATTAGTAGAATGTACGACTTATTAGTAGAATTTAAAAATTGAAAACCGAAATCGTTCAGCCCTGTTTGTCGAACATCTACAGAACATAAGGAACTGTATTGTAAAGTGACTGTAGCCTATTGGTAGAGTGCGTGGCCTGTAAGCTAAAGAGCCGAGGTTCAAACCCCAGCTCAGACAGAATATTTTTTTTTTCGTTATAAGTTATTATGATCATTCGTAAATGTAACAAATGTAACGTACAATATGCAATTCTTTTTTAAGAATACCAATATAATATTCCTAGTATGTACTAATATACGTCGATTCTACGAATCCTATTCGTGACTGAAAACTACAAAAAAATTCGTAGAATGAACGCAGTTATTAGTAATATTTACACACAAATATTTTCGAGTGTATGACATAAAAATTATTGTGATATCTCGAAAACTGTAGATTTTCTCAGTCCAACACATTTCCTTGAAGCAAAGCCATCATCCTAGAATAAGAAAAAAAATGATAGAAATTTCATGTTTGGATTTTGCAAGCAAATATCTCAGCAATTCTCCAATTGATTTCCATCAAATTTTTTTTTGTCTGAAAATTGAATTAAATAACTTTGGAAAAAATAAAACATTAAGCGTTACCTGACTAATTCAATGTTTTATATTGTTTTCAAAAAACCTCTAATAATATAAAAGTTGCTCAAAAAATAGTCCAAAAGTTGTTTTTATTGTAATTTTTTTGTTGTTTAAATATAATTTTTTCACACTCTTTCTATGAAATATTGTTTATTTGCAAAAATTGCTACATTTTGACACATAGTTCTATCATCGAAAATCATGAATCACCCCCCTATGATTTTTTGATGAAAATGAATTATTTCAATTTCTTACATTTTTATATTTCTTACAAAGTTCTACTACCTACAGCTTAAAAAATATTTTATGTGAAAAAAAGCTTAAATATTTTTAACCACGCATTGGCCAGTACTGTTATTTATTTATTTATTTATTTGGCCAAGCAAGGCAATATACTTATTCTTGATATAATGTTATGGTCTGGAGGGTATTAAAACTGTGTAACAGGGTGGTGGGGTATACATAAAATAAGATGGGGGCCAAAATGTGTGACATATAGAGGGACGACCCCTAATAAGCATAATTTGAACTACAGTTTTTGTATAACGAATTGCGAATATATAAAAAAACACTCCAATATTTTAGAAAATAAGAACGCAGAGTGACCTCGTGGAGAGGAGAAGGGGTGGTCTAGATTTTGTGACAACGTGTGACAAAGGATAAGGGTCTTAAATTTTTCAAATCGTGTGAAAAAATATTTGGAGTATTTGGACCTTTTACAAAAAAACGCAGCTATGTTTCGATTCTTTTAAGTCGAAAACGATTATTTTGTTGTCTTAACTGAAAAGAACGCAATGACATAAAATTCACTTTACATTCACACCTGGTTTTTGACCCTTTATACATCAACAAGCTATTTTTCGATAAAACTTTTGTTTTGCAATGCAGTAAAGTATAGTTCAATTCAAACCAATATTTCATTTTGTCAAATATACGTACAAATTTTTTTAATCGTATTCAGTTTTTATTTGAAGAAAGATGGAAAAAGATTAAAAAAGATTTTGGGAATAAGTTTTGAGCTAAACATTTGTTTTTTTCGGTGGCAGATGGGTGTGTGCTTGTAAATTAAATGTTGGCGGTGTGAAAAATTATAGGATAAGTGCTTACATTTGATCTATCGAGGTGTTATTTGAAAAATATGAACTATATATCTTAGATAAGTTTTTTTTTTTTGTTGGGACTTCCAGAAGAGGAACACATTATTCTTTTTTGTGTTTTTGTTGGGTGACATTTAGAATGGTGGCAAATATGAATGGGTTTTAATTTTAAAAATAATTATTAGGGATGATAAATAAATAGAACCTAGTTTTATATTTGGCACGTCTAGAGGTCACAACTGCGTGAAATGTGAAATTTTTGTGAAATTTGGGCTACTGCGGCCTTTATCAGCAAGTGCAAACATTTTATTGGAATTAGGGAATGATTTAATACCATTGATGAGTGCAGAAATTAAGATGAACCGATTGCCAAATGAATAATATTGATCTGAAGTAGTTTCAGCACACCCTGTATTAAGCCATGTAGTTGTTGCTTACCACTTATTCGGTTCTTTACAGTTCTCTAGCACGGCTGTTCAATGATTTAAAGTGTTATCACTGTCAAATTGCAATATGAGCCTCATTTTATATAAATTCATGAAAAATTACTTAAATTAGATTGTTGAACAGAAACCACGCTCTAGACTATTAAAATGAGTATATCGAAAGGTTTTTATTCAAACCAGTCAAAATACTATCTAATTGTTTGCCTAGTTCAATGCTTCATTGATCAAATTAATTAATATCCCATATCTTGAGAAAATATTTTTTGTTCGTACATAGCTTGAAACAATTTAATTTGATCGAATCCATTACGAAATAACGTTGGTCCTTACAAAGTGTCGTGTATAAAAGTATCGAGAAAAACATCGAGTATCGAGGTATACTCGATACCAAAGTATTCAATACCAAAAAGCATCGCGTTTTCCCGTCACTACTATCAGCCTTATTCATAAACACATTTTAAAAGCTGCGTATTCTAAAGCAGGCTTTTACTAACGAAAAGTTAAGACCCAAACATAATAAGTTCTAGTTGGCTGCAGCTAATGTGAAAAAATCAACGAAAAGCTTAGCCTAATACTTCACTTGGCCAAAATGAGTTCATCGTCTTTACGTTATAACAACTTATATTTGTATCTCAAATTTATATCTCAATTCGTATTATTTGGTTTGTTCAGTCACGAAAAAAAGTTAATGTTACTTTAATTTAAATCCGTTTGAATTAAAAAAACCAATGATTACTTACAGAACATTCGTTTCTCACTTGACGAAAATGCTGACTTTAGCTATTATTGTTTTTACGCATCATTTCTATGTATTCGTATAATATTTGACATTAGCTACAGCCAGCTTAAGCCTATTATGTTTGGGCGCTTATACATAATCATATTTCTATCTTATGCAATGTAGGCTGTGTAAGACCATTATTCTTCAATTTATTTTAAAAAGTGGCATCCAAGTAGAAGAAATAGCGGAAATTTTTTTTATTTAACCTAAATAATTTAGTTTTTCTTTCAGTTACTGAAAAATATTATGGTTTTTATTTAATAAGCTAAAATGCTTTCAGTAACGCCTTGAAAATGGTGAATTTGCCTTGAAATTGGTGGCTTGCTGGATGATATAGCCTATGCATGATTCATACCATATTGTATTCATACCATTATTGAATGCTATCAATATTATTGAGTACTTACTGAATAAATACGAATAATTATTATTAAATAATATATAAAAATAATTTACTTTCCGTTACATTTTATCTTAATGTATTAGCTCATTGTAGTTGGTTTTGCACCTTTTTGATATTACACTTGTTTGGATACACAATGAACATGATTGTGTACTTAAAAAGCTTTAAATAGAGCGTAACTAAACACGCGTTAAACAGTTGTTAAAGAAAAATTTATGAATAAGGCTTTATTTGTTTGATTTCACTGCATAGTGATAGTAAACAAAATGCTGAACTAAATTTGGGTGTGTAAATTTACAATAGTTTTAGATGCTTAACTGTTGCCAATAACTTTTGTAATCAAATTCAAGAAAAACTTTTTAGAGTTTTTATACAAACGTGCACAAGGCTTTCTTCTTAGCTTTTATGAGCAAGTTTGTTAAAAATATTAATTACTTTAATTAATTTGTTAAAAATAAGCAATACATTTATTTTTTTTTTCATTTTCTTTAGATAACAAATTGTTATTATGTTTCATAAATTCTGTTTTAACCGATCCTGTCCTCATAACGGCACTTCCAAGCGAAAGTGCAACTATTATGCGAACATTAAAAAAAATTAAAAAATTAAATGAAAATGAAATTTAAATAACATTGAAATAAAATTTAAATTGTATAAAAATTGAATTGAAATTAAATTAAAATGCAATAGATATAGAAAATTAAAATTCTAGTTCAATAATTTTTCTAGGCAAAATTTTTCATTTAATGTTTTTCTCCAAACATTACCACAGTTTATCCGCTACAAATGAACCCAGTGCGCCCTCAAGGTCTTAAAACATGCATTAATGCATTTTAATGTTAATTCCTTTATTTTTAAATATTTTTTACCCTGCTGCATTGTTGTTGCGATTGCTTACATGCATAATGAAATAATTAGTCTCAGCATAAATGTTTAGCACTTTGTGCATGTATGTGTATGTTTGCATTTATATAGGTTTGCGTTCATGTGTGTGAACTTTAAACAAGCTTCGTTGCTGTGCATTAGTTTAAGTTGAATTCACAACACTTTTTGGAGGCAATAGCTAATTAGTGCTGTTGTTTTTTATTGTTTAACTATGCTGCATTGTTGTTTCAATTATGAAGTGTTAATTGTATTGGCTTAAAATTTCTTGGAAAAAAAGACGACATTATATTAAATACATTAAAATGTTATTGCTTTAACTTATTCGTGTTTCTTATTTCTAATTTCTTCATTTTAAATATCGTTTCCACTGCAATGTACATAATTTAAATATCACTATATTTATAGGTCTGTTTCCGTACTCTCTTCAAGTAACTTAAAGTTTCTTGAAAGCGTTTCATTACAAATTTTCAAGCTCAAGAGAGAAGACCAAGCTAAATGTCACTCTCTGTTATATTATAATTACTCGAAATTAGCTTGAACTTTACTTGAGAAATGTCATCGAGCACGAATTTCTCGCTCAAACAGCTGAACGTCAAAATAAAATATATATATTTTTGTGGTGTTATGAAATAAAAATTATTTTTTATCATTAAATGCAAGTATTATTGTCTTATTCATTTGTCACAAAGTCTTTTTAGTAAGAATAAACTAATAATTTCAAGCAAAAATCAATTAAGTTTTTATTGCAAAAGTGTGTGAACAACTATTGTGCTTGCAACTTACTTGAAGTCGTTTCCCTACTTTATGATAAATATTCTAATTTTGACAGATTATCAAGTAGCTCTCTATTACTCAAACTTTACTCGAACTTTATTTGAAGTTAGTACGGAAACATACCTTACATTTACCAAAAAATGAATAATTATTATATTCCAAACAAAATTTCAATTTTATTTGACATTCATTTGAACTTAATTTTAATTTCAATCTCAATTTTATTTTATTTTCATTTTCGTATTAATTTTTATTTTCATAACTATTTTAATTTCATTTCATTTTAATTTTAATTTCAATTATGTATTCAATTCATTTCAATTTCATTTCAATTTATATTTCATTTCCATTTCATTTCTACTTCAATTAAATTTCACCTCAATTTCATCTTAGCTCTAATTCAATTTCACTTCAATATCCTTCCAACTTAATTTCTATACAATATTAATTTAATTTTTATTTAATTTTGCTAATGTTTTTTTTTCAATCTTACTTTATTTCCTTTTCTTTTCTTTTGCATGCCAATTAAATTTTAATTTAACCTCAGTTTAATTTCTATTTTATTTAAATTTTATTCTAATATCATTTCAATTTCATTTCAATTTAATTTCAATTTCGTTTAAATTTATTTTAAATTTCATTTCTATTTCATTTCAATTGGATTTTAATTTTGTTTCCATTTCATTTCAATTTCATTCAATTTCTTTTCAATTTCATTTCAATTTCATTTCAGTTTCATTTCAATTTCATTTCAATTTCATTTCAATTTCATTTCAATTTCATTTCAATTTCATTTCAATTTCATTTCAATTTCATTTCAATTTCATTTCAATTTCATTTCAATTTCATTTCAATTTCATTTCAATTTCATTTCAATTTCATTTCAATTTTATATCAATTTCATTTCAATTTCATTTCAATTTCATTTCATATTTATTTCAATTTCATTTCAATTTTATTTTAATTTCATTTCAATTTCATTTCAATTTCATTTCAATTTCATTTCAATATCATTTCAATTTCATTTCAATTTCATTTCAATTTCATTTCAATTTCATTTCAATTTCATTTCAATTTCATTTCAATTTCATTTCAATTTCATTTCAATTTCATTTCAATTTCATTTCAATTTCATTTCAATTTCATTTCAATTTCATTTCAATTTCATTTCAATTTCATTTCAATTTTTTATCAATTTCATTTCAATTTCATTTCCTATTTATTTCAATTTCATTTCAATTTCATTTTAATTTCATTTCAATTTCATTTCAATTTCATTTCAATTTCATTTCAATTTTATTTCAATTTCAATTTCATTTCAATTTCATTTCAATTTCATTTCAATTTCATTTCAATTTCATTTCAATTTCATTTCAATTTCATTTCAATTTCATTTCAATTTCATTTCAATACCATTTCAATTTCATTTCAATTTCATTTCAATTTCATTTCAATTTCATTTCAATTTCATTTCAATTTCATTTCAATTTCATTTCAATTTCATTTCAATTTCATTTCAATTTCATTTCAATTTCATTTCAATTTCATTTCAATTTCATTTCTATTTCATTTCAATTTCATTTCAATTTCATTTCAATTTCATTTCAATTTCATTTCAATTTCATTTCAATTTCATTTCAATTTCATTTCAATTTCATTTCAATTTCATTTCAATTTCATTTCAATTTCATTTCAATTTTATATCAATTTCATTTCAATTTCATTTCATATTTATTTCAATTTCATTTCAATTTCATTTTAATTTCATTTCAATTTCATTTAAATTTCATTTCAATTTCATTTCAATTTCATTTCAATTTCATTTCAATTTCATTTCAATTTCATTTCAATTTCATTTCAATTTCATTTCAATTTCATTTCAATTTCATTTCAATTTCATTTCAATTTCATTTCAATACCATTTCAATTTCATTTCAATTTCATTTCAATTTCATTTCAATTTCATTTCAATTTCATTTCAATTTCATTTCAATTTCATTTCAATTTCATTTCAATTTCATTTCAATACCATTTCAATTTCATTTCAATTTCATTTCAATTTCATTTCAATTTCATTTCAATTTCATTTCAATTTCATGTCAATTTCATGTCAATTTCATTTCAATTTCATTTCAATTTCATTTCAATTTCATTTCAATTTCATTTCAATTTCATTTCAATTTCATGTCAATTTCATTTCAATTTCATTTCAATTTCATTTCAATTTCATGTCAATTTCATTTCAATTTCATTTCAATTTCATTTCAATTTCATTTCAATTTCATTTCAATTTCATTTCAATTTCATTTCAATTTCATTTCAATTTCATTTCAATTTCATTTCAATTTCATTTCAATTTCATTTCAATTTCATTTCAATTTCATTTCAATTTCATTTCAATTTCATTTCAATTTCATTTCAATTTCATTTCAATTTCATTTCAATTTCATTTCAATTTCATTTCAATTTCATTTCAATTTCATTTCAATTTCATTTCAATTTCATTTCAATTTCATTTCAATTTCATTTCAATTTCATTTCAATTTCATTTCAATACCATTTCAATTTCATTTCAATTTCATTTCAATTTCATTTCAATTTCATTTCAATTTCATTTCAATTTCATTTCAATTTCATTTCAATTTCATTTCAATTTCATTTCAATTTCATGTCAATTTCATGTCAATTTCATTTCAATTTCATTTAAATTTCATTTCAATTTCATTTCAATTTCATTTCTATTTCATTTCAATTTCATTTAAATTTCATTTCAATTTCATTTCAATTTCATTTCAATTTCATTTCAATTTCATTTCAATTTCATTTCAATTTCATTTCAATTTTATTTCAATTTCAATTTCATTTCAATTTCATTTCAATTTCATTTCAATTTCATTTCAATTTCATTTCAATTTCATTTCAATTTCATTTCAATTTCATTTCAATTTCATTTCAATTTCATTTCCTATTTATTTCAATTTCATTTCAATTTCATTTTAATTTCATTTCAATTTCATTTCAATTTCATTTCAATTTCATTTCAATTTTATTTCAATTTCAATTTCATTTCAATTTCATTTCAATTTCATTTCAATTTCATTTCAATTTCATTTCAATTTCATTTCAATTTCATTTCAATTTCATTTCAATTTCATTTCAATACCATTTCAATTTCATTTCAATTTCATTTCAATTTCATTTCAATTTCATTTCAATTTCATTTCAATTTCATTTCAATTTCATTTCAATTTCATTTCAATTTCATTTCAATTTCATTTCAATTTCATTTCAATTTCATTTCAATTTCATTTCTATTTCATTTCAATTTCATTTCAATTTCATTTCAATTTCATTTCAATTTCATTTCAATTTCATTTCAATTTCATTTCAATTTCATTTCAATTTCATTTCAATTTCATTTCAATTTCATTTCAATTTCATTTCAATTTTATATCAATTTCATTTCAATTTCATTTCATATTTATTTCAATTTCATTTCAATTTCATTTTAATTTCATTTCAATTTCATTTAAATTTCATTTCAATTTCATTTCAATTTCATTTCAATTTCATTTCAATTTCATTTCAATTTCATTTCAATTTCATTTCAATTTCATTTCAATTTCATTTCAATTTCATTTCAATTTCATTTCAATTTCATTTCAATTTCATTTCAATTTCATTTCAATACCATTTCAATTTCATTTCAATTTCATTTCAATTTCATTTCAATTTCATTTCAATTTCATTTCAATTTCATTTCAATTTCATTTCAATTTCATTTCAATTTCATTTCAATACCATTTCAATTTCATTTCAATTTCATTTCAATTTCATTTCAATTTCATTTCAATTTCATTTCAATTTCATGTCAATTTCATGTCAATTTCATTTCAATTTCATTTCAATTTCATTTCAATTTCATTTCAATTTCATTTCAATTTCATTTCAATTTCATGTCAATTTCATTTCAATTTCATTTCAATTTCATTTCAATTTCATGTCAATTTCATTTCAATTTCATTTCAATTTCATTTCAATTTCATTTCAATTTCATTTCAATTTCATTTCAATTTCATTTCAATTTCATTTCAATTTCATTTCAATTTCATTTCAATTTCATTTCAATTTCATTTCAATTTCATTTCAATTTCATTTCAATTTCATTTCAATTTCATTTCAATTTCATTTCAATTTCATTTCAATTTCATTTCAATTTCATTTCAATTTCATTTCAATTTCATTTCAATTTCATTTCAATTTCATTTCAATTTCATTTCAATTTCATTTCAATTTCATTTCAATACCATTTCAATTTCATTTCAATTTCATTTCAATTTCATTTCAATTTCATTTCAATTTCATTTCAATTTCATTTCAATTTCATTTCAATTTCATTTCAATTTCATGTCAATTTCATGTCAATTTCATTTCAATTTCATTTAAATTTCATTTCAATTTCATTTCAATTTCATTTCTATTTCATTTCAATTTCATTTAAATTTCATTTCAATTTCATTTCAATTTCATTTCAATTTCATTTCAATTTCATTTCAATTTCATTTCAATTTCATTTCAATTTTATTTCAATTTCAATTTCATTTCAATTTCATTTCAATTTCATTTCAATTTCATTTCAATTTCATTTCAATTTCATTTCAATTTCATTTCAATTTCATTTCAATTTCATTTCAATTTCATTTCAATTTCATTTCAATTTCATTTCAATTTCATTTCAATTTCATGTCAATTTCATGTCAATTTCATTTCAATTTCATTTCAATTTCATTTCAATTTCATTTCAATTTCATTTCAATTTCATGTCAATTTCATTTCAATTTCATTTCAATTTCATTTCAATTTCATTTCAATTTCATTTCAATTTCATTTCAATATCATTTCAATTTCATTTCAATTTCATTTCAATTTCATTTCAATTTCATTTCAATTTCATTTCAATTTCATTTCAATTTCATTTCAATTTCATTTCAATTTCATTTCAATTTCATTTCAATTTCATTTCAATTTCATTTCAATTTCATTTCAATTTCATTTCAATTTCATTTCAATTTCATTTCAGTTTCCTTTCAATTTCATTTCAATTTCATTTCAATTTCATTTCAATTTCATTTCAATTTCATTTCAATTTCATTTCAATTTCATTTCAATTTCATTTCAATTTCATTTCAATTTCATTTCAATTTCATTTCAATTTCATTTCAATTTCATTTCAATTTCATTTCAATTTCATTTCAATTTCATTTCAATTTCATTTCAATTTCATTTCAATTTCATTTCAATTTCATTTCAATTTCATTTCAATTTCATTTCGATTTCATTTCAATTTCATTTCAATTTCATTTCAATTTCATTTCAATTTCATTTCAATTTCATTTCAATTTCATTTCAATTTCATTTCAATTTCATTTCAATTTCATTTCAATTTCATTTCAATTTCATTTCAATTTCATTTCAATTTCATTTCAATTTCATTTCAATTTCATTTCAATTTCATTTCAATTTCATTTCAATTTCATTTCAATTTCATTTCAATTTCATTTCAATTTCATTTCAATTTCATTTCAACTTCAATTTCATTTCAATTTCATTTCAACTTCATTTTCATTTCAATTAAATTTTCATTTCAATTTCACTTCAATTTCAACTTAATTTCAATTTCAATTTTAATAAAATTTTTAATTTCCATTTTTAATATGAGAGTATATTCTTTTATCACTCAATAACAGACTGTTTTTTTTTTATTTCCATTGGACCATTTTCACATCTAACTTTTTCTTGAAATAAAATTTACACAAACGCCCGTTTGTCGTCTTAAGCATTCTTTTATAATCTTTTGGATTTTTCATAAGAATAATATATTAATTCACATAAAAAGTATGCAATTTATAAAATTATAAAAGTGCAATAAATATCTGCGCAATATTATTTTCTACCTCATTAAATATCACGTTCTTTTTGGTATGACGAAAATACGTAATTTTGTTCAATGTGGCATCGTTAATACGATTTGCTATGAATTATCTATTTAAAAAAATTGTTGTGGAACAAGAAATAATTGATTGCAGCAGAGGAATAACAATAAGGATTTGCAACGAAAGAGAAATGGTTGAAACATTTTTTAAATCTTCTTTTGTTTATGGTTTTTAATATTTTGGTGAACGATTATGTTTAGTGCATAAATACTCAAATTATATTAAAATAATGTTATTACTATTGCTTTCATTATTTATTAGGACATTCTTTTAAGACTGTTGAAATTTTCTTAAATTTTATAGATTGTGAATATCTTCTGCTGAATTTGCGTTTATTGGTAGTTGGGAACGACTTAAAGAATCGTCAAACTAAAATTTTTAAACCGCTCGGCACCCTTTCTTTTTCGAAAGTCGAGACAGATGGAGACATATGTCGACAGTCGAGGAAAATATTTTTGACATTTTTATAGTATTTTAATTTATTGAAAATAGCTAGCTAAAAACCAAAATTTATATACAATTGTTAAAAAAGATAAAATTGTTAGAATTAGTCTTAGAACAAATCTTGTTCTAATAAATTCTTATTCACATTTTGAAGTAACAACAAGTTTAATTATGTTTTAATTAAATATTTGAGTGCAGTATTTAATATTTTTTTTTTAGTTTAGTTAATGGAACGGCACAAAATGCTCCCTTCACTGAAAATTCAACAAATGAACAACAAAAGCAACTTGTACAAATTTATGCGAACAGAAAGTCTTCGTTTAAGCTTATCAAAGTGGATGAACTGCAAAAGCCATAGAAGACTACTGAAGAGTCGATGTAGCGATCAACAAAACAGTCTGTCAAGTCTGCTTGATACCCAGATGAAAAAGGAGCTCTGCTGTATGTCTGCCGGCAACATGCTTTGGAAGAACAGGAAACATGCTCGCCTCATACCAGCTTATATCTTTTTTGTATAGGCATGTTCTAGGCTGGCATGTCTGCCAAATGAACTGCCTTGGCAGCAATGTAGCATGCATTTTATGGTATCCAAGTACATCCAAGGAACATCCAAGTAATGTTGCCGGCAGTTGAAAAATGACGATTATCTGGAGACTTGAACCTCTGCCGCGTGAGTCCTTTCGATCATTGCAGCTGTTAACTAATCGTCGCTCAATTTGCTGTATTAAAAATACGAGCACAGCGTAAGAAAATTAACGCATTCGCGTTGTTATTATAATCAATTAATGCAAAATACAGACCGAAATCTCTAAAAAACAGAACAAACTAAAAAAAACCAAAACAAAAGTAAAAGCATTTAAGAAAAAGAATTTAAGAATTTAAGCAGAGAAAAAAAATTATGTCTATGTTGGGATTTGAAACCACTACTCAAGATTCCAAAATACATGAATAAAAATTAAAGCCTCAGCCAGACCTAACAACATTGTTGCTATCAAAAGTGCTTTCACGAAAACACAGTGTTGGATAATTACAACAATCATAAAAATATTGAAATTGTTGTCCCTTAAAATGAAGCAGAATTTTGCTAACATGATACTTTATTATGATACAGTTGTTATTATGCTAATATTGAATGTATTTATGTTGTGCTATAAAATAACTTAGTTATTACTGTACTTAGGCTTTTTGTATAAATATAATAATAGTAATAATGCACTTCACTTAGAAGTAAAGAGGAAGTTTTTAAAATTTAAAAAATAGATATTTTAGCATTAAAATTATAAACTGCCACATTTCATCGGCAGGCCTGCTTTGTTTTTCATCTGGGTAGTTTGCTATGCAAAGAACTTGTTGTTGTAGCAACCTCTTGCTTCAGTTGGCATTAAGCTCAAATATATTTCTAAAAACATTATTTTTATTACGTTTTTAGAATTATAATAAAACAATTTAATAAATTTAATTTTTTTTTCTAAATGACCTTGTTACTTATTATGTTGATTTTATATGATTTAAATACAATAAACGATTTTAAACTATCAAACAACTAGAATTTGTATTTAAAATCTAATATGATTTAAACTATTAAACATTTAGAATTTGTATTTAAATCATATAAAATCAACATAATTTAATAAATTATTATTAGTATATCTAATAATTATTAAAGGGGAAAAAATACATTTTTGGGGGCATGTTTTTTTGTATATGAAATAAAACGTACCTTTTCTACTTTGGCTTTATGTAACTTTTCCAATGATTTGTACTGTTTCCTCCTCCCTTATTGTTTTTTTTTTATAAAACTTAGGCAACAAATTAAATCCTAGTTTCAAAAACCTTTCCATGAAAATCTTAAAAGAAAAATATCGTATAAAATAACTTTAACGTAACAGCACATCAAAAGTTGAAATAAAGCGTATTTTCTGTTGTCAATTTAGATTTTTAGTAACATAAAAAGCAATACTATGTATGTATCTACTCGAATTCTTGAGATTTTGTGAGATTTCGTAATATCCATATTGAAATAAACAGAGTCCTCCATACAAGTTTAAAATTTTAAAATCTTTTGATTTCAACAAAATCTAATACAAAAACTTATAAAATGCAATGCTGTATCCCTGAAAAATTATAATAGTATCCAGCACTATTCAGTTTATGTCAAATTTTTCATATTGCCAATTGGCAATGACAACTAATTAATTATTTAAAAAAAAGCAATAACAATAACAATACATATAAAAAATGAAAAACAAAGGAAACAAAAAAACTTGGAGCTTCAGTGAAGAGCAATTGTTAGTGGCAATTTTGGAGAAAAAAATGTAAGAGCTCCGGAAATGGCAAAAGAAATGCAACAACGCGATAGCCCCTTCACGATCTTAAATCTAAATTCTTAAATTTATCAAATGGAGTCTTAATTGTCAAATGAAATCTAGCTGTCATGGCATACCAGATGGAAACCCTTTGAAAACACATTTTTAAAATTGCAAAATTTCAAGCAGATGGAAACATAGTATAAAAAACTACTTAAAATATATAAAACAATTAATTGGCCATTTCAGCACTGGAAAGGACTTTGACCTAGCTTCTTTTGATCAATTGAATCATTTTATACATACCCTTGGCATATTTTTGGTAATCGCACACCTGTAGTGAAATTTTATGAATTTTTTGTACGTTTAAGTGTAAAAAAAATTTACAAAAATATTTCTCACAATATAACACTTTAGATCACAATAACTATGTTCAAATAAATGTCTTCTATTTTATATCAGTGAAGAGCTAAGAGGGTATATTTTTGGTGTTCACATACATGTAAAGAAATTTTATAAATTTTTTGTACGTTTAAGTGTAAAAAAAAATTTACAAAAATATTTCTCACAATATAACACTTTAGGTCTGTGAACTCAATAACTATGTTCAAATAAATGTCTTCTATTTTATATCAGTAAAGAGCTAAATCGACAAAAGTAAAATTGCAATATTTTTACTTTTGAAGTGCCGTACCTGCAACTTCAACTGATTGATTTTGTTAAAATTTACCAAGGCACCAGTACAAAACTAAAAAAAAATTAAAAATATTCAAAAATATTAAGAGTACGTTACATGTATTTCACAGAGAAAAAAATTTACATTAAGAATTGATATAATGTCTTCCAGTAAAAAAATCAAGTCAAAAAAAACAATTTTAAAAACAGCCCAATCTTACTTACTTACTTAATAATTAATTAGTTTTGATACTTTATAAGATGTTATGTTTGAACATTTTTTCATTTATTTATTTCAAAATAAAACTTTTAAATCTTCATTTCATCTTGACGATTTAAACAGTAGTTAGATGTGTTAAATTAAAAAATAACTAGATTTGAATTTATGGTTAGCGAAATCAAATAGCATTTACTTTTGTTAAAATAAAGATTATTTCTACTGCACCAACTTTAAAAATGAATCTGATCTTTGAATTACCGAAGTAGCAATTTGAAAATTTTTAAATAGCAGTTTTAAATATAGTTACAGAAAAATAATAAATACCCTCAGAAAATGGAAATGTCCTGAGAAGTATCGCCGAAAGCATTTCCATTCCCTGATGACAAAAACAAAAAGAAAAACATTCTAATTACTCTTTAATTATTTCATGGGCAAATACTCACGATGTGCTCTGAAGTGTTGTTTATGATGTGTCTGAAGTGAAGATGTGTTCATGGTGAAAAAATGTTTAATGAACGGCAGTGACGATTACCAAATTTTGGTGAAAAAACCCAAATACCTCTCAATTTAAACCAAGTAGTTCTCATCTTCCATTTCACTTTTATCCGGTTGTAATGCAATTTTTTTGTATCTTATTGTATATCTGAATATTTTTTCTATTTGTTTGTTTGAATATTTAAGAATCTTAAAACTCGTATAAAGCAATGGCAAGTTTTTAAGAATTTTATTTCTTGAAGCATTTTTAACATACTAAAAATTAAAAAAGTAACGATTATTCTTCCATAGTATGCATTAATTCTGTTTTAATTGTTTTAGTTTTGATTGAAATAAATTTGAGAAATATAAAATAACCCTTTAAATAATAAAACTGCATTAATATAAATAAATTGCAGATCCTTTTAGAATATTTTTTAAAAATAAGTTAGTATTTTAATACATTACTATAAGAAACGCTTTTTAAAGGGTAAAGTTAAAAAATGTTAACATCAAGTCATATTATCTTCTTTACAGTTTATGGCAACTTATAGCAGCAAAATAAAATTATCTGCTATAAAGAACTGAGAATATGAGAGAAACTTTATGCCAAGTATCTGTTGGATGCTCATTAAAAGCTCTGTTGTCCGACTCAAAAGCTCCGCAGCTATTCCATGCGCTCTTGCTCAACGTTAAATACTCACACTTCCGGTGTCTAACATCCAGCCTCCTTTCCAGTAACGAAGTCCTATAAGAGGACAATTTTGTGCTCTCGTGGTATTTCTTAACTATTCTCTTACACATACTTTTGCAACAAGCTCTTGTGTAGCGAGAGGCACACAAATCGTATCAAAAACAAAAAAAAGCAAATCCCGAATAGAGGTCAACTACTTCCGAACGTAGCGCACTTTTGTTATCATTGTTCTTTATACTGCCTGCATAGTTCATCTTCGGCTCCTGAGGATTGTACTAACGTTCGTGTTTTTTTTTTCTATTTTTTTTTCCAATCGAAACTCACAACTTAACTACTTCGTCTAATTTTTGACAGCATCACGAAGAGTAAGCACAGAACGCAGACGAAGTTGTCGATGAAAGAGTTTTTTACACACAAACCGTGAGAGTGCTAAAAAAATACAAGGATAACGATGACTTTTCGCTATTCGAACTTTACTTTATTTGCTCGTGGCGTGTCCTGTTAGAACTCAACTCGCTGCTTGACTTGGCCTGCATGCGAATGAACGTACAAACAAAGGACCAAACAAACGAAGGTGAAGTAAAGTGTTTGTTTTGGTCCTTCTTGTCAACACTTTTCTATGAACTGATTTTGGATGCTACTTTATGCGACTGCGAAGATGGCGATGAACGGGACGGTATGCGAAGCAAAGGACGAAACAATAAAGTCAATGTCGTTAAATGTGTACATTACTGCCTCTTGTTCGCAGAATGATAATAAAATGGAAATATTCGATTGTGATTTTGATGTTGAGGTTGGTTAAATAGATACGAGGAATAAGAAGCATACATTTAAGGTCAACGCCGTCGATAAGGGGGTTTCAAACACCCTCCCTTAGATATTCAGAATATATTTATATATCAAATAAAAATATAAATATTCCAAATCATTATATCGTTTTTTAAAATTATAAAAAATAATATTTTTTTTGTAGAATTATATATAAGCTTAATGCCAAATTAGTGCATGAAGCAACACGTTTCAACAAAAACAAGTTTTTCGCAGAACAAACCAACAAAGCTGTTTCGCTGATATCAACATCAACTCTTCAGTAGTCTTCTGTGGTTTCTGCAGTACCATTCACTTTGAAAAGCTAACACAAACTCTTTCTGTTTGATTGAAATAGACTTATTTGTTGTACGCCGCTTTTCAAAGCCAATGCTTTCCTACTATTTTGCGAATTACTTAATTTTTCCATCACATATAGATAAATTGAAAATTGTATATTAGACTGACCTTTTTCAATAATTTTTCGAAAATCAAATATATAACTAGTTTAAAACGTAAGGTTTGGGATAAAAACCAGCATGTATTAATATGAGTTTCATAGAAAAACGCCAAGTGATCGCGAGTTGATCGTTACGTTACAAAAAACGGAAATGATTTTTGACTAAGACTGCACAATTTACAAAACTCTCTGAATTGGGCAAGACTTTTTGTATACTTTAGAAGAGCTTAAAATAACATTAGTTGATTTTCCAAGTCATCGAATTTAAAAATCTTGTTTGGCTTTTTTTACTACGCTTTTTGATCTGGCGTTACGCTAATTAAATTTCCTTTGTAGTTTAATTGGATAAATAAGTAATTAGGAATATAAATAATTATGAAAATTAGTAATTAAGAAACAAATTTAATATCTTGTCCTTTCCTTGCCTCAACCATTTTTTCATTTTCTTTAGCCAATGTCTTCCATTTTTACTAAAACCAAAAAGTTTACGAAACATTTACTAATAATTTACGAAAAAGAAAAACTACATTTGTAAAATAGTGCAGACGATTTAATCAATCATCATGGTTTATGAAATTATGTATAAATTGCTAAAATTAATAAAATTAAAATGTTTCTCTTAGATAATATCATCAAATAATAAGTTTTTAATAGGTTCTAATTTTTTGGTCACGGCAGACTTTTCTGTGAAAATGCTCATACACCATTTTTTTTTAATATCCAAGTTTAAACTTTTTGGCGTTTGTTCAACTATCCTTTACTTTGTAAAGCTTCAGATTCGTTAGCATTGGTCATTCATACTTTTGCACCGTAAACAGTTTTTTAATTGACTTGTTTGAAATCTTTGGCTTAAAAAAGAATTTTTTAAACTTTGGTTTGTTAAAGTCGGGTAAAATAATTTATTAAGTACTTTGAAAGTACTTTTCGAAAGACCTTTTTCATTAAAACGTTTTTAAAAAAAAAAACTAAAGCTGAAAAACTAACAAAACTTTTAAAATTGGAAATTAATGCGTTGATATTTTTTCAGGCAATTTAATAAATTTTTAAATATTAAGGTTGAGTTTCAATAAGTTTGCTTTTAAAAGGTGTTCCTGAACGAAGTTTTAATGGGACTTTCGAATACTGCAATTTTTTAGGTGTAGGTCAAATATGACATTTACATTTTTTAAGATATAAAAAGTACAATTGAAGGGCTTATTGCAGAAACATGCTAAGCCACAAAATATCAAAACTGGTATTTAATGTTATTTCTAGTACATTGTACCACAGTAACACCTGCTGAAAAAATTTGGTCTTATTTGCAATAAATTGCCAACTTATATGTAAAAGTATCTTTTAACAAATATACTAAAAAAGAAAGACTGCGTGAATGCGTGAAAATAGAAGTGAAAAAATAAATCAAAACTGTAAAATCTTTATTAACCTATATTCCACCAATATACTATCTTAATATGGGCATATCCACAGGAAAGTCTACCGTGACCAAAAAATTAAAAGTTATTGAAAACTTATTATTATATGATATTATCTAAGAGAAACATTTTAATTTTATTAATTTAAGCAATTTGTACTTACAATTATTAACCATGATGATCAAATCGTCCGCACTATTTTACAAATGTAGTTTTTCTTTTTCGTAAGTGTTTAGTAAATGTTTCGTAAACATTTTTGTTTCAGTAAAAATGGGAGGCATTGGCTAAAAACGAGTTCCATTTGTTGTCAAGTGCTAGATCGCATGTTTATTGCTAATATATTGAAAACATAAAATCTTTGGAACCTACATTTTGTTCTAAACATATTGCTACGAAAATGCTATCAAAAAAAAAAAAAAAAATTTACGAAAAAAGGAATACGAATGATGCGTGCTTGACCGCGGAAATGCCCATATATAAAAGGCAATATCTCTCAAACTGTTCAGCCTGAAAAGTATGCACATTTTAATACATAAAAGGCAAGCATGCTGCTCCGCACACAGTATTTCTCAAATTGTAATTATTTTTTGGCAGTAAAGTCATTTTACAAGACACACTGACACGGTTGCCACCTTTAGTAGAAAAATATCATATTTGGTAATTTTTAATTGCCGTGGGAATTAAAAATTCCCATGGTATTTTTTAATTCAGCATGGTATTTTTTAATTCACGTAGGATTTTTTTTGGGAATTTTTAATTGCCGTAGGAATTAAAATTTCTCATGGTATTTTTTTAATTCACGTGGGATTTTTTGGGGAATTTTTAAGTTTTAAGCATTTTTAATCAATATTTACGCAAAACTTTGTTTCCTTACAGTTTTAAAATGTTATTTTTGCACAAATATCTCCGCACGCTCTTTCACACCTGGTTATATATTGAATGTGTTATAAACGCATCCGAATTAAAAAAAGCGCACGCATCAACACATTGAACGTATTAAATTTTTATAAAACTACACTTAGAAACATAGCTTCGACGGATTTGCTCGCTGCTATTCTTCATGCAAAACGCTTATCCCAAACAAACAAAAAAAAAAATTACAAGGTTGTATTTAACAAAAATCATTATAATTTGTTTAAAAATAATATGTACGACTTTAAACATAATGAAAAAAATTAAGAAATTGACAGCTAAATGTAAATACAACTGCGGTCAAAATAATAGCAGTGCGTAAAACTAATTCATAAAAATTAAAATCAGACACAAAAACAATTATCAGGCATGTTCTGCATTCCACTTCCGAGTGAAAGTGAAAATAAATCATAGTTGAATTTGATTTTTGGTGTTCTACATATAATTTTTTTATTTTTGTATTTTATTTAATTTATTAATGTAATCAATTGTATAACCAAAAAAGTTATGTATATGTTATGATACTGGACTTTATTTATGAACACAAAATATCGAATTCAATTATGATTTATTTAAACTTCCACTCGGAAGTGGAATGCAGAATATTTTTTCTTATGTATTCTTTTATTATTATTTATTTATAACCTTGCTGCTAAGCACGGTTAATTGAGATATGCTACTTGAGTCGCAAAATTTTGAATGAAATAACGGTTCTGTTCTGTTCAACCTTTGAATTCAATCAGTCAGAATAATAGTTATGTTTTAAGAACTCTATTTTGAATTAAAGTTGGCATATTTTGAAAATAAAAACACGTACGGACTTTCTTAAAAACGCTTTAATTTTAATTTGTTTGTCTTACTGCTATTTTTCAGCACAATTGTACATGTTTTATTTATTTAACTTGTAATATTTGTTTGCGTTTCAATGTAACAAGAGTATGCAATATTTACATTTTTAATAAATTTTGTGGTATTTTTAATTCGTATGGTATTTTCTGTGGTATTTTTTAATACGTGGTATTTTTGTGGTAATTTTAAATACTTGTGGTATTTTTTGTGGTATTTTGTAATCCGTATGGTATTTTCTGCGGTATTTTTTAATGCGTGGTATTTTTGTGGTAATTTTAAATACTTATGGTATTTTTTGTGGTATTTTTTTAATAGCCGTGGGATTTTTTTTTAGTATTTTGGTATGGGAATTGTTGTGGTATTTTTTTTTTGTTCTCGTGGGAAAAAGGTATTTTTTATGGGAATTTGAGGTGGCAACCGTGCACACTGTTCTCAAAAATGTTCAGCCTGGAAGTAGACACAGAAAATATATTTGATACTTATCAGTGAAAGTATTGGGTTTTTCCAATGGTACGTTTTTAATCTAACTACCTTTTTTTTCATCCTTCTATAAAAAAGTTATGACGAATTTCATTAAATTCTTTTGAGTCGATTGTACCAAAAAATATAATTGTATCAGCAGTGAAACCACACCTGAGTTTTTACGTAAAGTGTAATTTAAAGTGGTACATTTGCATTTTGCACTTGTAATAATTTTTCCACACTGCTTCAATACGTTAAGTGTTTTTTGAAGTGGTACATTTGTGTGTTGCAAAAATCAAGTGTTCAAAAATTCAAGCTTTAAAAAGAGAAAAAAGTGCTTTCGGCAAATGGCTTCAAAAAGGAAGTGTGAGATGGACTTGTCGCAAAACAGGCTTTTATACTAGTTACTTTTATAAAACATTTAAATTAACAAACATAGAAATCCAAGGGGAAATTCCAGAAATTGTTGAAGGATTTTAAATAATTAATATAAATTGTTTCGTTCTTGTTATAATTTTTTTTTAATTTTTGAAAATAAATTTTATTCAAAAACATGATAAGCCATTTTTTATTTTTAAACGATTTGTTTCCACAATCCTTTCTTCGTTCCTTTTGGGACATGTGTTAGAAGACTTTCGTAACGAATAATTTAAAGTATTAAAACTTCGATTACATGGAATGTCTGCTTTATATATTTTTTTAAAGATTCAAATACGATTATTTCAAAAATTTTATTTTGTGGCTTATCATGTTTCTGCAATAAGCCCTTCAATTATAAAACAAAATCGTAAAGGCTTTTTTAAACCACTTTCTAGTGTTTTGTATTCTATTATATGATATTAAAAATCTGAATCTTTTAAGGAAATGTAATAGAGATTGTAGACGGGTAAAAACCCCGCTTTCAAATATGCCCTCAAAATCGCGTATTGTGTTCAAAAAACCAAAAACAGGCAGATTTATGTGTAACCTTTTATGTAACTCTCTTAAAAAAATCTCATTAAAATTTAAAAAATGGCTTCTCACAATTTTAAAAGCCCAAAACTTGGCCTTTACAATTATTTTGATGACGTCTCCTTTTAAGGTGTGCTTTTATCCAAATATTTCACATTTGAAACTCAGAGTTCTTCTTATTCATTTAAGCTTATGTGCACAATATCAGGTTTAAACACTAATGTTATTCGGAATTTATAAAAGTAGCCACCACAAATTTCATAAATTTGATTTGAATGATGTGTGTTTCTAAATTAAATAAAAAATATTAAATCAAGAATGTGTTATGACGTCACTTTGTATGGGAGATGGGTGAAATTTTAATTTTTTTTTTTCAAGAAATAATGTTGGAGTATTATGCTTGGTTTTCACTTTGTCATTTTTATGACAACACAAAAGCTTATCACCTGAAATATAACCTAAATAAAACTCTAGAATATTTTCTGCATAGCTCCATTTAATACTTTATTTGTTTTTAATTTTTCAAGATTGTCAAAGTTAGAAAAAATTAAAACATGTTGTTATTTTCAATTTGATTGACAACAACTGACCACTGAAAATGACATAGTGAAAACCAAGCATTACATTTTCAAATAAATATGATGGAACTGTCAAACACAATTTTTTCCAAAAATAAAAATGCCTTTTACCCTGACTGTAGAAAACTTTTATCTGCAAAAGCTGTTCTTTATTTTAATTCTTAAAATGTTTTATAGAAACAATTGTCATTCTTAAACATTTGTATAGGAATATAAGTTGCCTTGCAAAGAAAAAAGCATTTACAAAAATTTATGTGAATCCCCATTATTATTGTTAAAAAATACCATGTGTTTAATATATTCAGAAAGGAAATTTGTTCATACTTCGGCTTATGTCTTATAACTCGTTTTGCTAAAAGCTAAAAGCCAAGACTCAGAAATAAAACTGGATAAGACCCAGGCCTGAATTTTTTCTTTCCATTAGTCATTGGTGCCACTAGAAAAACTTTGTGGTAGGCTTAAGATGACTGCTTTTGAAAGGTTGTCCAGATGTTTCCCGACATATCCAGATAATGAAGGTCTGAGTTTATGTCTGTCATAACCAGGGCTAGGATTTCGATGACATGTCATCTTTTTTCTGCTGCTTCTAAGACATTTACTGGCTATCTAGAACGTTCATTTATGCTTCCTAAATTCCAAATAGGAAAGTTTTTAGGTCATTTATCGTAATTTTTTAACGGTTTTAGTTTTTAGGTAATTTTTGACTAGATTTTAGGCATTTTTTGGTAATTTGTAGCGATTTTGGAGTTATTTTTTGTATTTTTGGCAGGGACCGAAAATAACTGTTATTTCCGAAATTTCTATTCAAAGAGTCAAATGGAAAGAGTAAGACTATTCGATATTTGAATAAAGCAATGTGATGCTTGTAAGCTAAGGAATAATAATCTTTAATGATTTTAATTTTTCTGATTACTTTAAAAAAGTCAATAAATAATCGTTATTATTTGACCAATTTTATTTCAATCAAAAATAAAAATTAAAATTTGACATTTATTTTTTTGACCAAATATAAAAGTTAAAATTTGACTTTTATTTTTTGATCAAAAAAAAAAAGTTAAAATTTTACCTTTATTTTTTCAATCAAAAATATAAGTTAAAATTTGGCTTTTGATTTTTTGATCAAAAATAAAAGTTAAAATTTAACTTTAATTTTTTTTATCATATACAAAATTAAAATTTCACTTATTTTTTCGATTAAAAATAACAGTTAAAAGTTGACTTTTATTTTTGCGATCAAAAGTAAAAGTCATATTTTAATTCCTATATTATCTGCTTGTTTCATTTATAAAAAAAAAAAACCAGAATGTGCAATGATAAGCAATTAAGTGATGCAATGCAACGATATGAAAATGTTTTTATCTCTGTGAAAAATGTTACGAATATAGGTGTAAAAGATTAGAAAATGTACTCTATTAATTGTTTGGAAAATTCACATTTTTATAATAGTTAATAAGAAATAGATTTGTTAAATTTTTAATCTCTATTTTTGATCGGAAAAATAAAAGTAAAATTTTAATTTATATTTTTGATCGGAAAACAAAAGTCATATTTTAACTTTTATTTTTGATCGGAAAATTAAAAGTCAAATTTTAACTTATATATTTGATCGAAAAATTAAAGTCAAATTTTAGCTTTTTTTTTATCGATATGAAATCAGCTAAAAAATAAAGATTATTTGTTTACTTTTTAAAAAAAAAAACAACCGTTACTGTCGCGGATTTAATACATTACTACTAACATCTACTTTTTCTCATAAAAACATAAAAAAATTCATAGCTTTTACCCAAACAATTGTTAACCCAAGTTATGGCAATAAGCTTGTTTTTTTTTTATTATAAGTAAAAAGAATGTATGCCGAAAATTTGTTGCATATGAATCAAATTTAGGGTAGGTCCTTTTATATTTTCTTTGCAGCACAAACAAGCAACGCATTTTATGATGAAGTCAATTGTAAACAGCTGGTTTTTGGCAAAACTGTTACATTGGAAGCAAATGTTTCCAGTGTAAGAGAGCGGGAAAATGAGAGCGATAATTTGAGAGCTTCAAAAGAACTTCCAGATTACAAAATTACTGTATGTTGCTGGAGCAGCGCGAAAGCTATAAAATGAGAATGCTTTTTCAATTAAATATTTTATTTTGTTTTAAGGCAATGCAACAATACAAAACCGCAACTTGTGCTTAGTGTTGAATATATCTTAAAATATGACCAGAAATGCCAAAAAAAATTGAAAAGGTTTAAGAGTATGCGTAAGCAGTTGAAATTTCAAAATTGTATTTGTAATAATTCATTTGAGCTATTGTTATTATGCAAAGTATAAATATTCAAAAATATTAATTTATAATATTTACTAACATAATAAAATCAACTTTCCCTTCTTTTTGCTGTTCTCACAGTTTTCATGCGCTCTTTTTTGCACTCTGACGCACGAGCTTCCAATTATTAGACTTCCAATAGCCGAGCACTATAAGCGCCCTCTGGCGTCACATGGCTTTCGTATTTTTAGTAGTTTTTTTTTGTAGCTACCGCTAACGTTCGGGATGCTGTGTGCCAAGAAGGCCGAAATAGCGTTCGACAATGTGTACCATAAAAATCTTTTAGTGAGAGTTTGCGATCCCGCGGGTACGGTCGAAACTTTCGGGATTTAGAGTCATTTCTTCGTTCGTTTGTTCGCATAGAAAAATAGAAATTCGTTTGAATTGAGAAACAGTTAATAGAAAATCTCAAAAATAAAATTCAACACAAAATGTACGAATTAAAGAAAAAGAAGCGTAATTTTTTTAAATACATATGAATTCAAAAAGTTCACTTCGAAAAAGTAAAAAATTTTTTAGCAAAACATAACCGATTGCGTGTACTCACGCGTACGTGTATCTTACAGATACTGACTGAATGCAGTTAAGTGTCAAGCGTAAGATTTATGTGTTCGCTAAATGGTGTTAAAAGTGTAAATTATGCTGAGAGAAAAAAATGTTTTTTTACTAAGCAATTGCTATTGTATCTAAGAGATACAACAATGTAATTTAAAGTTAAACGATGGAAAAAAAATCTGAAAACTTTGAACTTGTTCTGCATTAGATAGCAGCACAAAAAGCAAAAGCGGCAGCATCAGCATCGGCAGCAGCAGCAGCGACAATTTGTGTGCAAAAAGTTTTTTATATCTTTTAAATTACATGTAGTAAAGAGTATTTGTGCGATACATTTTGACAATGCGAACAGCGGCTGTGTGTGATTTTGTTTCTTTTTTTTTACATTTTTGAAGGTTATTTTGCATAAATTTTAAACTACGTGTAGCACATAAAATGATTTGGCTTCATATTCTTTTTATTATTTTAAATCACAGTTAATGCGACTTTAATTCGACATCGTTTAGCGCAGATATGTGCGATGATGTGCGTATCTTGGTGCCACACAAACTAGCACAGTTCGGCATGTATTTAAGAATTGTTTTGAAAATTTCTATAAGGATTAATATAAAACATAACCTATGAAAACATTACATCAAAAAAATTTTATGAAAATGAAAAATGGTATAATACGGATACAATTTGCTGAATGACAACTGCTTTTACAGACAACTGATACTTTGAACTGATACTTTCACTAAGTTTATACAACACCTATTTCCTTAAAAAACTACACTTAAAAAGCAATCAATTTGTAATCTTTGTTAGTCATTTCCAGTTGAAAATGGGTAATCTTAGCTTAACACAAAAATCAGAAACTCATTCATGGTTTCGAATCTTTTGGCGTTTGTGGCTTTCTTTCTTAGGACGTCAGAATAGGCCAGAAATTCTTAAAGTAATCATGCTTTTATACTTTAAAATAACATTTTAATGAATCATTTCAGACTACCGCTAATCAAAGAGTAAACAAAATTTCGGTTTCTTCTTTTCAGACTAGAATTTAACGTAATTTGGACCAGAAGTCATAAAAGAGTATTAAAAAAAAAAAAAAAAATTATAAATTAAAATTTTAGATCTAAGAAGGCAGACACTTGCAAGAAAATAAATCGGGGCGATTTTTAAGAATCAAGGAAGTCATTGTTATTAGGACGGATTTCCATCTTAAGCGTGCGTTACATTTTCGACTGGGAAAAAATAAAAAAACAACTAAGGGCCAAAACTAAATATTTTAATTTTAACAATCTGGATATAACAAAGTATTCAATGTTTTTCCTTTTTCTACCAGAATGAGGTAAATTCACACTTCTTTGAGGTTTTATGAAATTTAAAAACAGTACAATTCAAAGTTTTCTATATGACCTTTTCTTTATAATTATGTTAATTTTCTATGATTTAAATACAAATTCTAAATGTTTGATAGTTTAAATCATTTTTGATTTTAAATACAAATTCTATTGGTTAATAGTCTAAAATCGTTTATTAAGCTTTTTAGGTTAGGTTAGAACAAGTCATTGCTTTAACGAATTTTTTCCAAAGAAACAACGACAACATCAACATTTTCAATATGAAAAGGAAACATCACAAGCTGATTTTATTGCAATTTCGGCCCTGCTATAGGCTTCATCAGAAATCTTTGTGATGCCACCACCTGGGATCCAACCCGGGTGTGGAACGCCGTGCCAGCGCATTAGCGCATTGCACCACAGAGGCGATGACATTTCAGTGTCATTTCTCAGTTTCTCCCTTTCATACCTTTTTCGTTGCTGTTCTTTTTGCTGACTTTAGTTTTTTTTTTATAAAAAAAGTACAAAAATACAGTACATTTTATAAAAACATTCACCACAATAATTGGAGGACATAATTTGACGATTTCCTTCTAAAATTTTTGAAGTGGTTTTGATTGAAAATTTTTCTCTTTGACTTTTAATAACTGCAGTTTAGACTTTTAATAACATAAGCTGAAACCAAGATATTTCATATTTTTTTCAGTTTACCGTCTTTGATCAGATTTCTTGAGTTATTTAAGCTAGAAGAAGGGATTATGTTGATTAGCTTCTTCACATCACTAAACTGTATCTAACTTGCAAGTTTTTATTGATTCTGCAAATTATGAAACTGAAAATTCTAAAAGATTCTATGAATGATATAGTATGTCTTTTCAGATTTAATTTTAAATGCCGATAATTGACTTAGCAAAATTGACAAAAATTTAAAAGATTTTTTAAAATTAATGTTATTGTCTATTGAGTAAGAACTTACTTTTAGGTAAAAATTATTTTGAAGGATGAGGATTATTAAGACAGAAAAATTAAAAATACTTTTACTTATTTTATATATAAAATTTTTTAACTCACTTATTTTATAATAAATATATATAAAAGTTCACGATAATAATATATTTCTACAAATATAAAAGTTATTTTTTGTGTTTAAAAATAAGAGTACGAATTAAGAGAAATTGAATTTTAACTTTTATTTAATATTTCCAATTTTTAAAAGTTATTCGTAACCTTTATAAATAAAAATCGAACTTAAGAGTGAGTATTTGAGTTTTTTATTTTTAAAAGTCTTTTTTGAAAGGTTGCATCAATCGGAATATATAAATTGCATTCAGGAATTTAATGCTAGAAATCATGCATTATTTAAAAAAAAAATTCACTGATAATTGGATTTTTTTTTTAATCATGTATTATTTCAAAATAAATTCACTGATAATTGAATTTTATTGTTTAAATGAATTTCTGACATATTAAATGTAATTTTGAATTTTAATAATATTCAAACAAAATATTAAATATTTTTATTTTATGTTTTATGTGTACAAAGGATTAATTCGAATATGGAATAATAGCAAAAAAGAACATACAATATTTTATTAATCTTTGTAGTCAATCAAAAAGTTTATTTTCTTCATTAGATACAAAAAAGAATGAATTTTTAAAAAATTTATTAACAAATTAATGTAAAGTGTTTAAAATTTTTTTTGGCGTTTAAAAGAAAACTTTCATTTTCTTCCTGAGATACAAAAATAATGAACTTTTTAAAAAATCTTTTAGCAAGTTAATGTTAAGGGTTCCAACAATATTTTTTTAGAGTTTAAAAGAAAACTTTTGTTTTATAAATTCAGAACTCTATTAAACCTGTTCTTCAAAATTGTAAGTATCTACTATAACGTTTCACAACGACCTCGATAGTCTAGTAGTAGCGCACTTGACTGTCGCTCAGGGGTCCCGGGTACGAATCCTGGCCGGGCCATGGTCCTACGCTATAAACTTTCTCTCCTTATTTTCTAATCAAAGCAACTTTAAAACACTTCAATTTACGACGAAAAGCTGTAGTTGGTGGTGGTAGGAAAGTTTGTGGAGAGGAACGCCTTAGTAACTTGATTTGACTGAAGTCAAGGAATGACACTTGCTTCAGGTTTAATATCACATGTTTCTACAGCTTCTGCCACAGTAAGAACACCTAAACAAAAGTTTCACTTTATTATTCCCTTCTCCCAATCTGTGGTATCACAACGGTCCAATCATTTAGTCTAAGTGGTCTGGTCTAAGGACCTGCCGCCATCTTTACCTAACCTAATATAACCTTACCATAACGTTCCACATTCTATATTTATACTTTAACCCTAATTGGTCACAGATGATGAAACTTATATAAACAGTTTTTAGCTTGGAATTCGACCCATTGAAATCGATAACATTAAAGTTTTACTGTTATTTAATGAAGCCTTAATAGTTATTTATACACTTAATGTAAATAAGTCATTAATTTTTTTCCAGCAGGTGTTCTAAGTATAGCGCTCAAAACCGTAGGGTCAAAAATAGCTCGTGTAACCGTAGTGTAAAATGGTTTTATTTATTTTTATTTTTAATTTCATAATATGCCTTCTCTGTAAAGATGCAATATAGGTTCAGTCAAATGCTTAACATAAAAAATAGTTGCAAAATATGTTAAAAATAAGAAATAAAAATAACGTTGAAAAAAATTTTCATTTGCATAATTGAAAACTAAGTCGCAAAAAAAAAAGCTTAAAGTTTTTAATTTTCATAAAATTACACAGGTATATGAAATATCTGGCTATTCATTTACTTTGAATTAAACCACAAAGTACACAAATAACCTTAAAAAATTCCATCCACATTTTGAGAATTTCTTCATCATGATTGAAGACAGAAAACTTTTGACTTTATTTGATTTTTTGGCGTAATGTAATTTGTTGTTTTGGGCGTTAGTTCATTATAAAATAAGGGAGCGAATATAGCCATGACATGAGAAAAAAAATATTGGAAATTTTTTCCTTCATAAATATTTTGAGTGTCGTGTTTATTATTTAGGTTTTACTTCCTTTTAATTTTAAGGCATTATTCCCTTTTTCTCCCCCAAAAAATGTTGTGCTTTATAATATTTATTTTTTGCATTAATTTTATTGGGTGTTATTTAACTGATTCGCAACATCAAAAACCGAGTAAATAGTAGGGAAAAATAAATGTAGAAGTTTAAACAAATTTTTTTTTTTGAATCGTTTATTTTAGAAACAACATATGTCCACAAATTGAATTTTTCAAGAATCAATACTATGTCATTCGCAAGAAAACCAATTTCAAGGACTTTTTTGGTTTTTGTTTGAAATTTGGCAAATAATATCGAAAAATCTTTAAAATATATGAATAAGGAAAAAAAATCATGTAAAGAAATAAATTTGTGCAAATTTACGATGTCTTAGCAACAAAAAGGGTTGGATTTTAGTAATATTAATGAAAAAAGTACCTTTTTTAACTTATCTATAGATGAGGCGTTTATTTTGACAGTGAGGCAAGTATATTTTTTGTTATTGCGAGATATTTAAAGGTTTAAATAAATAAATAAACTGGCCATTTCAGCCCTTGGAAAAACTTTGACCTAGCTTCTATTGATCAATTGTGTTGTGCGTGTTGTAAAATGTTTGATCACAAATGACCGAGAACTGGACCTACGTGTTTAATGCCGACTCCGAACGGCTTATGTTCTCAAGAAACTTTACATGGCAATTTTTATTCTCTGAGGTTTGCCATTGTCTGAGAGAGGTGACGACCGAACAGAAAAATTAATTCAATTGAAAAAACTTTCTGTCTGAGCTGGCATTGAACCCGGGCTACCGCGGTTCTTTAGCTTTGGGGCCTCGCACTCTACCCAATAGGCCACGGTCACTACATTTCAATAAATGCATTAAAGGTTTGCATTTCAATAAATTTCAAAATACGGGTAAGCACTAGTACACATATTTTTTGGTATTTTGTGGTGTTAGATAATGCAAATTTATTATGCAATAGTGTTTAAGTGCTAGCTATAAAAAATTAAGGTTTTCTTACAACTAAATGGTCTAACATCACTTGAATTATCGTAATCGTTAATAAAAAGAATTATTTTGAAAGTGGGGAAAGTTCATTTTTTGTTATTGCGAGACATTTATGGTTTGCAATTATGAAATACTTATTATTATTATATTGAATTTTGCCATAATATATTATTATTTATCTTTATTTGAAAATAAATAAGTACAGTAAGATACAAAAAGATCTTTAATTAGTACAACGCATAAGAATACATAATCAACTAATGAAATTAAAGGTATCACTTATCAACAGTAATTTTATAAAAAAAACAAATTAGAAATAAACATAAGAATAAAAAAAATTCGGTCAAAAATAATTTTAACCTGAGATGAACTTGCACCATTTTCAAAATTAACATATCTACAATACCGTCAATACCTCAAGCTTTTTTTCCCAAAATATTAGGCAATCCCTTTTTTTTACTAAAAATTGTTTGCAACGAAAAATATCATGTTAAATTTTATATATATCATTATCTCAATTTTTTTTTTAAAATGGACTTGCCTCACTTTTAAAACAAACGGCTCATATATAAAATGGATGTAGGTATGTGGTTGTGTGGGTATGTTTGTATATCACGTATAGACTCTAAAGCCGCTGAACCGATATTTATAAAATTTTCAGGGGAACTGAAGCCACATCTTGAGAGTGTTAATGTTATGGTTAGTGTTGGTGGCATGGGACCTCCCATACAAGCAAAATTTGCGCTATCGGCCACAAACAACAGAAGGGTATATATCAGACGGTTTTGATCATAAAAACATAAAATTAAGTAATTTTGTTCAGATGGTTACTGTAGGCAACTGAATAAAAATTGGGCGTGGTCTCAATAGTTATCTCTACACCAACTTTTTAGAAATCATGACAATTCCAGAGTTGTACACATTTTTATAGTGAAACTTGTTTTGTCGGTAGGTGCTCCAAGAGGCGGTAACTATATATAAATTTTAACACGACCACTTTTACCGCCCACAAATCAATAGAACTCCGTTAATTCAGACTTGCACGTGTCGTTTCACTAATAATGTTTTATGAGAGCGTTGTAAAATGGGGCGTGACTCCTCTCATACAACCCAAGTTATGGTTGGAGTTATATGCCGCACAGCTTCGGAATTCAGTATTTGACCACGATTTAAACGAGCTGTTTCACTGATAATATTTTATGGGTTTTATAAAAGGGAGCGTTCCACCTCTCACACAGCCCTAATTTACGATATCTAATAGCTTCGGATGTAAAGGTCGTACAGCCTCAGAATTCTTTATTCCACCAAAATGTACACGTTCCGTTTCACTAATAACATTTTATTGGCGTTGAGAAATGGGGCGTGTCACCTCCTATACAACCCAAATTTGCGATATCGAATTGCTTTGGAGTTATGGTCGCACATCCTTGGAATTCAGAATTCGACCTCAATTTACAAATTCAGTTTTACTGATAAGATTTTATGGGCTTTTGACAAGGGAAGTTTGGCAACGGGGTCGTGGCGGCAACGCTCCTGGTTTCAGCTAGTTTTTAACAAAAATCAATGAAAATAATGCTTACAAAAATTAGTATTGTTACATTTCCCTAACATTTTGGTACGTAATAATATTTTCTGGATTATCTTCATAATTTGCAGTTGCATAGAAAGGATTTCCGTATGATTTTGTAAACGAACATGTGTTTTTTTTTTAGACAAAAACCCAACATATCTTAAAATGTTAAAAAAAGTAATTTATTATAAAAAAACCAATTAAATCACCCGAACTATGCTTTTAAGGTAATAATTTCTTTATTATGCAAGAATTTTTAAAGAGAAAGGAGTGCACTGGCTGGTGTAGATTTTACCCATATTTTAGGGTCTATCTTTAGGAAAGCGTTTACAACCCAAAAACTATTTTGGAAAAAAAATTTACTAATGATATTTCTGAAAAAGACGTCTAAATTATTATATCTTTTTTTTTGTACTTGCGAGACACTGACAAACAAAAGATGCTGTTATGATGTGCTGTAATGCGGAAAATATCGCACATATTAACATCAAAAGCTATTTTTTACGATTTTTCTACCTGTTTATTTTATGTTTTTAAAATATTTTCACTAGCGCTTAAAAAATAAATTCATATCAGCCCGTTTATCGCATGCTTAAAATTAATTTGAGTTATGGCGTTTTGATTCAAACCTATATATAAATTAAATTTGAAACCGTCTTAAAATTTCAAACCGATTCAAGAAAACCTATTTTCAATTCGTAGTATCTTAATTTTTTCCTGTCTGTTTGGAAGTACGTTTAAAGAAACATATATTTGCAAACCGCTTGCAAAATCAGGGTCTTGTCAATATTTTCTTCACAAAAATACATTTTTTTTTTATCAAACAAAACTAAAACACGGATTGCAAAATCAGGGCCTTGTCAAGGGTCAAGGTCTTGTCAACACGGTTTGCAAAGTCAGGGTCTTGTCAACATTTGCTTAACAAAAATAAATATTTTTTTGGTCAAACAAAACTAAAACACAAATTTGTATATAGAAATAACTTAAGATATAACACAAGAAATCTTTCATCCCAAAGATATTATATATATGTAAAATGATAATTAGATTTACAGTGACAGTTTACTAATGGATTTTCGTATTCAAAAAGATAAAAACACAATGGCAACGTTCCTAAAATTTTTGGGATTGTAGATATCTACATATAAAACAATGTACTCGGAACACAGTACAGTGTTTTGCAATAATCACAAAAAGATTTGAAACATTAGACAATTTATAGATGGGACGGAGATTGCAACATTATTTTCTGAGCAACTCTTTAAGGCTGGGGTTGCCCGAGTAAAAAAAAAACTTTTTTAGATAAAGTCAAACAAGGCCTATTTCTAAACATTTTTGTAGGCCTTACATGGGTCGTTTGTAGTTCTTTTTGGCCAAACAACGGCTCTTTTGAAATAATCTCGGCTGTACAATGGGCGAAGAGAGGCTATTCTACAATAAAATGTGCTTATTTTTAAATAACTTCATACACAAAAAAATATTTTGCGCCACACACAAGTGGCGATACTATCAACATCAGCATCGCCGAGTGAGGCTTATTAATGCTGCAGCGAATAGGTTTGCTGTTGATTATAAAGATCTCTGAAAAGTTTGGTGACATACAACTGGCGTTCAGCGGTCATAAAACTTATTTTAGGCCTTGTTTAGGCTTTGTTCGACCCAACTTTTAACCGAAAAGTTTTTTGAACCATTTTTAGGCCATGTTAGACCCTTATACAGCCGTTCGGCCCATGTTCGACCGCTGTTTGCGTGCTAATATTTGTAATAGATGAAATTTTTCTTTAATAAATATATGTTCCAGACTATAAGGATTCATTTAAAAATCTCTCACAGAGTCTTTGTTTGCAAATAAGCACATTTAAGAAGAAATATAGCCGATAACCCATAAATTTCAGCCTTATCAGAAACCTTCATAAGTGAAAAACAAATAATTACATAATCAACAGATAATGAAGTCAACCCAATATCAACAACTTCGTTAGCATTGTCTTATACAGAATCATTAAACAAAGAATCATAATTTACATACAGTCAGGGACTTAAGTCTTCATACACCCCAAAAAACTCAACAAACTGCTGAACGAAATGACTCACAGAAAAACTTTTTATGACGAAATGATTTAATTGCATTTTTATTTGTGTCCAAAAAAATGTCCATTTTTCTTAAAAAAAAATTAAGAAGGCTAAAGTGTTCATACAGTGAAAATATAAAGTATTAAAAACATGAATTAAGTAATTTATGAATTTTTTTTTGATAAGATAAATATTTTGTCGCCCCCCCCCCCCCCATTAGCGTCAATCATTGCCTGTAGACGTTTAGGCATTGATTCAACCAAACTTTTGGTCGTATCAGGAGTAATTTGCGACAAGGCCGATTGTAAAGCTTGTTTTAGTGACTCCTTGTTGGTAATGTCGGCATGTCCAATTGTTCTCTGTAAAATATACCAAACGTGCTTAATAGGATTTAAATCCGGTTATTGGGAAGGAGAGTTCAAATGCCTTGGTGCATAATAAAGCAACCAATCTCGAACATTATGCGCTGTATGTTTGGTATCGTTGTACTGTTGGAAAATCCAATGCTGGCCAAAACCAAACATATCTACTGATGGTTACAAATTATCTTTTAACAACTACTTATAATAGTATAGATCCATAATACTGTCTGTAAACACTAATCGGCCAACCCTAGATGCTGCCATGGCTCCCCAAGCCATTACGTTGCCACCACCATGTTTCACTGTCGGAATAATATTCTTTGGCTCAAGTGCTGTATTCTTTTTACGCCAAACCTTTCCGTGACCATCATTTCCAAACAAGTTGAATTTGCTTTCGTCCGTAAATAAAACTTTTTTTCCAGAAATCAATTACTTTTTTTAACAACGTTTTCGCAAAATCAAGGCGAAGTTTCCTATTCTTCTCGGATGTCAATGGTTTTCTGCGGGGTGCTCTGCTTGCATAACCATTAGCTTGTAAGGCTCTTCAAACATTTATTGGATGAATTGTCTTATCCAAAGTGTTAGCGATGCTTTCTGCAATTTTAAGGGCAGTAATTCTTGGATTGTTGTTCACTTCTTTTAAAATCATGCTGACATCTCGCCTTGTTAGTTTCTTTGGATCGTTTGGATTGGACCGTAGCGAGGGGAGCATTTAATAATTTGCTAATTTACCTATATGATTTGCTTTTTTTATGCTTCTGCAAAATTAAATTTTTTATTTCCATGCTTATTTCTTTACGCGAACTCATCTTGAACACTTGATAACTGAGATAACAATGAAATCACTAATCATTCACCACCAATCATTCAACTAACACGTGGCCTACTGTCAATGCAAAACTAACGGCATTTAAACAGTTGTGATATGCGACCAGTTTACGAGTAAATTAAAAAAACATTGCACAGTCCGAACTCTTTTTTCTCTCTTAATTTTTAGCTTTTTTTTTTGTCTATTATGGTTTTTTTTTAAGAGAAATAAAAATTTTTTTGTACACTGATAAAAATGCAATAAAATCATTTCGTCAGAATAACCGTTTTATTTGAGTCTTTTTCTTCAGTAGTTGCTTGAGTTTGTGGGGGTGTCTGAACACTTAAGTCCCCGACTGTAGTTCAATTTAAAATAATCTGCAAAAAGAGTCACTGATTCAGCAATTGAACACGATTTCTTTTCATTTCATTGCATAGGAGTAAGAATACGTGAGCCTCTCTCTTTTGATTGAATAATATTCCAAAACGCTTGGGGATTTGAGATAATATTGGACTCAAACCAAAAAATGTATTGCTTATACAAAACTAAGCGAATGTGCAAACCATTTTTCCCAATGAAACAACGAGAAATACATAGCGACACAGCTTTGCTGAACATGCAGAGTGGTTCAGACACTTCAACACAGCAGTGATGTGATTTGAAGGAATTTCGCCAGTATTTCGGGATTTTAGACCCAAAATAGAAATTTTGTCAAAAGTTTATCGCTTTATCTAAGCTCGATTGATTGCTTATAAATAAAAAATTTTTCAGAGCCTTAGAATTTTTGAAAACAAAAATTGCTTTGGATATAGAAAAGAGATTTTGTTCTAAAGATCTTCGTTTAAGGTCTGATTATGTAAATGTTGATAAGTTTACACTGGAAGATGAATGAAATGATTTGTCTTTGATATAAAAATACCTTAAGGACTTAAGTGTTTCTAATTTTTGGAAAGAGGTGGCCACTAAAAAGCTTTAATTGTAAAGCAATTGTTTTCAAATTTGGCCATATTGTCAACATTTGTTCTATCATTGACGCATTTTTACGCCGAAGCCGAATGGTTATTTTCAATAGTAGCAGACGTAAAAAAGAAAAAAAAAAGAAAAAAGAAAAAGACTAAGAGACGCCTTAAGCGCCATTTGTGTTATTAAATCCTCATTCAGGAATAAAAACATGGATGCTGTTTCACAGCAATGCAGCGGAAAACACTTTAATTTACTTACATATATAAAATTATAAATATTTATAATATAAAATTATAAACCAATGATATTACTTTACAATTTTCTTTGCTTAGATTTCAATGAATTGTTATTTCAAAAAGTTTTTGCTTCTTTATATAGTATTTTAGCAGATTTATTAATCTTTTAATGTTAAATTGATGTTTATTTTAAAACATTTTTGATTATTTTTTATAACAGTGAGTTGTTTTGTTATGTCATAAGCGCTACTGTATAAAGTATTTTTATAATTTTTTTATATACATTAAAAAAATGCTTCATTGAATGAAACTAATTTGTGTAAATATTTTGGAGAAATTTTCGGATGGATTTTTTTAACTAAATATGGGACAAATCGGGAATTTCGTTAACAGATTGGGTATTTTTGACAAAACGCCAATAACACCACTGCAACAGATCTGTTTTTCATTGTTGTTGTTGTTTTTGCCCTTTCCTAATTACTCTCTCCTCGAACTGATGACCTGAAAAGAATAAACTTTCCAACGCGTCAGCATAAAAAATTTACGATGACAGGGTGTTTACGAAAAACATTGTTTAAACAGAATGGTTTACTAGATAGAACAACAATAGAATTATTATCATCTGTAATCATTGTGGAATTAAATGTAGCTTTATAAGATTAGATTAAGATCAATAAAGATAAAACATTTATTCATCATAATGGCTGAGGGGATATTTTAAGGGCTTTGAGGCGAGAGGATAACATTTTTTGCTATAATTTAATAAAGCATTTTAGTCAACTTGAGCATATACTTGCTGTTATTGAAATAGCAGAATCGTATGCTGATAACTACCCGACCTCCGCAGAGGGTCAGCAGCGTGAAGAAGACGACAGATTACTGGCCTTTCTGCGAGCTTTAAGGAAAATGGGGGCTAATCTTCACAAATTTATTGGTAAAATTAGTTGTATTCATTGTTAAAAAAAAAACAATATAATTTTCAATGTTATGTTTTTTAACTTTTCAAATCTTGACCAAAATCGATTTTGATATGGTTGAGTTTCGACCACAGGCGATACAAGTATATTTTAGACTTGAAGCTTTAATACAGCAAAGCTGGAATCAATGTTTTTCTATTAAATAATTCACTCAATTTTACTGCATCAAAAAGTTTTCCGAAAAGATAAAAATTACACGAATTAGAATTAATAGAATTTTTTACTTGTTGAGAGGAAATAAATTCAAAAAAATTCGATTTCAAGATTCGAAGGAATGTGATGAACACCCGCAAAAGAAAAAGGGCAAAGTCATTTAGACAAACTATTATTAAAATGAAATAAAAAGAAATAATGAAATGAAATAGTTATTATTAAAATGAAAATGAAGTCTAAATTTTAACTTAACTTATTTTCAAAATAGTTTATCTGCGTTAAGGAAACACTATGATGGACAGAATTAATATGATGTTGTTAAGGTTAAAATCTCCAAGTACGCAATTTTACACCGTGTGATCCTAACGTTATTTTTTGAAGGTTTAAAATTTTACTGCTAGTTGATATTAATTCTAATATATTTTTTATTGCAATTTTTTCCAAACTTTGGACTAACAAGTTTGTTAACTTGGTTTAAAAAAACAGTTAATTAATTTTATGATCTATTAAATTATTACATGGATTAAATTGCGAGCTTTAGATCAACTAAGTTTTTAAGAAGGCAACAACAACAACAACAACTCCAGTTAGAACACTAGCTTCTGGCTCGTTTCATTTCTATGGTGCATTTCGACAAACTGTCGAACACCAATGAATATTGAAATAAATAAAGAAGCAACTAGAACAGATAGCAGCCTTGGTAGAGTTGATGGCGGTGATCTATAAATAGCCTACTGCTTTAAAATGTAATATGATTAGTAGCAAATTGAGCGTTCAATTTGTTTATATAATTCAAATGAATGAAGTCATAAACAATTTAAAACAGTGAGTTGATCACAGCTTAATCACTCAAAGACTACTGAAGAGAAAAATTTAGCAATTTCTGAAACAGACTGTCTTCTTAAAATCTTGGTTGATCACTCAAAGACTACTGAAGAGAAAAATGTAGCAATTTCCGAAACAGACTGTCTTCTTAAAAACTTACAATTTAACCTCACAATTTAATTCATGTAAAAAAACAGTAATATTAAAACTCTTAATTATATGAATAAGCAATATTTTTTATATCGTAAAAAATTGTAAGAATATACAAGTTTAAAAGTTTTACAAGTTTTAATATATGTCAACTCCTCGAGTTGAGCACTATATTTTTCGTAAGTTGAAAACACAGAAAAATAACACAATTTATTAAAAAAGTCCTTGAAATTGCACTAAACATTCGAATTTTTTAAAAATAAGGCGTAATACGCATGAACAAAACGGTTTCAGGTTGGCATAGTGTTTCACATCTCCCCACTTGATGTGCTTCATTTCTTCCCATTCGTTGCTATTTTAAAATTGCCACCACGTCAGTGACACATCGAATGATTTTGCATAAATTTTTTTGAACGTCGAAATCAAAATCATAGCTGATTATTTTGTGTGTACTCACCTTTTCGATTCGCTTGAAAATGTTTATGTTAATGCAACAAACACGAATATTCAAAAAAATTTTCGAACAAAATGTTGAACACACTATCTGGAAAGATATGAAAAAAGGTTGCTATCGGGACAAGTGCTAGTACAAAAATAAAAAATATTGACAGTAAGTAAGAGCTATCAAAATCACTGCTAAGCGACGTATATGGCCGTGTTTCGCAACACGCCATGCCTCAAAACTCCCCACAGGACCCTGTTTATATATATCTGCCTCAATAAGCAATAATCACTGAAGTCGACTTAAGTCAGAACTGAGTTATTGGTGCAACTGTGTTCCACGCATATAGCTATATATACACACACACACTGAAGCTTCTAGCATAAAATTAGCCAATGTTGTGACACAAAAATAAAAGACCCTTTCATAAAACTTAAATGGCGATTGAAAACTTTGAAGCAAGATTTCTCGAAACTTTGAAATCAGACTTAAGCTGTTATTGCTTGTTGACACAGATATGTATATTGAGGTTGTATTCAACTGAATGAATTATTTATTTCGCTATGACTCACACAAATAACTTAAAAATAAAGAAAACGAAAACCAATTATATTTACAAAAAAAAAAAAAAAAAAATAAAAACAATACTTGTATATTGTAAAAAAAATATAAGATAGTATTATAAATAAAAGACATATATTAAAAAATATAAGATAATTATGAAATATATTAGGAAACTTTGAAAACTTCAAAAAAAGAATGAGAAAACCGCAACTGAGCAGTCCATTTGAAGTGTGCTCGAATCATAATGATTGAGCGACTTGCCATGTTTCTCATTTTTTCCAATAGAATATTAAATTTTTCATTTTCTTAACTCTAATATCGATGATTCCATATCAATTCGACTAATCTAACCTTTGTGTTTCCGATTTTTTTGAAACTTTGTAGGTTAGTAGTGCCCATAAAAAAACCTTACACTGTGTTTTAATTTTTTGTGAAATTCTTTTTTCAAGAGTTATACACTGTGAAATTATTAAAAAACATAAAAAAAGTACAATAAGTGCATGTATTTAAATAGATGTAGTTTTGAAACCGTAATTTGTACAGAAAAAAGTGTGCCTATATTTTAAAGACCTTGAATTTGTCTTTTTGGTGGTATATTTTTTTCCAGCATTTTTATAAAAAATTCCTTTTTATTTTAACCTAAACTTTTCAGTTCATGTTTCACGTTTTTCATAGTTTTCGTAAAAACTTTTTTTATTTCTAGTGCAGTGTTTAGTTAAGGCATCAATTTTAAAGACTAACACACAATTTTAGGTTGGTATTCCAACGATTGCTATTTTCAACGAATTTTTTAAAAAATGCCTACAAAATATATCTTGTTTTGACACCGAATATTCCATAATTTGAAATATCGTAACAGTTTTTAAAAATATAAAAAAAAATGTTTGGTTTTACAACTTGCTATCTTTATTTCAATACTAATTCATTTATTTGAATAATAACACATATTATTTTGGATGTTCATTGGTATTAACATAAAAAAATGGAATTTTTGGTATAAAAATAGGAAATCTTTCGTAGGATTTTTTAATCAATTCGCTTAAAATAGCAATCGTTTGAATTCCAACCTAAAATTGTGTGTTATTTTTTAAAATAAATGCTTTAACTCAACACTTAACTAAAAATATAAAAAACTTGTTGCCAAGACTACGAAAAATGTGACTGAAAATTTCAGGTTTCAAGATTTTTCATAAAAATGCTGCAAAAAAATATGCCACAAAAAAGACAAATTCAATATCTTTAAAATACATGCATACTTTTTTCTGTACAGCTTAAGGTTTCAAAACTACATTTATTTGAATACATGCACTTATTGTATTTTTTAAGATTTTTTGATATTTTTCGCAGTGTATTTCTTTAAAACAAAATTTTAAATCCAAAAAAAAAGGTATGCAGATATAATACTTTTTAGGTGAACTATTCACCTACAGAGTTTCAAAAAAAATTTCACCAAAAAATGTCATTTCAGCAGTCGTGCTTCTCAACTCTGCATGATTTTTGAAAAATCCAAAAAACTTTGTTTTGGGCCAACAGGCTAAAATTTTCGATGATTTTTAATTTTATGCAAATCCTTCAGCCGGGAAGTGAATTATAAGATGCTCTAGAGATTCGATTAAAAAAATGTAAAAAACAATATCTTTTTACAAGTTTTGACCCTCAAACAACTGTGCTTCAAAACTCCCCACTCTCCCCTACATTTTTTTTGTCTTAAAATATAATCCGTTTTTTTTTGTGTAAAAATATTAATACTTCATGCTGGTACTTAAAGCAAAACATTTTTAAACGACATATAAACAAAAATGCTGGCACTTAAATAATATTTGACTATAGCCGGTTTTTTTTGTTGATAATAAATGTACACACACATGCTCACATTTATAGACATATTTATGCATATGAATGCGTGCACAAGCAGTCAAATAGATAAAATGGCATGGAATAAAAAATATTTCACACATACATACATTATAACAAATATGCAAATATTGGTTCACTGAGATTTTCCTCAATTGATTGTGCCATGAATGCATAATTTTTTTTTCTTTTTGTTTATTTTTACTGCTAAGCATACTAGGAATTTTGAGTGCTGCCGTTTTATTTTGATTCAATTAAAGCAATGCCAAAAAGTGTTGCGGTATTTTTAGTAGCCATCAAAATAAATACACAAAAAATTGGCACAAAATCATCACAAACATCTACAAAAAAAAAGCAAAGCTAAGATGCGTAGGAAAAACCTGAAAAACTCATAAAAATAAAAAAAAACAACACAGACATAATACAAGCTTATAAATTATTTCAGATGTATTTTTGTGTGTTCGTATGCGTACGTGTGTGAACACAAGTGAATGATGTTTTAGTGTTGTCCTTAATATACACATATAGTTTTGTCAATTTCCGTTTCCTGTTTGTGGCGGCAGTGTTTTTACAGCGTAATAAATTAAGGCAGGCGGCAGCCTTGGCAAGTTGTATTTCTTTTGGCTTTTTTGATGAATTTTTCATGTACTTGTGTGTGTGTGTGTGTTTGTGTAAACATAACAACAGTCAATAACATTTGCTTGCATTAAAGCACACACCAAAGATTACTTGTATAAAATATTACAAAAATTTTATGTAAAAATGCTTTGTAAAAGCAAACACAGTCCAACAAGTTTCAATTTTTATAAACATAAGAGCAGAGGTTCTCAACTCACTTTTTGCATGCTACTGGGGGTATGAAACTTTAAACAAAATTTTTGTTTCTAGGGTAAGCAAAAACACCGTTTTCAGCAGACAATCATGTTGCATTTATTTATGGAAACGAGGAATGTCAACATCCGCAGTGCGTTTTACTCGGTTCCAAATTCAGGCCTAAATAAATTATTTACTTTATTATTAGTCACTCATTCGATAGGTTTTTAATTTGTTCGATGGTTTTTTCAAATGGTTGAACGATTTTTTATTTAAAAAAAAAAATTTAAAGCATTGGGAGTAAAAAGCACTCAAACTACTCAATTCTCCTTATTGTTTAACAAAAAAACTGAACGAACGAGAAATTATAATAAAATCATAATATTCAACATTTTTTCTTTTTAAGTTCAATGAATGAATATTTAATTCAATAGTAAAAATCATTTATATTTGCACTAGTTACTATTCTTTTCGATGAATGAATGAACTATTCGAAAGTTTGATTCGTTTGATAGTCTTATGCACTAGTTACTATTTTTAAAAAGTAAATACATAAACGAACTATTCTATGGAATTGTTCGAAAGTTGCAATTATTCGGTAGTAAACTATCAATAGTGAAAATCATTCGACAGTGCCTATCGATAATGTAATTCATTGATTCTAGAAATACTTTGAAAAACTGTTAACAATGTTTCAAAAGTTTAATATGATGAAGTGAAATAAACATAAACAAACTTTATTGGTTTAATTTCCGATCATTGATTCTTTTTAATGATAAAGTCATCAAATTAAAATATAGGTACATTTTATTGAAATAAGACGAAAACTAGTGATCTAACTGATAACGTCCATTATCACGTACTCTGAAGTCGTGTTTAGCAATTTAAACTAACAGTCTTCAAACAAGTTGGTAGTTTTCCCGAATAATGCTGCCCGTTATGTCTATGGCCTAAAAAATGTTGACCATACTCACGGCCGCAGCCAAGATTTACCCATGGGGGTAACATTTGATGAACATTTTTTTATTCAACATTAAAACATTAAAATATACAAATCTTTGATTCATTTCATTTCAAATCAAGTTTTTTATATATCGGGGGCCTATATCAATTTTCTTTAATCTGCATTTTGGGCATTTTTTATGGCAAAATGATGGCTGGCTTCGGTTGCAGCCATTGTATTAATAATAGAGCAAAAAACCATTCCTAACACCTTGTTTTAATCAATTAAACTGAGCCTCTATCTACAAACTTGTTTTTTACTTACACCAATAACCTCTATCTGCCATAAAACAAGCAGTTTTGAAAAATTCCTTAAAGATTATTTTAATTAGAAACAAATTAAAGTTAAAACAAATATTTATATGAGTGCATCCTGGCTACAGCCCTGAGTATAGTCAAACCTTTTTAGGCCATATACACAACGGGCAGTTATATTCTAACACAAATGTGTTAGAGTTTGAAGCAGCTCTTGTTTTAGATGGTTTGTTATAGACTCCACGTTTATAACAAAGGACTTTGGGAAAGATTTTCGATTTTGTTAGCTAAACAAGAATCCTTTGAATACAATTGTTACCAAGAATGTGAAGTTTATGAAAATGGGCAGCAAAATTTTTGGTTGTTAAATGTTTGACCAGCTCGCAAAAATGGTGATCCAACAGTTTCGCATCTAAAATCCTTTTTATATGAGACTATCGGCACCGGTTTGACCAAAATTTTACCAACCTCCGCGTTCAAATTCAAAAATACATTGGACATACGACAACTGCCCAGTTGCATACAATCCAACTTTCAATCGAATCGAACAAGTGGAAACATCTACAAGAATTGAAAGTTTTAATTCCAACCAAATATCATTATTTTTATGACAACATCAAATATTGGGGGTTGGAATTAATTTTAAAGGTTTTTTTTCGGTTTTTGAGCATTTATTTAGAAACAACGGTACAATGTATATTATTCAAAGTATTGTCCATCGTTAGCTACAACATTTTCCCATCTTTCTGGCAGCATATGGATTCCGCGCCGGAAGAACGATTCGTCTTTTGAGGCAATCCACGAATCGACCCATTTTTTGGTATCCTCGTAAGAAGTGAAGCGCTGCTCAGCCAAGCCATGCGTCATCGATCTGAATAGGTGGTAGTCGGAAGGGGCTATGTCTGGGCTATAAGGCGGGTGGGGTAGCACATCCCAATTCAGCGCCTCCAACGTTTCCTTGACGGTTCTTGCAACATGTGGCCGTGCGTTGTCATGTTGAAAAACCACTTTGTCGTGTCTTTTGGCATATTCCGGCCGTTTAACCTTTAATTCTCGGCTCAATTGCATCAATTGGCGTTGGTAAAGTTCCCCAGTGATGGTTTCGTTAGGTTTTAGCAGCTCATAGTACACGACACCTTTCTGATCCCACCAAATACACAGCATAAGCTTGGCGCCATGAATATTCGGCTTGGCCTTCGATGTTGATGCATGGCCGGGTGGTCCCCACGATTTTTTTCGCTTAGGATTATCGTAATGGATCCACTTTTCATCGCCAGTGACAATACGATGCAAAAAACTCTTCCTTTTATGCCGTTGAAGCAGTTGTTCGCACATGCAAAATCGCCGTTCAACGTCTCTCGGCTTCAACTGGTACGGCACCCAATTTCCTTGCTTTTGAATCATTCCCATGGCCTTCAAGCGTTTGCCGACCGTTGATAAGTCGACTCCCAATGATTCTGACAATTCTTGAAGGGTTTGACACGGGTCTTCATCGAGAAAAGCCTCCAATTCCTCATCTTCAAACTTTTTCGGCTGGCCCGGACGCTCTTTGTCTTCCGTATCAAAATCACCACTTTTAAACCGACGGAACCAGTACTCACAAGTAGAAATCGATGGAGCATAGTCCCCGTAAGCCTCAGTAAGCGTGCGTTGTGCTTCAACCGCTTTTTTCTTCAAATGGAAGCACAAAAGTAAACCTTCCCGCAAATTGCGTTTTGTTGGAACGAAAGTCGACATGTTCACAGAGAAAAAAATATATGTTGTTTACACTTCAGTGGAAATAAATCTCTTAGAAAACCTTTTAAACTAATTCCAACCCCCAATACAAATAATATAAAAACATAACTTTGCTTGAGATTCCCATGTAAATATATCAGTATCTTTTGCTTTTAACTTTCCTTTTTTTGATAAATTCGAAAATTGTCAAAAAAATACTTCAACAATAAAAACAGCAAAGCTTTAACTGTTGATCTTCTACTGAAAATGGCGTTTTTTACTACTATACAAATACTGCATTTATAGTAATTTTTTTTATGAACCCAACCGCCTATCTGCCATAGCAGCTCAGCCAGCGCAAATTTTGCAAAAAAATTGTATGCACAGTGGTCAGTGAACCCTTTTGAACAACATTGCAGAAAATTGATTTTTCAAAAATTCTCAAATAAGAAGATGAAACAGTTTTTTCGCTCTCCTGAAAACATGTACTTTTGCAGATAGATTAAAATGAATATAGGCCCTCGATATTATATATGTAAATAAATGCCACATTTTTTGTTTGAAATCCAAATCAGATTATTCTAATCAGATAATACTGATTTGTGGACGAGAAACACGAATCTGAAGTTCGTATTTAATTTCAATTCTTTGCTCATTTTTTACAAGTGAAAATTTCAACTAAAGGCGAAAATGTTAACGGCTTTTTAACACCTTGCAAACAATAACTATTTGCTCACTAGTATATTTTTTCACTTCGATCTCACTTCAATTAATGTATTTTTTTATTAACCGAAAATCGAGCTAAAAATTTCGAGTAAAAAATTAATTAAATTCGAAAAAAATGACATTTCAATTCAAATTGACATAAGTTGTCAATTCATGCTAGCAGATCATGCTAGCTAAAAGCTAGAAAATCTGAAATGCAGCTTGAAGATTCGTCTAGACTCCGAAAGAAACCATTTAAAAAAATTTTCACAGACTACGGTTTTTCAACGATCGGCGTGAGCCCCTCCTATAAGCGGACCTGGCATAAGAGGGTTAAGGTGCCTCGACTTCCATTAGAAAAAAGCTCCACTTGTACCCCCCTAAAAAAATGTGACAAGGCTTGGTCTATTTAATAACGATTCCCAAAATATTTTGGCTGTTATGCTAGCCGCCAGTAAGCTAAATCATTTTGTAAAAACCTAGAAAAGTTGTAAAAAAAATAGACTGTCAGATATAAAAGGCTGGAAAAAGCTCTTCCAATCTGCATCAAAAAATTTTAAAGTTTTGAAATAGCATTTTGGATATGCTGTTTTTCGTGGCTTTTTTAATTTTTTTTTAATTTTTTTTCATTAAAATTGAAATTATTATTTGATTATTAATATTATTTTAATGATTATTTCTAATGCGATTCTCACTTTCAAAATATTTTTGGAAAAATTTTGAATTCATTCATGACATTCATGGCCAGAATTTTTTAAATTTATACATATTAAAGCTGAAATATTAATTTTTAAATAAAAATCTTCTAAAAAATTTTTTGAAGAATCTAAAAATAAATTAAAATTAATATATTTGAGTTTTGAATATTTTTTATGCAAATAATATAAAAAAAAAAATCAAAAATTAAGTCTTCGTTTTTCGCAAATTCTATCAACACGTCCTGCTCTGGAACTGTGCGTTCACTGTGCATGCTCAGGAACAATCCGTTTAAAAGGATCTCGCCCATTGAATTACGGAGGTATTTTTTAAGAAATTTTAGGGATGAGAACGATACCTCATTTATCTCAAATTAATAAAATTTGAGAGACTGAAAAACTTAAGCAAAAGCTTCATAAATCTTAAAACTTAAAAATTCACAATATTACATAAACGATTGACTTAAAAATTTTCCTCGTGTCGGAAATCTAAAAGATGTAAGTCAACTTTTTATAACTCATGAGTAACTTCAAACATTCCTCAAAAATTAAACCAGTTTAGACTCATATCTTTCATTCGAAAGTTAATTGTTTAAAAACTTTTGACTATAAAAGAGTTACAATGAAAGGGGCAGAAAAATTTATTACATAAAAACTTGTCTTGTGCCGTAAATTATGAATAGACTGTGATGCAAAGCCGCCATAAGCTGAGCTAAGGAAAACGCAGAACTTACAATAAGCTACTTTTGCATATTTGGAGTAACAAAACTGTGGATACTGAAATTTAAATTACCGAAAACCGCTCAATCAAGCGCGTCGGAAGCGAATTTCATCTGGGGGGGCAGTACAAATGGGTGGGCAGTACAAATGGTTGTGCAAAAAAAGTTCACCAAAATTTCTTCACATGAAACATGAAGAAGAGAGAAAGAAGAGGAAAATATATACTACAAAAATATTATCGTTGTAAAAAAACTGATATTTTGAATAACTTTTTCTTTTAAATTGCTTATCTAGCTAAAAAAGTGGGGGGAAACTGCTCCCCTTTCCCCCGCTTCCAACACCAATGCGCTCAATGGAAAATCAAAATCAGTTCTTGGCTGAAGTATGCTTTAAAATCTTATTAGGCGGTTCGAATTAGAAAGATTTTACAGTATACATGTGTATGTCACTCTTGTTGGCCTCACCACTATCATCTACAACTGCCGATGTCAAGGGTGTGAAAACAATAGTGATGGTAGTTTTGAATGTATCGCGTTTGATACGATATGTTACGATGCATCGGTTTTCACTTTTGCTGTTTACACGAATGAACTCAGAACAAGGACTTTTTCAAGTTATCGCAACTTCAGTATATGATTTGTTAAATTTTATTTAGAACATATGAAAGCGATTCAATCAAATAATTATTTAAATGCATTATTTTTATTAAAATTTCAATCCTTTTGGGGGTTTGAACACCGAAAGTACCCTTGCTACGGCCCTGACCATACTTATATCATTCCTTCGCTAAAATTAACTTGGTTTCGCTATCTCAAAAATTTGTACTAAAGAATTGATAGAGAGCGAGAGAAAGAGAGATGATAGAAAGCTTTTATCCGATTAGGCATGGTATCCAGGGGCCGAATCACAGCATCCGTGATTGAGCAAAGCCGTCAAAATTTATCGGCACTAGTCTCGTCATACCGTTCGTATTTTTTCTCGATCAAGGATGCTGCAATTCGGCCCCAGTTTTTCGAATTAGAAATTTTTCGAATGAAAGAAAAAATTCAACCTAACGAAAAATGAATGATTTTTTCCCATTATTTCATAGATATTCATAATTTTTAACTTCAACGTCATCTTAAATCGATATAACTCTTAGATAACGTGTTATTTAATACGACCGCTAACATGTTTCGTGTTAGTCATATATAATATATTCCATACAAAATCTGTTATATTCGTTCTAGAGGTAGGTAAATGTATAACAAGGTTTGCATCCCTGATTCTCATCCGTAGGATTTGGCAACTCTGTCTGTCACCCATGTTTTACCCATTAATAAAACACCATTAATAATACCTGAACGGCTTACACCAATTACAATTTAGCTTTGCACACTTGTCCTCCTAATCCGTTGTATCCTGCCTACCTCTGACCAGAACTCTGGCCTGGATTTTTTTTTTTAATCTCAAACACAATTTTTTAATAAATTTCTTTAATATTTTCAATGAAAGAATAACCTTTAAATGACGACGCGATATAAATAACGGCTTTACAAACAAGAACCCACTCGATGATCCTAATAAAAATTCATATTTTTTATGAACACGTTAAGCAATAGCACCAGCGACAGCATCAATTTTATTGGTTTCTCGGTTTCTTGATATTATTGATATTTTTAAAACGTTGTTGTTGTAATTGTTTCTTTGGAAAGATTCGTAAGAACAATTAATTGTTCTAACTTTGACCTAAAACTCAATAAACGATTTTAAACTATTGTATCAAACAACTAGAATTTGTATTTACAATCAAGTATGATTTGAACTTTTAAACATTTAGAATTTGTATTTAAATCATATAAAATCAACATAATAAATAGCAAGGTCATTTAGAAATAACTTTAAACAAATGGTAGAGCACGACCGAATAGAAACAAGCTGAATATATATTAGCAAAAATCTAAAAACAACTTCAGTAACCATGCTTTGTTAGTAGAAGACTTCCAGCAGACTGTTGGACTCCACAATAATAACACAAGCATAAAGTGTGAAATAAAGCAAAAATACAACAACAAATGTGAATATATGAAATGGGAAAAAAACTGAGATATTGGCACTTAAAATCTCATCGCCTCTGTGATGCAGTGCGCTAGTGCGCGCTTGCACGGGTATCACAAAGATTTCTGATGAAGCTTTTAGCAGAGCCGAAATTGCAATAAAATCAACTAGTGATTTTTTTCGTTTTATTGAAAAAACGTTGTTGTTGTTTCTTCGGAAAGATTCGTTAGAGGAACTAATTGTTCTAACTTTGACCTAAAACTCAATAAACGATTTTAAACTATCAAACAACTAGAATTTGTATTTAAAATCAAGTATGATTTTAAACTATCAAACATTTACAGCCTTACCAAAAAGGGATTTTAATGTACATTATTTTCGAAAATGTTGAACATTAAGCAAAAACAGTACCAATAAAAACTTAAAGTCAGTTATAAATTTAAAAAACAGCCAGCTCAGAAAATACACAGCTTTTCCATGTATTTTATATTAAAACTGACTACTTTTCAACTGTCAGCTGATATTTTGACGATGAACGTTTATTCACGAACAGAGAAATCCTGACAGACTATCGTACTATAAGAAAACCAAAAACGTATCGGGAACGAGTGAGTTCATAAAATTGCACAGGTTCTTCCACAGAAAGTAGTAATAATGTTTTTCGGGAGCCAGTTACTTTGCTAGGCAAACATATTTGCTATTTGAAGACATGACTGGATGAAGGTGGTATGTCGCATTTTCTGATTTTCGCTGTTCTATGCATAGATGAAGATGTTATTTACATACTAACAATTTTAAACCTTACAACAACCATGTGTGTGGCTATTTTAGAAAATAACTTCTTCACAAAGTTTGATTTAGTATAGAGATCAGTACAAATGCGAAAGTTTGATCTCAATTTGCTCAAATTGTCACCACATTGTCACATATCACCTTCATCCACTCATGTCTTAATTTAATTTTGTTAATTTTCTTCTCTGATCAAATATTCGTTTCGTGGTTATGCTATGTTTGTTAAACTGTTGCTTTTTCAGTTATAAAATGAAAGTATTGGCATGTTTGCTGTTTTAAAATTGTTTGGCGTCAGAGCGAAGAAATGAGCAGGAGAAAAAGTTAATTTATCATTTTATTCGTAAAACACAAACAATAAAGTCAGTTCACCAAATATGTTTGCTAAGCATAATAAGGACATGAAGGATTCTTTACTGATATATTCCAGAATGGCACCGTTTTCTGGCTGTCGCAATGGTCAACCCTTGACGTCGTTTTCCATCAATATAAATATAAGCTCTTGTAGGTTCCATAAGGAAACAGCGCTTTATATTTTGGACGCATGCGGGCGTACATCTCTTTGCACCTATTTGCCCAACAGACCAGAAGCTTCGCTCCACATCTTGTCCTTTTGCCTAATTGTTTTGCTGTCATTTTTGGAGCTGTCCAAGACACTTTTTCTATCAGGGCACACTTTCCTGAACACTGCTTTGTGCTCTTCTCTTCAATTGTGAAAACTCTCGAGCTGAATTTCATAATAAATTAAAATTTGTGTATTGTGTGTGTTTTATTGTAAAATTGTGAAAATGAGTTTGTTCCCTTTTTTTTCATCTTAATCAACTTTTTGCTCCATTTCTTACTTGTCTCAAATATTTTCATTTTTGAAAAGCGCTTAAAATTATTTGTAATTCTGTCAAAATTGGCAGTTTTGTCATGTTCTTAAAATATCCCTATTTTAGCTAAATAATGTTTGACTCATTTTTTATTGGTAGCAAAAAAGAAGTATTTTAAAAAGAAGCTTTTAAAAAGTAGTCAATTTTAAGTAAAACCGATTTTAAGAGAAAGTGTGCAGCTCGTTATTGGTAAGGCTGTTAGAATTTGTATTTAAATCATATAAAATCATTGATATTTTTTGTTTTCTTGATACTCTTCTTAGCCAGGCAACTGAAAATTCTTCACAAAAATCTATTCGGTTTTCTTAAAAGAAAAAATGTTGAATTTTTAATTTAATTAATATAATTTGTGAACTTCCTTTCTATTGGCGCTGCTCAACTTTTTGGTTTGTTTATTATTTTGATCGTTCAGTATATTAGTGTCGATAAGGAATAACGACTAAACTCAAATTATTGTAAAAAACGATATTTTTATTTTACTAACTCCGACCTTTTCTCTAAAATAAATTAAACGTTGCAAACGGTAATAGGTGCAGAATTAAGTGGTTATCTATTCTGTGCAGAAAATGTTTTTCTGCATTCTATCAAAGGTTGGCAATGAAGAAAACGCCATATCGCTTTTTTACTATATTTTGAGTTAAGTCGTTATTCCTTGTCGACACAGATATATTTGGCCGTAAAAGAGCAAGATATACGAACATACAACTTACCTTGTTTAACACAACATCAGAACATATGAATGTGTAAGTGACACCAAATTATGTTTCATTGTGTTAGTAAAGTTGTTAGAGCTGTCCAGCTGGAATTGCGATATCATTAATTGAAAAAGGAGACTGACGGCATTCAATATTAGATGCTTGTATAAAAATTTCAAGATCTTAAAAAAGTATTTTACGTACGAATACTAATTTTACAAAATTTTTTTTTGATTTAGGATTATTTATTTTGGGTTGTCTGATTTAAGTCTTTATATTGTAACAGCTAATTAGAATTTAAAAAAGTAAGCATTGAATTGAAAACGAAACTTTAATGTTCATCTTGAATTGAAGAGGGGGATACACAATTTTAAAATAGACATTGTAACAAAAATGTAAAGTCCTAAAAATTATTTTTTCTCCATCACTGATACTGACAGTGGAGGGAGGGGCTCTCCGGTTGACCGAAAAAAGCACAAATATATATCTGTTGCTGTTAAACTGTGTAATTATATGCTAAAATTTTTTACTTAAGAGGTTTTTATTGATTGAATTGTCAATTATAAGTAAAGTGTGAGTAGGTTGTTTTTTCATATGAACCAAAATTCTATTTTTTTACAAACTACGTCTGTCGATAAGGAGGTGGTATATGGATTAATAAAAAAATTATTAATGATACGTAAAATCAAGGAACATTGCGTTAAAAACGTTGCTGTTGGTGTGTGCATCTTTTACGCATAGTTTGAATAATTAACACAAAAGACCGCCATAAAAAAATATTATTAGTATTTATAAAACAAACACGCACTTAACTTATTTACTCACATAAATACACTTAAAACTATGCCATAGCGATATTGCACAAAAAGACTGCGAAAAATTACTTATTTCTCATGCAATAAAAACAACCAATGTGTGTCTTTCATTTTATCATTGTTTCGCGCTCCATTTTTTTTTAATGATACAATAATATTTATGCTTTCTCAGTGTTTTTGTGACTGTTTTATCAATCAATTTTTCTAGAAAAGTGTTTAAGGTGATTAAAAAATTAAACAAAGAGTATTTTTTTAAATTTTTTATTTATTTCATTCTTTAGTGAAAATGTAAAAATGCGCGTTCAATTTTATTAAAAGCCAATAAAATAAAAGTTAAATCAAAAGATTACACTTAAAGGCTACATATAAAAAATTTGCTCTAAGCTTTGAAGAAAATTTATAAAAAGTTGTTAAAACATGTGTTTGCCAAAGTCAAGTGCTGCAACAATGCACTGGCTTTTTATACTCGCCTTAATTTTCGTCAATCGCTGTACTAATTCAACGCGTGTACGTGTTAGTCCATCGACTATGACGCGAAACATCGAGGAGGAAAATGGTAAGTGTGGATACAATTTTTTGCTGAGTTCTTTGTTTTTAATATGTTAATCTTATAATGTATAAATTTATGACAAAAAAAAAATAGAAAAATTTATTTAGTAACTACAATAACTATATGCTACAACTATTTCATTAAATAAGTATTTATAAAAATATTTTTCTATGTTTTTCTATATTTTATATTTTAAAAAATTAGAAAAATTTATTTAGTTACTACAATAACTATATGCTACAACTATTTCATTAAATAAGTATAAAAATATTTTTCTTAAAAATGTAAAATCAATATTGAATGAGAAAATTATAGTTTTTTTTTAAAGTGAATTATAATTATTAATAATTATAAAACAAACTCAGCAGCACTAGTAACAAAGGCTTGGCGTCTAGAAAGTTTAGATAATCTTAATATTGTAAGTAAAAACAATGTGTCCAATAAAATTGTCACAAATTAACAAATGTCTGTGTGGTTAAATTGTGCATTTTGTCGTCATATTTCCGAAATTTATCTTAAGGCGAATTAGGTAATCGTAATATTTTCAATTTATTTATGTACTAACACTAGGGAGTCCAATCCCGGAAGTTTTTCTCTATTGAGATTTTCAATCCCGGAATCCCGAGACTAGTTCGGGATTGAAAACTTTAAGAAGTAAATAATGCAAAGCGTTTTTAATACAATTCTTTATTATTTTTACTTGAAACAAAAAAATGTAAATTAAGTCATGTATACAGCAACAAAAAAAAACCAAAAAAATAAAGGGTATTCATAATTGCGTTATTTTTAGCGTAGTTAAAAAACCATCTGGTATTGATACCACACTTAACCGAACGGCTTTTATAGTTTTTGTTGTATTGCATGAAATCTCTAAAAGCCAAAACTGGTAATTTTAAGTAGCCCAATGATATGTTTAACGAACATGGTTTTTAAAGTTCCATAAACAACTGATCGGTTGCTAGTTATTTTCTAATTGCAAAAATGGAAGAAGCTCAAAATGCAAGTTAAACATTTTTATGTCATATATTAATAAAATATATCAAATTGGATAGTTAATTTATACTACGTTTACATACAAGATTAAGACAAACCAGATTGAAAAAATCCCCTTTTGTAATCTACACTAGTATGAAAGAGATTAATTTTGACAGTTTGTTGCTTCGTTTTGTTTTGTTTTTGGGTTATGAAGGCGCTCAAGGGCACGTCATGAATTGTGGTTGTTTGAATGTAAATGGGAACTTTGAAAAGCTGAGCAAGGAAATAAATTTTAGCCAAATTATGAGACCAAAGCAGGTTGTGTTGTGAAATCATTCACAATATTTGTGTTTTAGCATGAAAACGTGTGACCGGGGATCATATGACCGCCACCATAATACAGCCTTTATTGACTTTCAATAAGTCAGTTTTATTTATTGCAACTTGCAGTGTTAGAATTTTTACGAAATTCCCAATATTTACAGAGTTTTGTTTAGAAGATAAGCAAGGAGATTTATTATTAATCTTTTCAGAATGAGGTTAACTTTTCTATGGCTAGTCTAATAAAATTCAGCAAGATTTAGGAGTTAATCACGTCCAAGCCTTAACCTAGTTTTAATCTCTATATGTAAACGTAGTGTGAGGTTCCCAACCACATATTCTATTTTAAAAGTGTTCATAATTGTGGTTTTCTACTATGGCAAAACAACCACAATACCACGACACCAAAAAATTGTGAATACTCTTATTTTTAATAAACACAAACAAACTTAAATAATATTAATGATTAGCAAATTAATTTCTACTTGCATTAATTTAAAGAAGAAAAAATATAAAAAATAAAATACAGAACAGAATAAGGTTATATAAACGTCTACATGTTTTTTATGTTTAAGGCAATTAAGGTTGGAAAAGACTTTTAAAAGTTAAGCTGATCAAAGCGACTTAATTTTCAGTAGCGATTTTTGTTAGGATATTATTACAAATATAACCTGCTGTTGAGAAGCACTGTTCTGATTCTATGCGAGTTGGAGAAATAGTTGTTCGATAATCGTAAGCAATTTGTAAATTTCTATTGCGATTGTCTTCACCACAAAACAAAATTATTTCCTAAGTCAGAATATCTGACAATTTGTAAATACTTAGCTGACTTCACGATGTTGAAAATTCTTTTAAAACTTTGCAATGTCCTTGCTTCAGTGATTCACATTCATCGTCCTAACAATATTTTTTAGCCTCAATAAAATGTTTTTCTATCCTATATTCCTAACAACTTAAATTGAAATGGTTGCACTTACATGAATATTTGTAATAGAAATTTTTTATTTAAAAATCCCGGAATCCCGGAAAGACAATTTTAGGATATAATGGGGCTTAAATTTTTCGGGATCCCGAGTTTCGGGACTTTCCTAACTGACACCTAAATTTCAGTGAAAGAACTTGCACGTGTAAATTTGTTCTAAAACGCTAAGTTTTATTAACATTTGTTACACGCAGAGAAAAGACAGGGTTGAGACATGATTACTACAATAATAATTTTTTACTCAAATTATTTTACAGTTCCTGCATATAGAAAATTTTGCCTTAATGAAGTCATTATTTACTAATGGTGGTGCCAAAAATAACATTATGGCAGAAATTAAACTATCGTCAACATACATGTTATGATTGCCACAACTATCAGTTGCAACAAAAATGTTGTGGTTCTATCAATCATGGTAAATATGAATATTATGATAAAGGCAAACATACTAGAATTTAGAATGTTTGTCTGAACTATTCCTTGATCATGCGCAAACGAAGCAGCACATAACAAAAAATTAAAAAAACCTATTAAGTCTGTACAGTTTACAGGAAAACCTTTCACTTCATTCAGAGACAATCAGCCCAATCGCGACTTATTTTTCACATGGAATTGGAAAAGGCAGTTTTCATTTTTAAGATAAAGTTCAAGAACATATGGAAAATTTGTAATGTAAATTTATTCATCAATGGTTGATAAGAAAATTGCATTAAAAATTTTCCAAATAATCTTGAACTTTTTCTTAAAAAACCCACCTTTCCAATTCCATGTGAAAAATAAGTCGCGATAGAGCTGAATTAGTTTTATCGATTCCTGGTTGTGCCATTTCGTTTGTCAACTCTTCAGGCAGAAAAATTACATTTTCGACTTTGATTGTAGCAATTATAAGTCTTTTACAGTATATCTTAATTAATAGCTGTGGAAATTTGGAGTACATTAAAATAAGAAAAAAAAAAAAATTATTATTTTAATACACGGTTAAAAATGTTGGACTATTTTTGAATCCAAACTTTGGTTTAAAGGAATTTTTAATACAAAAAGTACTACTTTTTAATGCAAACATTAGTTTAATTTAGCTGAGTCTCAAACCCACCTTCCGGAAAAGAACTTATTTGCATTAGTAATTATGCAAAATTAGCGAAACTATGTTAACAACTGAGTTGGACTAGTTGATAAGGTATTGTACAAGCACATCAGAGGACGTGTGTTCAAATCACGAACTGTCAGAAAGGTTTTTTATTTTACTTTAATTAAGCTGGGTCTCGAAACCACGTTTCTGCTCGCTAACTTACTTGTATTCGTTATGATGCAAAATAAGCGTAAATTTCTTAACAAATGAGAGGGACAGTGGATAAGGTGTTTGACCAGCGCAACAAAGGATGTGAGCTCAAATCATGAACTTGTCAGAAAAAATTTTCATTTCAATGTTGATATTTCTTGCTATTTTTAAACTTTTATCAGATTGAAAACTAATCTTTTTTGGACTAAAAAATGTTAACCTTTTCCTTGGACTAAAAAGTAACAATTTTTTTTGGTCTTGTCCTATATGTAATCCAAAAAAATTTAAAATTTAGTCCAAGATTTTTATCCGTATAATAATCGAGTTAATAAAAAGAAATTCATAATATAGTATTTTCAATCATTCCATTTTTGTCCCAATAGGAGAATAATGATTGTTTCAATAATATTTTCGTTCCTACGAAAAAATTACTTTATGCAACCAATCATGCATGTTATCAGGAAAAATTACTTGATACATTGTAGGTAGTACACTCAAAAGATTTATTAGTAATATGGCTACATATGATATACGTAAAAAAATGTTGTGCATTCTACGAATATTCGTAAAATATACAAATTATTTGTATCGTGATATCTTTACGAATTCGTTCGTAAAGTGTTTCTTATACCTGTAGCTCATTTTTGTGACGTCACGCTGCATCGAGCCTTAGTTACCGATTTTGTAGGAACTAGTGTTTGTGTGCGTTCAAATCGTTAAAAATTTGGTCCGTGATGGTAAAGAACACAAATCGAGAAGAGACGTTGCGAAATTGAGTCAAATGACAACCAGCTGTTACATGCATTTATTTTTTTTTTAAGTGTGCTAAAATTTTCTAATAAGAAGGTGATGGTCTTGTTATTAAAAGGTGATTATTTGATGTTAAAGTAAATTAATTATGTTATACTGATCTGTAGTAATGCTCGCTGAAATAATCAAAAATTAAGAATATAAATAATTTGACACTAGGTGATGTGTAACAAAAACTTAGCAAATATTTGCAACCGGTTACTTTTGCATTGCTCTTATACATATGTTGTTTGCTTAAATTACCATATTTTATGTAAATGGGCATTCGTTTTAAATCACGTTTTAAAACAAACAAAAATATAATTAATATAATGAAAGTACCCGTTTTGGAATAACATTACTCTCATTTATACAAATCGGTAAAACTTTCACTTGCCGTAGAGTGAGTGAGAAAATCCTGAATTTTTATCGATTCACTTTTCTTCCACAAACATCCTTTTGAAAGATTCCATTGAAGTGAAATCGAAAGATGTGACAGCTTATTGGTTTAATACGAACAAGTCAAATAGAAATCAATTCAGATTATTACACAAATAGCGTAGGTGAGAATTACGTCAGAGTGACGTCAATTCGGCAACGAGCTACTGTTGTGGTATCTACGAATTTATCTTAAATTTACCATACGAATAACTATGTTTTTTCTTCCATTATAATTATAGTATTTACTAATGCTTTCGTAATATTTATAAATGAAAAATAGCATTAGTAGAAGAAAATTCATTCATAGGTTTACAGAACGAGTTATTCGTAGAATTATTAGTTGAGTTTAAAAAATTTAAAACCGAAATCGTTGAGCCTGGTTTGTAGATAAACTACAAAATACAAGGAACTGTATGATTGTAAAGTTGCTGTACCCTAATGGTTGGGTGCGTGGCACACATGCTTAAGAGCCGAGGTTCAAGCTCCAGCACGTACAGAATATTTTTTTGTTCCTGGTTTGTCGAACAACTACAGAATATAAGGAACTGTATGATTGCAAAGTGGCTGCAGCCTACTGGTGGAGTGCGTGTCCCTTAAGCTAAAGAACCATGGTTTCAACTCCAGCTCAGACAGAATGTATTTTATTTTTTGTAATTAGGTATTATGATCGTTCGTTAATGCGATAAATGTATTCGTAACATATACGTTTGTTTTTGTACAATTACGAAAAAAATATTCTACGCATCCTATTCGTGGCTGAAAACTACGAATTAAATTCGAAGAATGTTATTAGTTGCAGTTATTAGTAATATTTACACACAAATAACTTTGAGTGTAGTAACACAGATGTGTAGAAAAACATCTGCATTTTATTTGATTCAAGGTTCTCTTCACGTTGTTAATGTTAATGTTGTGTGGTGGAGATGCGTACTGCGACTTAAATGAGATCTATTGTACCTCCTTCTCAAAGCTCCGCTGGGTTTGCGGATTACAGAATTTCATCCAGCCCTATTTCTCTAATGAATTTGAGAATATTCTTAGGTTCAAGGGATGAAACCTGCTCTAGACTCAGCTCATAATTCCCCAGTGCTAGTTTACGTCTGCGAGCCACGGCGTCACAGTTTGTAAGTAGGTGTATTGGAGTGTCCTCTGCTTCTTCACAGAAACGGCAGTTACTATCGGTCTCTATGCCCAATTTCATCAGGTGGTATTTGAGTTTACAGTGTCCTGTAAGGAACCCCGTTAGAATCCTAAGATTCGGTTTGCCTAAGCTTATGCACAATTTTGCTCTCCGAGTGTTAAAATCTCTGAGGAGCAATTTGGATTGTCTTAGCTTTGGGAGGCTTTTCCAAAGGTTTGAACGTTTATGCCTCTCCTCCCTTCTTAGTTCTTATTTTATAGAATGTGTGCCCAATCCGCAGAATGGTTCTGGTCCTATAAATTTTGTGGCTGCACCCTGTCGCGCTAGACCATCGGCTTCTTCGTTACCCTGTATTCCTTTGTGTCCTGGGACCCAAAGTATAGTAACAGTGTTATTCTTGCCTAGTTCGTTGAGTTTTGTTAGGCATTCCCATGTTATTCTCGATGATATCTCATAGGAAACTAATGCTTTGATTGCTGCTTGGCTGTCTGACATCACAACTATATCCTGACCTTTGTATTTACGGTCCAGATTGAATTGTGCACACAGCTGTATTGCTAGGATCTCCGCTTGGAAGATACTGGGTGTTGTCCCCATAGGTTCAAAGTGCTTGGTTCTTGGCCCGTACACCCCTGCGCCTATACCTTCCAATGTCTTGGACCCATCTGTATACCATGCTATACTGTGTGGCTTCTTGACTTGCGATATCATCTCGCTGTCCCACTCTTTCTTGGTACTAAGCTTAATTCCGAAGTGTTTTTCGAAGTTATACCTTTTTACTATATCGTCTCTTGGTAGATCGATGTAGGGAGTGTGCTTTGTAATATCCTCCTTCTCTCTACTGCTGATAGTTTTACCTCTTCACGTTACGTCTAATAATTTTAAAATTTCTAATATAATTTGACATGAAATAAATTATAAATTTAATAAGAAATCGTGGTAAAACTAAAAATCAATAAGTTTGAGTAGTAATATTATTATAGTACTACAATAAAGCAACTCGTGTTTAATTTTCCAAACCTATCAATATAAATATTTTTATTTTACTACATCTTTACTTGCAACAAAACTGTATAAAAAAATCTGTGCATTGAATATTTGTGCTTTAATTCTTTTTCGCTGAACATATTGAAGAATGTAGATTCCAAAAATGTAATCACGTGAAAAATACTAAATGTATTTTATTTAAAATTTATTTTATTTAAACGTCTCTACTCGGGACACAAGGCACCTTTAATCAATGAAAACAGAGTTTCCTTTGAAATAACGGTTCTTTTGTAAAAAATAGAAAGTAAAAACTTTGAAAAGTCAGCTTACAACTGAAAATAAGTTTGCACAAACAATAAAATAATTCTTGGCTTTTAAAAATTCTTTTATGAATACCCTACAATAAGCATGAATACCCTTCATACAGAAAATTTTTTAAACTTTTAGCAAAAAATGGTAACACCATAACTTTACAAAAACTGGCGATAAAAAAATAAACTTATATTCTTATAAGTGGAAAAGGAACCTATAGCCAAAATTTAAACAAAATCGGAGAGCATAAGGTCAATATTTAAAAAAAAAAACTTACATTAGGTTTGGAATGGCCGATATAAAAATATTTAAAAATTTTTAACAATTTATTCTATAACTTTGTTTTATGAAATCGCATGTACTGAGTGAATATTTACTTATTTTTCAGAGTTTTTATTGCTGTTGCTTGAATGTGCTCGAATCTTAACTATTGTCAAAACAGTGAATATTTGGAAAATAAAATAATAGAGCTTATTTTAATTCCAAGCACTTAAAATATAAGCGAATGAACATTCAATGAAAAGTCTGTATATTTTGAAATTAAATAACTTTGTTCCCAAAAAATCTCAGGACATTATTTCTCCTCATTCATCTTGCACAATTATATTGATGTCAACATTTGTTAATGAAAGAATAATAAAAAAAGTTCTTACTTTTAAAAAATTTCAAAAGAAATTCCATGCTCACTTTAATAATACAAAATCAAGCATATCCCCAGGCTGACGTTTATTAAATTTCTTACAATTAAAACCATTTACTACAACTTCATAAAACCGTTTTGGACAAAAATGCCAAATTGCTAGCTACCAGACATTGTGGAATAAATGAATTCCATTAAAATGAGATAATATTAAAAATGTTCCTTTTTTTATAGGGTGGAAAGTTTTTAATAGCAGTTGCTTAAATGTTTTCAATAAAAAGTTGGTAATAAAAAGCGTGGGCATGAAGACAGGAGCTGTTGCCAGGTATGACGAAATAGTATATGCTAGAAGAGAAAGAAATAATATATTAAAAGACATGAGTTGTTGCAAGGCATGACGATATAGAATGTGCCAGAAAAGAGAGAAAAAAATGTATAAAAAAGCAATAGAAGACAACAAAGAACCAAGAGATAATGCTGGCTAGGAAAAAAAAACCCTAGTCCTGAAAGATGTTGCTGGCCATACTCAGTCCGAACAGATTATTCAACACATGCTGCATGCATTAAATTTGTTTCTAAGCGAAAAAATTGCGTTTTTCTTCACTTTCACCAGAAAAAGTTTTAAGCATAACAAAGTATAGCAACTAAAATCAAGTAAAAGAAAGTAAACCATATATAGTATGCATTACAACAGTTTCAAGTTCAGAAGTTTTTGACCCAGCAAATACAACAAAGTTACAAAAAAAAAAAACTATTCAGTTTGTATCACATGCATCAAAAAACAGCAACAAAAAGTATTGTTACTATTAAAAAGAATAAAAGCAGAAAGAACCAAACAGCAAAAGTTCAAAAGAATCATCAACACGTTCTTGCTTAACATAAGCTTGATTTTTTCCAAAGCTTAACCAATCTAGTTGCTGCCATTGGCAGCATGCATAGTATAACGTTGCTTCTGTGCGTTTCCGGCGCCCCCAACCCTTTCTTGACCAACTTAATTTTTGACTGCCTCGCAATTTTTGACCATAAAAACTTGCTGAAGTTTCTTCGCTCGTTTCATTCAGGCACGGCAATCTTGAGCGCTCTCGAGAAATTCAATCAATCTACTTTTTGACGCAGTTGTTTTAGTTTTCTTTTTAGTGTTTTGCCCGTTGTTGCCGTGGATGTTGCTGTTGTAGTTGTTGTTACTGATGCTGTTGCTATTGCTATTGCTGCTGAAGTTTTTATTGCTGCTGCTGTTATGATGCTTTCAATAGTTTCTATTCGTTTTCGTTGGTAGGTTGAGAATTTGTTATCGATTTATGATCATTTATCATTAAGTTTCTTGCTTCAAGTGGCGTTTTGGCGTTGCCGGACTGCGCGCTGCAACTTTTAAGTAGTTTCCAAACTTTTATTATTTGATTTTTTTCGTTATTCTTTTTTGTTTTTATCTTGTTGCTATACGATTTTCATGTTGTGGAAATTTGGGACAAAACTTTTTCCAGTAGGTTAAGTGTTACTTAGGCAAAAATTTTGCATTGGCGTTTGCAGATTTTGGCGTGCTTATAATTTGTTTTTTAATTGTTTATTTTCATGACGGTTGGCCAAACTCTTAAGTTTGTGGCCAGAGTAAAGTGAAGTGTTGGTTTTTCCAAAAAAGCATCTTTTCATTTATTAAAGAGTATGTCTATAGTGAAGATATATTAGAATTGATATAGCACTAAGATGCGTATTTCTAAAAAAAGTAATGAGTTTAAATTAAGTGAGACTTTGAAAGATTAAAATTGAGTTTGAAAACACATGCAAATATGATTTATATGTCGATGACTATATGGATCGTGATATTTTTTCATCACAGACTTATTTACTTTGACAACTTTTTAAGAATCTCTTTTTTTGGATAAATTTTCATTCAAATCAAATTTATTTTTACAATACAAAAAAAATCATAGTCAACCAACGAAATCAAGTTTATTTCTAAAGCCTGGTCTTGACTAAGTCAATTTCAATGACAATAATCACTGATGTCAGTAGGCATCTTGACCATATGACGTCAAATGCGTTTTCATTGAAACCCAAAAAATGACATAAAATCGAGTGTCAAAGACTGACGTTGAATTTATGTGTCAATTGATTGCCATATGTTTTCACTTTCGATGTTATTTGTGAAATGCCATCGGTTTGTTCAGTTGTGTTTTTTTCATCAACAGCTGATGTTTTATATTTGAGATTGTTAGAAAATGTTTCTTTTTGGTGAAATTTATAAAATACTGTTAATTTTATTAGATTAATAGCAAAAGTGCACTTAAACATAGATTACCACAGTGGCCGGTGTTGGTTCAAAAGGTACCATCGGCACGTTCTATCGCGTCTTCAAGATTCGCGCAAATGACAAATTCCTGGCAAAGCGACCGCAACAACGAGAATCCCAAAAATGCGTCCTGCAACCCTTGGAAGCAACCCCGGCCACCGGCGATAATCCCTGTTTAAGTGCACTTTTCCTTTTAAACCAATTAGAATAACAATATTTAAAAAACTTTGCCAACAGTGAAACAAAAAAACAAAATGAAAACAAAATTTTTTTGTAGGCAACAACTGACACAAAATGTCAACATGCTGGCATTTTTCTTGTTAAACAACGTTATTTTGATTGACTAGCAAAATTCTATCTGTTCTCACTTGTTTGTAATTTTATATGACAATCAGTGGTCATATATGACAACAAATGTAAATGACAATACGTTTCCATTAGATTGACAACATTTGTGATTGAAAACTGACCTAGTGAAAACCAGACTTAAACCTTTAGTTTTAAGTACAGTGGTGAAACTCTATCCAAACAACACACTATTGCTTGACGATCCAACCATATTTACGACATATATATATAAAGCGTTCATAATTATAAGACATTGTCTGACCAACTATACATTATCTTTACCAAACAGTTACGATAAAATTTACAGTTTTTGGATATAAATTTTTTGTGAAATACGATACTATAAGCCTTACATCTCTGGTCATGTCTGCTTGTCAATAGCCTAGAGCAGGATTAAAACAAGAAAGATTAATTTTTCTGTTATGAAATCAGTTTTAAGAAAATAACTCGTCCTTAGCACATAATTACGGTGAATTTATTTTCCTTGACATTTACTGAAAAAATTTGTCTTATACACGGTTCACCGTGAAGTATGAGTGACATTTTTTTATAAGGAATTTTAATTAAAATTAAGGGGTTGTACTAGTTGGGACGTACAAAAAAGGTCTTGTTTAGGATTTTTTTTGGCCACATACTAAAATTATTAAAAACAATTTTTTTTTTGTTTTATTACTAAAAAAAAATGAGAGATATATCTGTGGTCACAAGGAATAACGACTAAACTCAAAGCATCGTAAAAAACGATATTTTAATTGCACGAACTGTAACCCATTTTTTTGAAATACATAAACCGTTATAGACAAAATATGTTCAGACATAAGTGATGATCAATTCTGGGCTAAAAATGGATATCTGCATACTTCCAAAAATGGGCAATAAAGTAAATTCCATATCGCTTTTTTACGATATTTTGACTTTAGTCATTATTCCTTGTGACCACAGATACAATTGAAGAAAATATTTTTTATATTTATGACAAAATATTGGATTAATAAGAGGTATACAGCACATTTGCGAGGGATAAAAAAGTGTTGCCGTGATCACTGCTGCTCGTCACTGGATCATCCGAAACAAAAAAAAAGGGATCATTAGTTAATGAAATAATGCTTCTGATGAGGGAAGAGAACTAAAATATTTTATTTTTTCAAAAAATTGCGGATGTTGAAATTCAAAATTGCTTATTTAACTAAAAGTTAACTCATATTTTTGGCAAAAAAAAAAAAATATAATCGTCCAAAAAAAAATGTTCGTTCCTCAGAAGGCCAAGTATGCTTAGAATAAGTGAGAAAAATTTCAAATTGATCGGTAAAGCTGTTCTTATGTTACTTTATTTTGTTTTTCGAAAAACTCCCGGAGGCCCTTTAGGATATAGTCTGGTGTTTGAGTTTCAAAATATCGATTTTTTTTAAAAATGTATTTCAAAAGTGAAATACATATGGAGTACACTGTTAAAATTTCAGAGCAAAATTTTAAATACTAACGAAATTATAGCACATAGTCGAGAGCGTCTCATAACTGCGCGCTGTTTATTGATAAAACTGTAAAAGCGTTTTTCTCGAAACAACATTTCTTTAAGCGACCTGGGTGTTTAAAAAAATTGTATGTAGCCGATTGGACTGAAATTCTATTTTTATTTAATATCATTGAACGCAATTAAAAAAATAATATTTAATGTATATGACATTTAATTTTCATATGAAGTTATATACATTATTTTAATTTATGTCTTTAATAATTTTGTCCTTTATTTTAATATATTTATTTTTCTGTATTTTAATGTTTAATTTTGTTTTTATTTCATTTCAGCTAAATATCTTTTGGATGGTATGTTTTAGTATTATAATTAAACTAATTTGTTTGAATATTTTATAAGTTAATTATTTTGTATTTTAAAATTATTTGAATTGTGATTGCGTAGAAACAAATAGACCGTATTTTATTTCCGTGCAACTAGGATTTAAATTTTCTGCCACGTTTTAAAATAACGATCCTAAATGTTTGAGGAAAGATATTGATAGTCAGAAGTCCATTCGAGGACAAAAATTAAGAGTGTTAGATTCCCAGGCGCTCTATTTTTCTTCAACCCTAGGATGTGTGACTGCCTAGGAGGTGGTAAGTGACCCACCCTTGCGAGGCCCATAAATCATGGCTGCTGTTATGTAAAAGTATTGTTAGACACTATCAGCCTTATGCAATAGATTTTCTAAAGCAAACGTTCAACGCTTGTTTAGTTACGCATTGTTTAAGGCTTTCCGCTTTCTTTACGAAACCTTGCTGCAATTGTTATTTATAAACATTTTTTTATTCATTACTTAATTTTGTAAGGTTTATGTCTTAACAATCGAAACTCTTTTACAAAAGCGAAGAATTCTTGTACGTTTGCAATTTTGTTACTGAAAAAAGTCTAGAAAGGTCGCATATGGGTCATGTCTATGATATAAATATCATGTAAATAAACCTTAATCGAAAAGACGGCTAAAAATTCTGGGTTAAGTTTACGCATCCTTTAAACGCAAATTTCGGCGTTTAAGATACGCAGATCTTACACAAAAAACATTTATGTATAATGATGTGTTGCTTAAATCTGGTTTAAAGTTACGCAGCCTCTAAAATGAGGTAATGAATAAGGCTGCACATCTGTGTCTGGGTGTCATTTTTAGGGGATTGCTTAAGGGGGGTAAGGATGCATTAAAAAGTAAAATTACGATTTTTTTATGCCAAAAATTAACTTTTGACTGATTTATATTTTTTTTTAAACACAATTTAAAAAAAATAAAAATGAGCTAACGATCGCTCTACTGTTGTGCTGTAACTATTGAGCAGCGTTGCCATGGCACTGACAAATTTTCTGCGTGGTGTCGTGATCAAAGCATATGAATTGCATTTTTTTGCATGACAAGAATGTTTTGCAATTGTGTATGTTATAATAAAGGTAGAATTAGGAATTTATAAAATATTTTTTTTATAATTATTGACAAAAACATTGTATTGGAATTTGAACGTTGCTATTCATTGTCCTATTCTTCATGTGATAAGTAACAAACTTTGATGTCAAAACCTTTACAAATTCACGATGCTTATCTGCTTATAGGTTTTTGCCACTCTTAAAAGAGTAGCAACTGAGCATCTGGTCCATAGTGCTGACACCAGCTTTATTTTCGTTGCAATACAGAAATTTATGAGTCTTGTTTTTCCGAAAGGATAGTCTCCTTTATTCTCTAGTTTTTTAGTAGCAAAATATCTGTCATCAGTGAGCTGCTGCCGGTCTGTCAGCAGCCTAAAAATTAAGAACAATACCAAGCTCTTCCCACACTTCGTCACTTATTCCCGACATTTCAAATATTACTTACAATAAAAAATATATATGTAATGTGACCATATGTATACAAGAGCTTTACACATATTGCGAAATAAGGTCGTCGAACGTGATCGGTTGAGTTTGAACATGTTTGGCTTAGTAGCTTACAGACATTTCCCATACATTTTATGGACGGGCCTCATGAGGCCCAGTAGGTTCACTTACGTCCTTATCATAAAAACTAATCAGTTTTTTCTACGAAAGTAATGCAAATTCTTCTTATTTTATTTTGTTACGTCTAGGAAACATAAGCGGTTGTTGGCAAAAAATATTTTGGCACTCAGAGCCAAGAAAAAAAAATTGACGACTTCTCAAAGTTAAAATGGGCCTCGAAAAGCCTTATCGCTCATCCTAGGGTTAAGACTGTTATCCTAAGAACTCATCGCTAAATAAAATCAAATTAAACTAGTAAAAAATAAAAAGTTAAAATAAAATTTTGCATTTAAAAGTTCATAAAAGGGTTTTTTATAACTGACCAAAATGGTACCGTGTCAACGAGCAATGCAAGAGCATTAAAATAATGAGGTCCATGTTACTCTTTACTTCAAGAGATATAACTTAATCAATGTGATCATTGACAAGTGGATACATTGTTCGAGAGAAAGAACTTTACTAATGGTTCAAGTGCTATAGTAAGTGCACTAAGCATGTTGAGAAAACTTATTAGGGGTATTTACGATTCAGTGCACTTGCCTGTGCAGTTTAGGACTTGTGCAGTTGTGCATTTAGGTTTTCGTGAATACAGCATCACCATTTCAAAGCCGTCAACATTTTTCAATACACACAAGTGCACAACTGCTCAAGTCCTCTTCTAGTCCTCAAGTTTAAGGCAATAGTAGAAAAGCACTTATGCAGATCTTTGACGCACGTACATTTTGTTTTTGTAAAGTGCACAAGCCCTCAAGTCCTCAACCGCACAGGCAAGTGCACTGAATCGTGAATACCCCGATTAAAAATACGTGTTGGTTGATTAAATCAAAACAGTCATAAAAGTTTTGATAATATTGTGTAATCTTGTGTGTAAAAAATTATGTATTCAAAATTCTTAAAACGTAAAAGCTTTGACTTCAAATTTACTGCATATTTTAATGCCTGAATCTTAAATAAAGAACTGACTTCAGTTTAGTTGGAAGTTTTTTATGAGTGAGATCATAATTTTCATAGTTTTGATGGAAATAAAAAATATTTACCGGAACAAATTTAAATTTAAAATATAAATTTTAATTTTTGTAAAAGACACCAAAAAAAAAACGCGTGGCATACTCAGTTTTTCCAAATCACATCAAATACTCGAGATATTAAGATTTTTGATATTTGACCTTCATTTATAAAAATTTTTATTGTTCTTTAACAATTAATTTTTATTGTCTTTTCAAAAAGGCATCCAATGAGAAAATCGAGTAAGCTCGCTTTTTCTCCCATTTTGACAAAATTTTAATTTTGAACGTAAAAGATTAAAAAAAAAACTGTATAAATTGTATTGCTCAAATTAGTGTTTTTATTTCGTAAATGATTAAATTCTGAAGGTTTAAGCTAAATTGGAGGTGGTCAAATTTTTTGGTCTCATGAAATAAGTAAAATATAGTTGAAAATGGGTCTAAAAGTGACTTAATTTCAATCGCAAATATCTTGAGATTTTTAACAGATTGGGAAAAACTGAGTATGTCACTAAATTCTACGACCAAAAATTAAGTTTACGTGATTCGACATTTTCGTGTGTATTTTTGACGTCCCTACAGTGTTATAAGAAAAAGTAGTAGAGATAAATTGCATTCTATTTTTATTTTGGCGACAGTTAAATGTTGTGATACTGTCGTTAAAATTTGAATTTTGCCAATACGATAAGTTTGCTGATATAAAGCAGCTTTAATATCATTCTTGTATAAAGTTTACTAGTCATTATTAGTAAGAGCAGTGGTTCAAATTTCATTCGTTTGCCGTTGGGAAACAGGGTTTTTCTTAGTTAATGGTTCACAACACTCAAACTTCCAAATACTTTTATAATACTAAATAACAATACTAAATACTAAATCCTTTTTTTGTTTTTTAAAACTAGAATTCGCCAGTGGTCGAAATTCAACCTTTTCACTGTGACCTACACTGTGATATGAAATCGGTTTCGTTCTCAAATGAGCGAAGAAAAAGGTTAAAAAGCGAATCTATTTCTATTTTCAGTTTTCCGCTCAGTGCTAACCAGTGAATTTTCATACAAAAATACGTTGAACTGAGAAAAGCTACAATTTTCGAGATAACGCAATAATTTTGATGTCAAAATAACGGGAATTTTTCAAAATTTACTGTTTGTAGGAAACTTCACAATCCCAATATATATTCGCACATGTTACATAAAAAAATGCTTGTTGTAGGGTATTCTTAAGAGATAGCGAGAAACGTAATGAGAATTTGTATATTTCAGTAATGTCTTAAATTTCCTCTTTCACCGTGTTCTTCCATCCTTTATGGCTTAGCTTTTATTTAAAAAATTCTCTTTTGGACGCTCATATTTTAGGTTAAAGGTCACATAATGTATTTTGTGCACTACTTCTCCCTACTCTTATTCATTTGAAAGAAAAAATTATACAAATCGGTTGAGAAACACGGCAGAAAATGGTACCGAACGGTTTTTCCGACGCCTATTTATATATTAGGGTGGGTCAAAAAAAATAATTTTTTTTAAAAGTGACACGGAAAAATGGGTTGCTAGATCCTCAAAAAAATTTTCACAAAAATAAGCTCTTCATTTTAATGGGAAAAAATTCAAACCTCATCATTAATTGATTGTACAGAAAAATTTTTTTTCAAGAATTTTGTATTAAATTTAATGCTATACAAAAAAGGCATTCCATATTTTTCCTTTAACCTCACCATTTGAATGATATTGAAGACTTAAGTTTGATTATTTTAAGACATATTTAATTTTTGTTTATGAATTTTATAACTTGACAATAAATGACTATTATATAATACGCAATACAAATTTTAGTAGGAAATGAACTGCTCTATAAAAATATTTAATTTTATTTTGGTGATTTAATAAAGCGTTCAAAAGATATTCATCATCAAACTTTTATGTGTACTAACTGATTTTAAGAGTTTTTGATTAGATAATCGAAAAATTTCAATTTAAGTCATGAATTTCATACAAATGAATTTTTTTGTCATTAATATAAGTATTATTTGAGTTTTATTTTACATATCATAATAAATTTATAACGAAAACTTTGCTTTTTCATTAATAAATTATTAACTAAGCGATAAATAATGTAAAATTATTTTTTTTAAAAGTAGACAAACTTACTTACACAAAAAAAACTTGAAAAATATTTTGAAGTTTCTCAGTTGATAAAAACTAAAATTTGTGTAAATTTTATGAAAACTCGTAAATTATGTTGAAATTTTTCGATTATCTACTCAAAAACTCTTAAAATCAGTAAACATGAAAATTTGATGATGTACATCTTTCGAACATTTAATGTAATCGCCAAAACATATGATACCATTTTTAAAAAGCAGTTAATTTCCTACAAAAATTTGTATTGCGCATTTTATAATAGTCATTTATTGTCGAGTTATAAAATTCATAAACAAAAATGAAATATGTCTTAAAATAATCAAATTAAATCTTTAATATCATTTAAATGGTGAGGTTTACGGAAAAAAATATGGGAAACCTTTTTTGTAGAGCATTAAATTTCCTACAAAATTCTTGGAAAATATTTTCAATCAATAAAAGATAAGGTATGAATTTTCTTCTATTGGACTGAGAAAAAAAAACTGCGATTTGGTGAGAATTTTTTAAAATCTCTACCAACTAGGGTTGCCACATGGTCTGGATTCGTCTGGATTGTCCAGATTTTTTGTCCCGTGTCCAGAGTCCAGATTTTCAAAAAATGTCCAGATAATATTTTTGCAGATATTTTTCACTAAAACAAAAACAAAACTATGATATGTAATAATTTATAAAGATTTCGTTTTGAAGCATCGGAAGTTACCATAAAATAGTTTATGCTTCTTAGTTGCACTAAGCGCATTACTGTGCGTTGTAAAGCTCAGGCGTTCAAAATATTTTTGTATCGGCTCCGTGATTTAAAGTTTCAAAGTTACCAACACTGTCGAGATCAGCTGTTCATAAATTTGAAATTCTTGATTAAAAAGTTGACCATTGGCCGTATTCAGCGCAGACAACTGTTGTGAGCTGTAATGGTAGCGCTACCTTAGTTCACGATGTTTTTCTCTGAATGTGTTGCTACTCTACACGTTAGAAGTTAGATTCAATTTTATTTTTATGTAAATTTAATTCAATTGCAAAGGTTTCTCACTTAAATTTGCTGCGTTCTTTCTGCGTTTATTAATTTAACAGCGTCAGTAACAGCATCTGACAGTTAAGCAAACAGTTGTGTTCATGTAGCATAGAATTTGTTCGCTCGATTAAAAGTCGTTCGCTACTTTATCAGTTTTAGTTAGCGCTACCAAATTTGTACCATTCAACGAATTTTTACAAAACAGTTGCCAACTGTTGTCTGCGCTGAATGCGGCCATTCTCTCAAGCCAACATATATAAAAATTAACACGCAGTTTGTAAGTACAATTTTTATTTTAAAAGATAATATCGAAAATAAATTAATATTGCTTTGGAGAAAGACGACTGTGCTATTGTTGATGTGGATACCATTATGAGAAAATTGAAGCAGAACTTAATAAATAGATTGCATGAGACATTTTATGGAAATAAATCGAAAGCTATTATTAAACAACTTTCCGACCATGAAAGGAATATTTTTGAGCAAGATGCTGAACAGTTTTTAAAAACTGCGGTGCAATATCTGGAAACGCACTATGACTACAGCGATAATTCTATTAAAAAACGTTTATCTTTATTTTGTCTTAAATCGAAGTTAATTTCGTGGAGGCACTCGAAGAAACAGTTGAAGTTTTGGGGTTAAAGCAAAGTGTTAATAGTGATGAATTATACACAGACTACTGTTGCTTACAAAATGCGAACGATAATCTTCCGAAAAATATACCAAACGATAAAATTTGGTCGGCGTTTTTTTCTAAATTTGATAATGAGGAAATAAAAAACTTACGGAAAATCATTTATTTTATTTTTTCAATACCAATAAGTAATGCTTACTGCGAAAAAGTGTTTAGCCTTTTAAATGACTTATATTCTAAGGAGAGAAATAGAATGGCAATTGATCTCATAAAATCTGAACTAATTATAAGACTCAACTATAGTGAAGACTGTAAAGCATTTAATGCATTTTTAAAAACAGCAAAAGCCAATAAATTGGTACAATCTGCCCGTTCCAGTATTAAATATTTATGGAAAAACTAGTTTTTTTTTAACAAGTTCAGTGTTATAACGGCCAATGGCCATTTTATTATTTTTATGAAGTTCAACGCCTTTCAAAACTATTTTAGAAATAAGTAAATTGTTTTGTTTTTATGTTTTTCTCTGATGTACACATTTACATTTATATGTTACTAGCTGAACCCGGTGTGCTTCGCTACCCCCCTCACGCTGTTGCACTTGGTCGTTATCATCCGCTTGTCCCATGAAATAAATTTGTAAAAACTTAGGATCTTCATCTGGAATTGGCAATATTGAACCCATTCGGTGATAAATTTGGCCTTGAACTCTAAATGTTGGCATGAAGTTGTCTCGAACCACTTTAGTCGCACCAAACGATGTCATTTGAAAACACGAATTGTATTTTTGTATGTTGCTTAAGAAATGTTGGGAATCCGCTGTTGTTCCTATGAAGTGGAATATTATTATTTTGAATAATAATCATTTTATTTTTTCCTCTTCTTCCTTTTTTGATGCCTTAGGGGCAAATTATTTATTTGTTCTTACCTGAAACTAACGATAGTAGTAGTTCTGGTGGTGGTAGCAGTTCGGGTAAAGCAATTTTACCATTTGCGCAGCACATTCCAGGTGCTTCATTTTTATATTTCTAGGCATTATAGTATTGGCAAACTTTATTACTTGGTGCAATGGCAACTAACTCATCTTCACTGCAATCAATTTCTGATGTGTAGTGGAATGCAATCAGCTGATATGATTCAGGGCTTCGACGATGCTGTGCTCTTCGACTACGATCTTGTAGACGGTGTGCCTCACGTTGCTCTGGTGTCTCGACAGCTCTTGATAAAGAGGATAGCGATCGGTCACTTCGCATGCGTGTTTGACGTTGAGTAGAAGTCTCGGAAGCCCTTGATGTCAAGGCTCGAGAGCGGTCGCTTCGTAACCGTGTCTCCGTAGCCCTTGATGTTGAGGTTCGAGATCTTTGAATCTCTAAGCGTGTTTCGCGCTGAACAGCAGTCTCGGAAGCCCTTGATGTTGAGTCAAGAATTTATAATTTCGTAAGAATATCCTATTGTGAAAATTTAATGACGATCGGTCCAGTAGTTAAAACTATAAAACTATTTTTAATTTTCCCAAAAAGGGGCGTGGTCCCACCCACTTTTCTCCTGGTACGTATTCCTAACTATGCCAATACCATATGTACCAAATATCATCGACGTAGGTCAAAAAATACCCAAAATATGGCGATTTAAATTTTTGGGTTATATGGGAGATGACACGCCCCTTTGTCCAACGAAAACTTTAAAAAGCCTATTATTCTTTCCAGAATCACAGTAACATGCTGTGAAAATTTCAGGAAGATCGGTCCAAGGGTTTGGCCTCCTATAAAGCACAAACAAACAGACAGACATTCATTTTTATATATATAGATTGAAAGCAGATTAATTATAATTAAAGTAAAATGGGGCGAAAAAGGGGGATTTAGTAATAAAAAAATCTGTGGCTACCTTACCTGCAGATAAAAAGTATATAAAACTTTAGGTAAATACATATTACAAAAAAAGTATTTTGTATAGCAAACATTGTTGGTGGTATAAGTAAGTATCTGAATTAAAAAAGGGGGCGGTGAAGTGGGCGTGGTTCATAGTAATATGGCGACGTTAACAGCATTAAGAGCAATATACTACCAAATAAAAAATAATCCGTTGGAAGGAACAAATTTGTACAGAGAACAAAAAGTTAAAAACTTAAATTTGGCCTGGAGTATAATGTGTATACAATTTGAAGTAAATCTGTTAAAAACTATATGGGAGCAATTACATAATTTTAAAAAAGTGGGCGTGGTCGAAAAAAGTACCCTATTAATCATGCCAGAGTCCCAGTTAAATGCTGTGCAAATTTCAGGAAGATCGGTATAGAGGTTTGGTCTCCTATAAGGTACAAACAAACAAATAAACAAACACACATTCAATTTTATATATATAGATTGAAAGCAGATTAATTATAATTAAAGTAATATGGAGCGAAAAAGGGGGATTTGGTAATAAAAAAATCTATGGCCTGTAGATAAAAAGTATATAAAACTTTAGGTAAATACGTATTACAAAAAAAGTATTTTGTATAGCAAACATTGTTAGTGGTATAAGTAAGTATCTGAATTAAAAAAAAAGAGGGCGGTGAAGTGAGCGTGGTTCATAGTAATATGGCGACGTTAACAGTATTAAGAGCAATATACTACCAAATAAAAAATAATCCGTTGGAAGGAACAAATTTGTACAGAGAACAAAAAGTTTAAAACTTAAATTTGGCAGGAAAAGGGGAGTGAAAGGGGGCGTGGTGTAAGGAATGTTTATTTCTACCTCGCCTGGAGTATAATGTGTATACAATTTGAAGTAAATCTGTTAAAAACTATATGGGAGCAATTACATAATTTTAAAAAAGTGGGCGTAAAAGTGGGCGTGGTCGAAAAAAGTACCCTATTAATCATGCCAGAGTCCCAGTTAAATGCTGTGAAAATTTCAGGAAGATCGGTCCAGAGGTTTGGTCTCCTATAAGGTACAAACAAACAAATAAACAAACACACATTCAATTTTATATATATAGATGAAGAGCTTTTATTTTTGTAATTTTTTTTAAATAAGTCAATAAAAAATAATGTTTTTTTTATTCTTTTATAAAATGCCCATTTTTTTGTTAATGTCCAGTTGAAAACGGAAAAATTCAGATATTTTTTTGAAAAATCCAGACGAAACTCATTTAGCAAGTGGCAACCCTACTAGCAACCCATTTTTCCGTGTCACTTTAAAAAAAAATAATTGACTGACCCACCTTGTTATATATAGATCACTTTCACTTATTCTAACGCATTTGTCAAGTGAGTTGCGCTTCGGAATAAAAACTTTGATGCTGGAAACCGATCTTTAAAAAATTTTAAGGAGGCCGAAACAACATCTTGAGAGTGCTCTTGTGAAGTTTAGTATCGATTGGACAAGAGTTCGTGGTACCTACCATGCAACCCAAATTTGCGCTATCGCTTACAAATCAAGAGAAAAGCACTTTCTTATAAAGGTACTCAAAAAATGTATTTTCTACTACAAAATAGGTTGTGTTCCTGTAAATATTTTAAATTTCCGTTGCAACTTTGAAAATCATGAGCTCGTTTTTTACCTGTTTAACTAAAATTTCTACCCTCAGAAAATGAGGGTAGAAAATATGAAAATGGAATCAGTTGTGGCTAAAACTAATATATAAAGTGTGATTTTTTAGGCGTTTTGTTTTTGAAAATTGAAAAAAAAACAGAAAATTTGCAATAGTGAATGAAATATATATTTATAGCAAAACAAAAATGTTTTTAAGACTATTTCATGTAAAAGTTGCCCCATGCAACGCCTGCGATGGTCCAATGCACCAAACAGTGCATTTCTAGGATGCAGCTCTTGAACTGCCTCTGGCTGCACCACATGTAAAAATCACGCGTCAGGTGTCAAAAATTGAACACTGAAAAAACAAATAGCAAAAAAATCACACTTTTTATGTGTTATTTAATCGTTAAAAATTGATCTTCACACAATGTTTCTGCAAGCAAAAAAAGATCAACACTTTTCTCATTTTAATTTCTTAACACTCAAGAATGTAAGCCCTGGTTGAGAGCTACGAAAATAAATGCAAAAAATTTAAAAACATTAGCAAAACTCATGACAGAATTGGCGTAGCTATAACGTCGTTATTGACAATTTATGTTTATTCGTTCAGCCATAGGGATGTATAATTTACTTGTAACCATATAAATCAATTGAGTACCCAGATTTTATGTATGAACATGTAAAAAAAACTAAACAAAAATCTTGAAAATTTAATAAAATGAGCCATGTTGTAAGATATAATACAGAATTAATTGAAGTTTGGCCTTATATGAAGCAAATGAAAGTTTACTTTTAATATAATTTTCATCCGACTACTTATTTCGATTCTTCAGTAACCAATTAATTTGTGTAGCTGTGTACGGCTGCTTTAAACTATCATAATATATTTTGATAAGTGAAATTGCTGTAGAAAAACATAAAATTTACTTAATGAAATCGACGATTGTTTGCTTATTTTATTGTGCTGGAACGGAAGCTAACAATTGATGAATTTTTTTCGAATTATCGCGACTGGAAAAAGTTATAAGCAGTCCAGAAAAGCCATTGTCAAACCTGAACTGTCCATAAACATTTGCAGTTACCGCAATTTAAATACTCAAGCTGAACTGCTTGGGAGTACATGCTATTCACTTTGAAGTCCACCGAAATGAAAGTGGATGTGCTAAATTCAAGAAACAGTCTTAAAATAATTATGAGTACTATGTTGCAAGTAACTGTGCTCTGTGTAATTTTTAAATTCTAATGTTGAAAATGTAATTAATAATTTGCTGGGACTTTGAAAAAAAAAATTAAATCAATTGTCCTTAGCCTTGCAGTTTCGTTTTTAATTCGATCCGATCGGCAATAAGAAACATGCTAAATAACTACATTAAAAGCAACAAACCTTTGCATTTATTTTACATAAAATTTTATCCAATAAGAAAGTCAAAATTAATAAAATTTTCAAAACAGTTCATTTTGACATTATAGCTACGCCTTTGTTATTGTTTTGTTGTCGGAGAGAGCGTATTTCTAGTGCATCTACCTGGTTATTCTGCTATGAGCAAAAGTATAGATTTATAGTAAGCAAATGTCAAAATCAAAACCCTTTTTGTGGGTAATTTAAAAAAATATGTTTACAAACCGAAATACTTATTAGGTCTGTTTCCGTACTAGCTTCAAGTAACTTGAAGCTACTTGAAAGCGTTTCTTTACACATTTTTCAAGCTCGAGAGAGAGGAAGAACTAGCAAAATGTCACTCTCTATTCTATTACAATTTCTTGAACTATTCTTGAAAAATTTAACAAACAGCTTATTGTCAAATATTAAGATCAATATTTTTAATTGTTTTGTGAAATAAAAATGATTCCTATCATTAAATACAAATTTAACTATATTAAAATTGTTTTATATATTTTGCACAAAGTGTTTTTTATACGAATATGCTAATAATTTCAAGCAACAATAAATTTTTTCTGTTGCAAAAGGCGTGAACAGCTTAAAACTTATATGAAGTCGTTTCCGTACTTTTTGATAAATATTCTCATTTTGACAAATAATCAAGTTACTCTCTATTACTTGAGCTTTACTCGAACTTTACTTGAAGTTAGTACGGAAACAGGTCTATTACACCGTGTTACACACATTCTGTCCTATGAACCAAATTTACTTTTCGGAAAGGGGATTTTCATGTACACGTCAGAATTTTTTTTTTTAAGTTTGAAGTATATATTTTTTTTTTAATGGTTATCGTTTTTTTTAAGGTTTCAGTTCGTTAAAAAAACAATTTTTTTATTACTTTTGTTTTATAAAAATAAAGAATTGTTACATTAAAAATTTTATTGTTTTTAAAGTAATTTAGGCCTTTTATTTTTGCGGTTGTAAGCATTTGCTTCAGTATCGCGACAAAAAGACCAACAGTATTCGCCAAGCATATGCGTAATGTCTTTTCCTTTAGAGCGCTTTTCAATAGCCACAATGTCCTGATGGAACCTTTCGCCATGCTCATCGCTACAAGCTCCTAAATCATCAGGGAAAAAATCTAAATGATTGTGAAGAAAATGGATCTTTAGCGACATTAAAATGCCCATTTCGCCGTTTGCCGAAATCATTTCTGCGACAATATTTTTATAATTGGCAGCTCGTTTGTTGCCAAAAAACTGCTCAATAACGGCAACTGTACCTTTCCATGCACGTTGTTCCATAGCATTTAATTTTGATGAAAATTCAGAACTTGCAATTATTTGTTTTATCTGCGGACCATTGAAAACACCTTAAATCAAAAAAATCATTAAAAAACCTAAAGTTACTGAATGACTTCTTAAAAAAATACCTGCATGAATCTTTGCGCCGCTCAATTTCGGGAAAATGTTGCGCAAAGTTGCAATGGCCTCGCCATCACGATCCAGTTTTTTAACAAAATTTGATACGAGACCGAGCTTAATGTGTAATGGAGGCAAAATGATTTGAGACGGCTGCACCAATGGTAGATTCTTTATACTTTCTACGCCTACTTTGTAGCATGTTCGCGGCTTCCACTTAAATTCAGTGTAATGCTCATCTCTTTTTCGACCTTCCCATGTACACAAAAAGCACTGGTGGGTTGGAAATCCACGCTTAACACCCATGAGTAAACCGACCACTTTCAGATCGCAGCTTATTTTCTAATTATGCTCTTTGTACTTTATCAACTGTAATATTAATTCCATGCCTTCGTATGTTTTCTTGAGGTTTGTGGCATATGCGATCGGGACAGATGGATGTGTGTTGCCGATATGAAGCAGCACGACTTTAAGGCTGTTGACCGATGCATCGATGAAAAGTCGCCACTCCTCTGAAATATGTGGGTAACCGATTTTTGCAAACAGCGAATCAATGTCACAACAATAATCCAAGTTTTTTTCCCGATCATCGTGCAATCTAAAAAATTGGTCATATGGAATAGTGCTACCTCGATCACGAGCGGCTGTTATTTTAAAATCAGCCGCCACTATATTCCACTGCTTAAAGCGTGATGCAAAGAGTTCTGCTGTTCTCCTCGACAAATTTCCGTCTCGTACGAGGTCATTGAAGTCGGCTTGCGTTATAAAATGCGGCATTGCAGTCCCAATTTCACTGGGTGTTGCCACAAATTCCGATACTTGTGGACTCTCGCATCTCGCATTCGATGGAAGAAAAGTTGATAGCAGTTTTGGTACAACTGTTGATTCTGCATCGCTTATTTCGGGAACATTATCAAAAATCTCCACTGAAGCCGCTACACGGTCTTCTGGTGAGTATAGAACTGCTGGAATTACCGATTCTACATTAGCGTAGCGAATTTTGTTGCGGTGATTGTATTGGTACCCTTTTGTTTGAGCAAAAGTTACACAAAAGTAGCACAATTCATTGCAGTGCTCCGTGCGTGGTAGCCAAATTGTTGGTTCAGCGTACTTTATTGTTGACCTTTCCATCAGTAAACTTGCACAAATTTCTGTAGCAATAGTCGCACACGACTTCCGGAGTATACCACAAGTAAGGAACACAAGCAGTTTTAAATATTTTCTGAAACGAATTCACCACTGTTTTAGTTATATTTTTGAAATTTTTACTTGGTGCGAATAAGCCACAAACGTAACAAAAGTTATTTCGCGTCGGACACTGCATTTTTTTCAGATGAAATATATAGAAATACGTTTTCGCACAACAGAACTTAAAACAATATTGCAATTCCTTATTTCATCTGTCTTAAGGGGCCCTCAAACGATACTATATGTCCATCCGACATGTCAAGTCATCACACATGTAGTATCGTTTGTGTGCAAGAAATCAAGGCGGATGGACATGTCCGATGGAAGTTGGATGGACATGTAGTATCGTGTGAGGGCCCCTAGACCAGTTGTAAGTGTTGTAAAAGTCAAAAACTGTTTAGTGTTAGAAGGTTACTATTGATTAACTACAACTATATCGAGTAGGATGGGTCAAAAAACATTTTTTTTTTCCTAACGCTTTAGTAGTTTAAAAATTTGGAGTCCCTTCAAGTTATGTTAAAAAAGTGAAAAAAATATTTTTTTTTTTCAAAAATAATAAAAATTGGGGAAAATCTGAGAATTGATAAAAATAGTTTTTAAAAAATTTGACGTGCCACAGACATTTCCGCGAGTCTGCCTGCAAAAAATCAGCTCGATTAGATCACTGAAAAAGGGTTAAAAAGCGGTCCAAAGGCTTCCACACAGGCCACTACGAGCTTTATACTTCAAACTTAAAAAAAAAATTCTGACGTGTACATGAAAATCGACGATACACGTGTATTTTTATTTTTTCCCCTCTTTCCGAATATGTGCATTTGGTTCATAGGACAGAAAAAAATTTATTTTTTGTAACACCGTGTTATTATTCAATGTACTTGATTGATAATAAGTTTTCCATCACGTCAAATAGAATATCTTTTGAAGCGTGATATATTTTATACTAAAGAATATGATGAAAGTTCAAAAATGAATGAAGTATGAACTCACATTCAATTAAGCTGCAAAAAAAAATTCGAAAAATTTTAAGTTAAGAACTTGGAAAAGCCGCCAAAAAATGAAGCCGCCAACTAAAGAATAGTTGAAAAAAAAAATCATTGTGAAAGCAAAGAAACCATTTTTTTCTCTTAATGTTAACCAAAAAATGACGTATACATAGAAAGCTACAAGAATACTACTTGGCATCCAACTTGGAAGTAAGGCAAGCTACAATTAATGCCGCCACCATGTAGTTTGCGCCATGGTTGCCCAGCAAAAAGCCGGCGAGTTAGGCAACAGAGAAAAAAAGGACGCATAAGCAACAACACAGCAGCTGCACGGAAAGAAGCAGCTACACAAAATGGAAAAAGAAACTTCTTTTTTTTTTGCTGTCAAACTTGAAAGGCCAACAAAAAACTAATACAAAATGTTGACAAGATTTCTTGTTGTGTTTTTTTTTTCTAAACATTTTGTTTTTTATTTTGTCAATTGGAGTGGGTGTATTTTTTGTGCACCCAAATTTGGGTAAAATCTTATGGGAATGTTTTAAGACCGGAAAAGTTAGTAAATTCTTTTTTGACCAATCTTAGGATGGCAACGAACGTTGTTGGATGCTCTTGAAAGAGCATCAATAACAAGGACACCGCATTGAAATGTTGTTGTCGTTGTCGATGTCGTCGTAAGCGTCGCCGTCGTCGTTGTTAAAGAAACTGATAATTCTGTGTCATGTTTGTCGAGGACATTCTGCATGTTTGTTGGCACTGGCTAATGTTTTTGTTGTTGTATATATTTATTCATTGCATGGCTTTACAAGAACATTTATCAAATTCTTAAGTAGACAGCCAGAGAAAAAAAAATAAAAAAATAACACACAAAAAGCCAAAAAAGCACATGAAAATCTTGAAAGTAAAAGTTGAAAGAGCGTTTGCTAATAAAAATAGCTTCTTAAGACTAATATAAAAAAATTTGTTGTTTTTTTTTTGCCAAAACACATGCTTGCTTCGTCATATTGAATATTAAGAATATGCTTAGAATTAGCTCAAAGCTAATTCTAGCATGCACAGGGCGTAAAGTTTACTGCTATTTTTTTCTTATGGGTCTAATGTGTCTGACTCAAGATTAGCCAAATTTAATGAGAAATTCTTGCTTGTCTACTTTTAGGCATTTCTTAATAGAATTAATCATATTGAAGAGCAAACAAAGCATTGCGTAGGAATTTCAAAAGTTTCTGTTGTCTAATTAAAATCTTGCACAAAGAGATGAGGGCAAAAGACTGTTTGCTAAATATTGACTGCCTAATGTGGCTTTTAAAATTGAATTGTCTTTGAAATTTACATTAATTTAATTGAAAAAAAAACTGGCAGATGGTCAGTTTGGCACGCCAGACTGACTTAAATGCTTAGAAGAAATGTTTTTTTATCTCTTCGACCACTTGAATTCTACATCTCAATTGATAACATTACAGGATAACTTTATATGTGATTTTTTTTTGTATCATAGCTTGAATGTTATAAAGAGCAGCTTAGCAGAAAGATATACTTCCTATTTAAGAGTTTTATCCCGAAAAATTTTTAAAGCTCCGAAAATAAAACAAAAATCCACTTTAGCTGTACGTTTTGTCTTGCCAACCAGCCAAAAATGAACAAACAAACCAACCAACCAGTTTCAACAGCTTTCAACGCAGCCTACAAATATGCTATCTGATAGTACGATCTTTAACAATGTCAACTAAACTCAACTAAGCTATAAGAAAGGTAACAAATTTCGACTGGGCTAGGCTGAGCTGGGTTGGGCTCGGCTGTTTATTGAATGTGGCAAATGGTCTGCGTAGCATTAAGTCCTTTTCATAACTTGCCGCAAAGTAAGCTTGTGCCAGGATATCATTCGGTTTACACAGTAATCAAAAAGAAACCACAAAACACAGCCACAGCCTTGAGCCTTGTTGAAGACTAAAAAACATTAGACTAGAAAAAGAAAAAACGAATAAATTTCTTTCCTTTTCTTCTCTGAATACATTTCTAAGCTGATTAGGAAATTGCATCTTATGTTGGGACAAAATATTGGGCGATTTATGTCAAATCATTTCGGTCTGTTTAGCCGATTGGAAACTTTAAAGTACAACTCGATGTGATTTTATGGAAGATTTAAGCATATCACAGCCAAATTTTGTATATATTTGGACAGCTTATAAGAAATTTTAACAGCCTCAAAGAGGAATCGAGGCATTCAAGATTTTTATAATAGTGCCGTCCATAAACCTCGTGACGCTGAAAGGAGGGGAGTTCAATGAAACGTCACAATTTGTCACAGGGGTGGGCGGAAGGGTTTCTAAAAGAGTCACGTGGCAAGAAAATTGTATGAAAATGGCTTTTAAAAAATTTTTAATTAAGCTTATTATCAAGTAGAAAAAAAAAATAGGAAACACATTTTTTCTTAAAACAATTTTTTATTAAATAACGGTCCCTTTATTGGAATATACAAATATTTTAATAATATGCGTATGTTGCTATATAGAAGTATTTCACTGCAAGATTTTCACACAGATCTGCCATTAAAATTGGTTGTGATGAAACTTATTATTCGAGAACGGCTTTCACACAGTAATTCAAACTAGAGTAGAATGGGACGGGTTATTGCCGCTTAACCAAGTTGGCGCGCATATTTTTACTAAAGGCTCAAAACTTGACAGCAAATTCGGGGAGGCAGGCGTCTTTTAAACGGATCTAGACATAAGAACTTCATTTAGACTGCCTGATCATTGCTGCGTCTTCCAGGCTGAAATAATGGTCATTTATAGAGTTGTAAAATGGCTGAGGTATAGTGAGATATTAACTAGAGATATCTGCATTTTTAGGGACAGCCAAGTAGAAATTACATACCTTGGAGGTGTGTTCCTAACATAACCAATAGCCCTAAAATGTCTCTCGTCTCTAATAAGATGGCCGATTTGTTCGACATTCATCTGACCTGGGTACCAGCACATTGGGACATTCCTGGGAATCGTAGCGCGAATGAGCTCGCTAGAGAAGGTACAACGGTAACCAGTGGCGTAAAAACCGGGCCCGCAGAGCCCGCGTTGCAGGCGGGCGCAACTATGCCTGGGGCGCCCTCAAGTCCCTTGATGAAAACGATAAATTAAGTGGAGAACGATGTTTGTTTCAAAAAAAAAAAATATCATGATAAATTAATATAATTTTTGTTCATTGAATAAAATTCAATTATGGTCGGAGCCGATTTACACGTCACTAATACGGTAAGAAATCTTGGAATAATATTTTTAATACATATATGACCACACCAAAATTGTATTAAAATTAAATACTGGCCAAATATTAAAATTGATTTTAATAAAAATATGTTTTAAAATTGAATACTTAATTTGTGTTAATTTTAATACTGATTCTGTATTAAAAATTAATTATGATACTATGATACCATAGTATCAAATTAATACCAAAGCATTGAAATTATATACAAAATTTTATTAAAACATAATACAGCTTGTCTTAGAAATTAAATAAAATATTCACCATAGTATCGCATTGATACCAAGGATATAAAATATAGTTGTAATATATGAACTGTATTCAAATATATAACAAAATAAATTTTGTAATCAATTGTGAAGTATTAATTTTAAGTAAAATTAATTAATTTATATCAAAGATATCTGCAATACTTTGCTTGTATTAAAATTTATTTAATGATTTTAACCGTGATTTCATATTTTCAGCAAGTCAGCTACTGATGTTATAAAGGGTGATTTTTTTAAGCGTTTGGTTTTTGAAAAATGAAAAAAAAACTTGCAAAAGTGAATAAAATATTTATTTGGAGCGATTCATTAATGGCTGCCAATTACTTTTTAAAAAATATTTCATGTAAATGCTTACCGCGACTACGCCTGAGGTGTTCCATCCGTAAGTTCCAATTTTGGCATACCTTTTCCAGAATTTCGGCCAGTATCTCACCAATGACAGCTTTATCGTTGTCTTCCAGGTCTGCAATTGTGGCTGGCTTCTCCCTGTACACGAGAGACTCTGCGTAGCCCCACAAAAGTCTAGTGGGGTGAAATTAAATGATCTTGTTGGCCAATGGACTGCTTAAAGCCGTGAGATTAATTGCTCACGAAACTCGCCTCTTAATAGGTCCGAGGTATCGCGTGCCGTGCGGCATGTGTCACCATCTTGTTGTAACTTCATTTAAGGCAAGTCATATTCTTCCATTTTGGGCAAAAAAAAATCGGTACCTCGTCCCGTTGCGATTATCATTATTTTCAAAAAGTACGGTCCAATGATGCCACCAACCTAAAAATCTCACCAAGCAGAGCATTTTTCAGAGAGCATTGGCAACTCTTTAACTGCTTATGGCTGCTCTTCAGACAAAATTCGGCAACTCTGTTTATTGACGTACCCATTGAGCCAAAAATGAGCTTCGTCGCTGAAAAAATTTTTTCAATAAAATGTTTATCTTCATCCAACTTTTCTAAGAACCATTCACCAAACAAACGACGTTGTGGTTGGTCACCCGGTTTCAGTTCTTGGATCAGCTGTATTTTGTATCGTTTCATACCGAGGTCTTTACGTGAAATCTTCCAAATGGTCGAATAACATAAGATCAATTGTTGACAACGGCGACGAATTGACATATCGCGATCTTCATTGACACTGACCAATACAGCAGCAATATTCTCCTCGATACGCACTCTCCGAATTGGTGGGTTGGTGGAATAATGTCCAATAAAGTTAAACTGGTGCAAAATTTGGTCACAATAGCTTGAATAACCTGTTCGGTGGGTTTGGGAATTTTGACGACCATTAAATCGACGTAATTTGCAAAACACATTTCTCACAGAACCCGAATTTTGATAATAAAATTCAATGATTTGCAAGCACTGTTTATTTGTTAGTTTATTCATGATAAAATGGTAAACCTTATTGAGCATTTTCGGCCTTGCCACATGCGTGAAGTGTCAAAAAATGTACACTGAAAAAACAAATAGCAAAAAAGTATATAGCAGGGCGCTTTTAGAAACCTGCGGGCTGGCGCTCTAAATATAGTTAGGCTACTGACGGTAACGCTGCTACCTGACATGGAAACATTAGGCATGCCTTTTGAGCCGTGCAAGCTGGCTCGAAGGCAACATGCCACAGAAATGGCTAATAACCTCTTACGTCTAACTAACTAACGAAAAAATATTGAAACATTTTACGACATTTATTGGCGATTTTACATAAAGATCACGCTAGGCAGTAAGTTATGTCAATTCTGTCTGAAACTCAGCTTTTTTTTTTCCAAAATATGTATATTTTACCTACTTGGCACGCTATTTCAGCGTGTTTTCGCTCAGAGCATGATTCAATTTTTATAAGGTTATTCGTATCCTCCTAACAAAATGAGTCCGTACAAGCTATAATTTTGTCTTTATTTATTTGTTCATACAACACTAAAGGCCCACTCAAGTTATGCTTAAGCAAACAAAAGTCTCAGAGAAAAGTTGACGAAAAGTATGATTAAGTCGCCCAAGCTGGCAGATTTCATGCTTAACAAAATGTCAAATGTTTACAAAAATATAATAAATAAAAATCTTGACAAAAATATAATAAATAAGTTAAAAAGTTCTTTGAAAAATTTTTTGAAATAGTGCCTGTTTTTCATATATGTTTTTTAGCAATTTTTATGAGTTTATCAACAAAATTGGGAACTGCATTGATTTTGAATAAATAAATTATAGTAATTTTTTCAGTTGGCAGAAAAAAATTTATATAAATATGTTAAAAAGGGTTGCCATCAGCTAACACAAAAACATGTTAATTATGTTGCTTGAATTATAAGCTGTGGCAAACGCTAAGTTTCTCAACAAATATTTACACATTTTCCATGATTTGCTTAAATATACACAAACAAAAAAAAAAAACAACATTTATCATTGAAAAATTTGGCATTTGGCAATTTTAATTAAACACATTCTCAATACTGTCAGCAACCCTATTCTGCTTAGCAAAATACGATGTCAAGCACTCTCTCTCAAGTTTGAAAAAGTAAACGAAAGTTGAAAAACTGAACGAAAGGAATGCTTAGACAAAACTTGGGCGACTATATATTGCATTGGAAGTGCGTGCTTTTGCTCTGAAACTTTTGTTAGCTTAAGTATAACTTGGTTGGGCCTTAATGCAAGGCTAACTTTTACATTGTGTGTAATACACCAGAACGAAGTGCGTACAACAGAGTTGAGAGAAGAATAGAAAACAAAGGAAGGTATTCATTATGCTGGATCGAAAATTTATTTTTTGAGTTTTTGAGTTGTGAGTTAATGTTAATAAACTTTTCTGAAAGTTTCAGCTCAATCAGATATCAGATATCTTCAAACTCTGATTTTCATTTGGAATTTCAGGTGTCCTACGCATTTTTAAATTTTTTCAAATTTTTGCCAATCACTTTTTATGTGATTTTGTTTTCCAAATTTCACCACTGGGAGATATATTTAATTCGAATTTTTATTTTTTTTTATTTTTTATATATTCTTTTTGTTATTTTTTATATTGTTTTTCCGCACTTCAATTTTGACAAATTCGAATTGACAACATCCGATTTGAGTTAAGTTTCAAAATGAGAAAAAGTTTGACGAAATTTTTGGCGGATTTATAGGGTGCACCAAATTGAGAAAAATAGACAAAAACGTTGAAAATTGATTTTTACGAAAATTCATATCTCAAACACTTCTTGATCGAACGTTATGTTTTAACTAGCATTGAAAAGGTAATTGAACGGACTTTAATTAAAAAATTACATTGAATAATTTTGGTTAATCGTTCTATTACTTGTGGTAAGGTAATTAATTGACGTAAGTAGAAGTCCGAAGAACACCATTTAAAAATTAAAAATTATTATTTTTAAAACTGGTAAAATTACTTTCTCAGCATTATTAAAATTAGTTTGGGGACTCAATGGGATAATGAGATGTGGCTATTTTAACATCTAAACACTAATATTTCATTGGTTTACGAACGAATTTTTTAACCAAATTTTAAGTTTGAACTATCGTTGGAAAGGCAATTAAACTTAATTGAATATGAAAATAAAAAAACATCTAAACACAAATATTTCATTAATTTACAAACGAATTTCTAAACCAAATTTCAAGTTTGAACTATCGTTGGAAAGGCAATTAAACGGAATTGAATACAAAAATAATTTTGGGAAGTTTTGTTGGTTGTAGTTTTTATTTCCACAAGGTACTTTTAACATCTGAAATAAAATTTTTTAATAATAATTTTCGTTTAGATCTTAAAATGTCTATATCTAATAAGCATTAAGTCCCCAACCTAATTTTTGTATTGTTAAGAAATAGTATTACTAACTTTAAGAAAAAAATTATTTTGATTTTTTAAATGGTGTTCTTTAGAACCCTACTTCAAAATCAATAATCTTATCACAAAGAATGGAACCACCTACCAGCAAAATTCTGCAAAATTGTTTTAAGATAAAAGTACTTTCAATTACCTTTCTAACGGTAGTTCAAACTTAAAATTCGGTTAAGAAACTCTTTTGTTAATAAAAAAAATTTGATTTTCAATATATAAATTACCATATCTCATTAACCCATTGAGTACCCACACTCATTTTTATATTGGCAGAAGTTTATTTTACCAGCTTTAAGAAAAAACTGATTGTAAAGTTTTAAATGGTGTTCTCGAACTCCTTCTTCAAAATCAATTATCTTACCGCAAGGGATGGTACTGCCAACCACCAAAATTTCTTAAAATAAAAGTAATAACTATTAGATAAAAGTCCGTTTTATTACCTTTCTAATGGAAGTTCAAACTTAACATTCAGCCAACAAGTGTTTCTGATATGATTTTTCCTAATCATCGATTTTCGACGTTTTTGCCGATTTTTGTCAATTTTGTGATATGCAGATTTGATTTTTTAAATCATAAAATTGCAGTTACGATTATTTTTAACTAATTTTGCCCAAGGTTGCAGTTTTGTGTCTAGATTTGTCTAATTATGACAAACATTTCGGTGTATATAATCATCGTTGTATTTAATTTTATTAGTACGTCTCCGCCAAAAACCACGCCAAACTTTTTTCCTCCAAATCAAGTTTTTTATTTCCGTCAGGGATGCTTCTTGCAAAATTTGACCCCAAACTTTTTTCTTCCAAATCAAGATTTTTTTTTTCGTCCGTGATGCCTCATGCTAAATTTGACCCAAATTGAATATGTTCATTCAGTAATTTTTATTTTTCCGGTACGTTTGAAATGGAAGAGCTGTTTTCGTTTTTTTGTTATTCTATTATTTAATTTTTTTTATAGTTTGTTTTTAATCTTCTTTGTAATATTTTGTTTGTTTTTATTTAGGAAGTTTTGTTAATTTTTGAGTGCTTTATTTTAAGCTTATTTATTTGAAAATCTGCTTTTATTTCAAATGTTGGCAGAATATAGCTCTAGATGCGATACGCGCATTAATAAACCTATCTCTGTCATCTTAACCGCAAACACTCGCTGAAGCTTTAATGAGAAGTCTTACGGAACTCGCATTCGCTTGTGTATGGCTTGATAAATGTTAAATATCCATCATTTCGGTATTATTTTGAATCATATTTAGCAAATTCTATGGAATTATATTAGACGATGGTAGAATGAAAGTGAGTGAAGTGGCTGAGGCATCCCAACTGTACGTCAATATGAGGTACGTCATATTTTACATTAAAATTGTGATATGAAAAAGCTATCCGCACGATGGGTGACTCGATTTCTTACATATGACCATAAGCGCAGCCGTGTGACCAATGCAAAGTAGTTTCTTGCGATGTTCAACCGCAATCCGAAGAAGTTTTTGCAAAACATGATACTTCAGAACACACCATAGATCAAGAAACTATCCAAGCAGTGAACTTATCCGGGTGAAAATGCACCAAAAAAGGCCAAGGTGGGTCTGTAGGCCCCTACAAGGTCATGTGGTAGTTTTTTGGGATACAGGTGGAGTCATTCAAATCAATTTTTTTAAAAAGGGTAAAACAATCACCGTTGAATATTATTTCCAACTGTTGCACAGATTTGACATTAATTTGAAGAAAAAACGATCGCATTTAGTCCTGTTTATATTGATCGCTCATCAAATGATTTGGCAATCGATTTGAACAAAAGAAATATATATGGATTTAATGACAATTTGACGAGTCTGAACACTCATCAAATCTTTTGTTAAATCATTTGATGGAAATTAAAATATTTTTATTTTTCTGCTGATATGATCAACGATTTGACCAATGTGAACACTCGTCAAATTCTGTAGAACGATTTCGTCAGTTCAAAAAGTTTTCAACCTGAGCACATCGCGGCAAAAGAAGGAACGGAATAAAATTATAAGAAAATAATAATAAATTACTGTGGCAAATAACTTTTAATAATTTATAAAATAATTTCTTCTTCTTTCAATGCGATTTTATAAGCAATTGCTACTAAAAATTGTCCATAATCGGCGATGTGCTAACTTCGGTGTTCAAGAGAAAACGAGTTTTGACGAAAAATTTTATGAGTATGAATACTTTTGTGGTAAAACGATTTAGTAAACGAATTCATGAGCGACTTGAAGTGTGAACGGGGCTTTTGGCGAAGAGAAATGTGCTCTTCTTCCACCATGACAACGCACCAGCGCACATGTCAGTAGTCACCACGGCAAAAATCCATCAATTGGGCTACTAACTGCTATTCTAACCACCATATTTTCCAAATTTAGCCTAGATAAAACTATTTTTGTGCGGAACAAGTACCTTTTATTCAAAAAGTCACTGACTTATCAAATTGCCCTCGTAAACCATGATGCCGCAATGCTGACAGTATTGAGTGTTTTAAGCATTGAATGAGTAAAAACTTCACACACTAAGTCACATCATTGCAAAGTCTGGATATTAATCTACACAAATATAAGCACACAAAAGAACAAAAGCTCGATTAATTGTTTGATTAAAACTTTGACCTAGAACTTTGTATAAAAGCTTGACTAAAACTGCAGAGCCATTCATTAACACGTCTGCTTTAGAATTTTAATTTAGTAGAGTATTCAGAAAAATGTTGAAAACTTGTACAATTTTGTTGATGTTAGCTGCTGTGGGCACGGTGAGATTGTGAAAAGATTAGAAAATCAGTTATGGAATTGCTTGTATTTATTGAATTGCTTGTATTTATTAATCAAATGGTTATATTAAAAACATGTATTTTTTTAAATTCTATAATTGTTAAGGGTTTTCCAAGGCCACCTGCTGGTTCAGAAGAGAAATGTATGTTAGAGTTTGGCATTTCAAAAGAGGAAGTTCAACATAATTTTCCATTATTTACAAATAATACTGGCGCAAAAATCGATCGCAAATACAAATGCTTTACGAAATGTTTGTTGGCAATTGTGGATCTAAGAACAGAAAATGGAACTTTCGATGTTGCCAAGTTTGTGCAAGACGCCAAAACACCAGAACGTAAAGAAATGGTCACCAAAATAGCTAACGATTGTATGGTTACTTTTGAAAATGAAAAGGACGAGTGTGAGTATTCATTCATGCTTATGAACTGCATAATGCTCAACATATATGAGAAAAAAAAATATGAGGAATGGGAAAAGGAGGAGATAAAGGTTTAAATTCTGTTTAAAAATTTTGACTTTATAAAGCCAGTTTTAAAAATTAACTATACTTATATACATATATACAAAAAAATGCTTGTTTAGTGCCAAACAATTATTCGAGTAGAGATTATCAAAGAAAATTGTAGAAAAAAAGTGTCGATAAATAACAAAGTCTAACTGAAAATAAAAACGATTCTAAAATGCGTTGATTTTTTATTAAATAGGAATAAATAGCTTGTTGGCGGAGAGGTGATGGCCGACAGAATTATTAATTTTAATTGAAAAAACTTACTGTGCTGTGGTGGTGATTCAATTAGCGTCGTCTTGAGTTGCATCACGATTATCATCTAATTTTTTTATACTAATAATAGTTCAAAATTTTTATAACTTACAAATACTTCGAAATATTCCATTCAATTGCATGCATTTTGTAAAAATCACTTATCTGTACTTTTTTACGTAAAAGTTTCCAAATATATTTCAGCATTTCTGTGCATAAAGCCTAGTAAAACTTTATAATAAAAATACATTAACAGCGTAACAAACGTAATAAAAATGCTAACATTAAAATAGACAACAAACCAACAACTACTACTTAAATTTTTAATGGTGGCTACATAAATTTGGGCAGATTATAATTTCAATTTTAATTTCAATTTATTAAGAATTAGTGACAATATGTAAAACAAAGTCAGCCTGAGTTCCTAAATGCATTTATGTAATGTATCAGTATGTTTTATTTTGAATTGGTACTAAGTTTTAATACGAAAACTGCGCAACTCTGTTGATATTCTTAAAAATAGTATAGTTGCGCAGTTTTGGTTATTAAGTTTCGGACCATTTCAAAATGTTTTTGAAGTAATTTATCGATGGTTCAAAATTTAGATTTTTAAAAAAATGTTTATGTATTGCTGGCCTTAAGTTGCTGTTGTTATGAAACTGTTTTTGAATTTATTTGTTTTTGTTTTGTCATTGGCGGAGCAGGAACAATATAAAATATGTACAAAAAAATAAATAACAAACTTATTATCATAGATCATCTGATCTGATTTGCTCGCATTCACTCAGCACGGCTTATTTGCTGAGCCTATTTGCTGCCTGCTAGCCTGCCCGCATCAGTGTTTACTCTGGCTGCAACCTTAGAAGTCTATAAGCTTTTTAAAGCAATAATACTCCCCTAAAATAATAGCGGCACATTATAAAAAATCTCTTGTTTATTGTCAAACAGCAAAAAATATGGCCATTTCCACAGAAAAGTCAACCGTGAGCAAAAACTTAAAACTTATTAAAAACTTTTTTTATGATATTATCTAAGAGAAACATTTTAATTTTTTAAATTTAAGAAATTTCTACATAAATTCATTTACCATGATGATCAAATCGTCTGCACTATTTCAAAAATGTAGTTTACTTTTTCGTAAATGTTTAGTAAATGTTTCGTAAGCTTTTCGTTTTAGTGAAAATGGAAGGCATTGGCTAATGATAATAGACAAATGGTTGAGGCAAGAAAAAGCCTATATATCAAATTTATTTTTTAATTACTTAATTACATAGTTACTTTACTGCCTTATTACTTAATCACCCATTTTAAATTTAAGGAAATTTTGTCGGGTGGGTTACGTCGCGTGAGTTACGCAAACATTTTTTTGGAAACTTAATATACTTTTAAAGAAGCAAAGTCCATAGGTAAAGTGGGTTTATTATGAAACTTCACTGTGTTCCCATTACTTAAAAACTAAAATAAAAAAACATATGGGAAAATTAGCTGAGTTTTTACAATCTGAACTTGCTTGTAAAACACACTTTTTTGTCGGGTGCGTTACGCCCATATTTACCACTGCCATTCGTAATTAGTTACAGCAACGACAATTTTGGTAGATCATACCATTACTATGTCTTGAAAGACATATGTACATAAGAAATTTTTTTACATTAATAACATAAACTTCCGCGAAAACGAAGCTTTAAGTCGTACGCATGTCGCGTGAGTTAGGCCGCGTTCATAGTGGACGCTTTGGCTGAAGCTGCAGCATAAAGCTGCTTTGTCGAGCTTTTTTTGATCATAGTGAAAGCTTATTCAACGCTGCACAAAGTAGCTTGTTGAGCTTATTGGTGTTCATAGTGCGCGCTTTATGCTTGTGGCTGACTGATGCTTTGTTTAAATATGTTTCTTTGGAAATATGCCCTCAATTGCGATTTTCGGAGTAAGGTTTTTGATTAATGAATATGTAGCGATGATCACCAACGAAAAATCAAACCAATAAAAAACAAAAGTTCAGAGGAACTTAAAAACACAAAGCATAACAATGGTGGAAAGTTTATCACTAAAAGTACGAAAGAACAAAGAAAACTATGTAAACAAACGAGATAGAATAAAAAAGCGCATAAAACTGAAAAGCACCACAAAACAAAACAACAATGCAACAACGGTTAAAACTTCAGCACAAAAAAAATATCCAACAAACAAAATAAAATCAACGAAAATATTGTTAACAGACAAAATAGATTAACAAGTGCCGAAATTATTTTAAAATTTCAGTACGACATAATAAATTATAAAATGAAACAAAAAAATTTAAACTATGTGATCAAACAAGAATAAAGCACTCTACAAAAAATGCTCTACAAAATGCGTTAAAAACAAAATTATTTTGCTGCGTGAGCAAGCGAGATGGAGATATAAGCGCTGAGAAGCATTTGAAAAGAAGCTTTATGCTAGCTTTATGCTGGCACTATGAACACTTTGAGATTTTTTTCATATGATTATACACAAAGCGTTTTTCAGCTAAACCTCTCGGCTAAGCTAAAAGCGTTTACTATGAACGCGGCTTTACGTTAAAAAGGCCTATATAATCAATCAATGATCATTGAAATAGAGTGTTGGTGAATAAAAAGGTATTCTTATAAAAAAGCCCCAAAATCCGTTGATTTCCTTAAAAAAACCTCTTGTTTTCACATACTGTAAAGTTCAGTTTTTAAAATTAAAATATTTTCATACAAATTTAACTGAAATTTACTTATAACAACTTCCAAAACTTACCCACACTATGTTATATTCCTTTCATTAACATGCATCTTGTTTAAAAAATCACTCACCTGTACTTCCATTTCCATGTGAATGTTTCCTTAGATGTTTTTGCTTGTGTGTCCATAAAGCTAACTAACCTATATAAATTTTATAATAAAGTTATGGCACATCAACAACATTACAACGGAAAAAAGGGGAAACATTGAAACAAACTAACAACTGCTTGGCAAATGCTGTTGCTTCCCCTTGAATTAAGAGTGTTTCGGTCAAGTAAGGAATAAACTACATTAGGCTGGGTCGATTTGTATGGAGGTAAAAAAATTTATGTTCACTTTGCAATTTTAGGATCTGGCATGAAAAGTTATTAAAAAAAAGGAGGTTATCCTATCAGATCTTCCATTTTCTAAATTTTTTATTAAGGATATTTTTTAAAAATTTTTTTGTATGTATACGTGCACAGCTAGAGACAAACTGATGCCAGAAATAAAACCCTCGTACCCGATTCAACCTGAAACCAGTCTCACATTTATACGTTTTTATAAAAAAATTTATTGTAAAAAATTCCTAAAAAAAAATTCACAAAATTCAAGGTATAATTTTAACGTTGGTGCGGATGTATTTTTGGCCATCACGGCTATACCACTGAAGGTATTCATCTTATATTCACAACCTGTGTTCATGTGGTTCTCTTAAATTTTTTTGTTTTCTTAGATCACCTAGGTGGTGCTGTTATCGATTTTTATCGGTTTGTATACATAATTTTTTTTTAAAATCGACCACAACGCCACCTAGGGGGATCTAAATATACGAAAAAAATTTTTTGACCACACGAAAACATGTTGTGAATTTAAGGTGATTAGCAACAGTGGTGCAGTTGTGATGGTCAAAAATACATACGCACCATTGTTAAAATAATTCCTTGAATTTTGAGAATTTTTTCTTTACTAATTTTTTACGATAAATTTTTGTATGAAAACGTATAAATATGAGACTGGTTTTAGGTTAAATCGGGTACAAGAATTTCATTTCTGGCATCAGTTTTGCTCCAGCTGTGCACGTTTATATAAAAAAAAATATAAATAACAATTTTAATAAAAATATATATATATATAAATATAAAGGGTAAAGTGCAACCCTATCGCACCCTGATTTTTTTTCTTAATAACTTCTTATGACGGATCCGACAATTGCCCAGGCAACATAGGTTTGTAAATCGACCCAGCCTATACTACAGACATAAACTGAAAAACAATGCAAAAAATTATTAAAATACAATATTGCCATTAAGTTTACCAGAATGTTTGAAACTCAGTTGAAGCATTAAATTATGTGGCCAAAATCTTGTAACAGGTAATGACCTAAAAGGTTGCTGCAAATAATGTTTGCCTATAAGCATGATATATGAAGGTCTCATAAAATTAACTTGATATAATGTTAACTTATCAAGTTTCTGACGGTTGAATAAGCAAAGCAGAGTAGCTGAACCTAATAATGTCGGAATATTTGATTGCTTTAGAAGCAAAACACCAGTCAAGATACAGTCAAGTGGCTATTAATAAAATTTGAATGCGTAACTACAAAGACTACGTCTGCTTTGTGCTACACATGACTATGGCGTTGGCTTTTATGGGTTTTGTCTATGAAGCCATTAGGACCAGGTTGCTTTATTATGAATGCATATCTGTGAGCGGCATATTAAGGTTAAAGTAACTCTTTTAGGTGAATAATTTTACTACTGCTCGTCTAACTTTTCATGGTTAATTAAATTTTTAAACAGTGCTGAGGAGAATTTCAACTATATTCATCATAGTATGGATAAAGATTTTTCATAAAAGATATACCTACATACGTTAATTGTGTACAAAATTATGTCAAGTACATATTTCACTAAATGAAATGTGGCATGAAAAATTGTTGTGTTCTTAAAATGTTAAAAACTAAATGAAGTAACTTTGCATAAATTTAGCTATTGCACATTTTCAAGGTAATTTTTTTACGCCCCCTTGCCCAACGCTCACAAAATGTTATCATTGAAACGGCACGTGTGAATTGTGGTCGAATACCAAAGCTGTGCGATCTGTAATAACACAACTAGTCAGTATTGCAACTTTGTTGTATGGATTGTATAAAAGATACCACGCCCTCTTTTTCAATGCAAAAACTATCTATGGTATGTTTTTAATAACTTCCTAAAGCTTCATGAAACCGAATTCCGAGGCTGTGAGACCTATAATTACAAAGCTAATCGATATCGAAAATGCGAAGTGTGTTTGAGCTTCCGCGCCCCCTTTAATAATTGGCACCAGATTTAAAAGTAACAATCTCAAGACTTTGCAATGGTTTACCAAAAAATTTTATAAAATTGGATTGGCGGTAGCATTGCACCTATGTACATAACAAGTTTCAATATCAAAACGTGAACATCTCAATAACTTATATTATATCTAAAAAGTGGACGAATTTATAGAGGGCGCATTTATATTATAGTAGGCGAAACCGGAATTTTGGCCGAAACCGAATATTCGGCCATTTTATAATATTCGGCCGAAACCGAAACCAAAACTAGTCTGATTATTAATATGAAAATTTAAGTTTTTACCTACAATTTTTTTATTAAAAGATAACAAAAGTGGTTTCATACACATAAGAAAAAATTTAATATAAAAGAAGTATTATATGAATAGTAAAGTGTATAATAATTAATTGAATTTTACTATAATAATAAATTAAATCATTTCTTATTTTATTTTTTATTACAACAGCATTGCATACTTTATATCTTCTGTACACACTCAAAATATTATGCACCTACAATATACATTTTTATAGAACTACAAAAGAAAGTATTTTTGTTTTTTTTTTTAAAGGTTTAGTATTATAAAAATATAAATATTTCATTTTCCTTTCCTTTATTCCACACACACACACAGAATTCGCTCGAAAGTTTAATTATAAATTGTTTGCTTCAGTACCTATAAAAATTTAATATTAATTGCAATAGAGATGATAAAATCGAAAATGATAGTATCCCAGCAGCGGATTTGCCAGTGGCTACCATAGAACTAATACAGAATAAATTACCAGGTAAGGAAGCATTACTTTTTTCAAAAAGTAATGCGTCTGCATATAGCAGAAGTAATTAACTCATACCTCATTACCTGTAATGTGGCATACAAGGAAAAGTAATGCAGTGATTTTGCCAATATCCGAATAACTTAACACAAGTAGTATGTTACTCAATAACTTCTAGGTAATGCTGAAGGGAGGCGATCACTTACCTCCTGTCTCATTCAATGTTAAATGTAAGGCCTTTTATGCATAGTAAGGTAATATAGTCGGAAGTAGTGGTCCTTACAAGGTATTTGATGCTTCATATATTCGGAATATATTCCATCCGCTACTGGGATCGAACGCATAAAAGTAACCAAAATGTTTTCCGTTAACACGATATATCAAATTATAGACGCGTTCATAGTTTTTGTTTTGTACAATGTGTTGTAAATATTTTACTAAACCAAACTTATATATTTGAATTATATGACTGATGCAAGAAATTTTTACCAAAAGTTTCTCAATATGGCCGAATAGCCGAAACTAGCCGAAACTGACAAAAACTGGCCGAAACTGGCCGTAACCGAACCTAAACCGAAATCGAATATTGGGTCAGACACTACATATAACCTTAATTACCAAATTTTAGTATTCTACGGTCAAAACCGTTTGTTTTATACACTGAGCTAAAAAACAACGTAAAAGCAAAGGTAACCACTTCAATTCAAATATTTTTCGGAATGATTTGGCACCAAACACGAAAATATTCAATTCAAAGTGGAAACACATTTATTCAGTTTTATGTTGTTTCTACTTTAAACTGAAGTGTTATACACTTTAAAATGATAAGTATTCGACTTTAACTTAACGTAGATTCCGATTTAATTCAAAGGGGAAGCATATTCAATTGGAATACCAACGTATTTATTTTAAATTAAGTAAGATAACTTTGAAGTAAGATATTTTCTACTTTGATTGCACGTCCTTGCATTAATGAATCAAAGTGATTTTCACTTTAAATGAAATACTAAACATTTTTGATATTGAATGGTGACAGGGTCCGTGAAACAAAATCAAATAAATTAAACAAAATTAGTTATTATAGAAATGCTATTTTATTAGAAAAAATGTGGTAAATTTTAAAAAAAAATCATATGATAATTCAATATAAATATTACATTTATATAAGAAAATTATGATTTTAAAAATGTAGTTATAAAAATTTATTTCTCACGTAAGTTTTACCATTATTCGTTTGGTATAAATGCAAAGGAGCACTTGTGAAATAAGAAATATTTGTAATTAGCATACTTTCGTCTTTTAGAACTACTTCATATGATTGAAAATATTTACAAAATCTTTTGATGCTTATAGGGTTACAAATAACATAAACATTTTGCTCTACATTAAAAAACAAATGAATCTTAAAGATGAAATAATAATGGACTCCAAAATGTTAAATAATAATTACATTTATAAATAATTTCTTTATATTGGACCCACTCTGAAACTCTTCGTCTTCTTCTTTCTTCTTCTCTCATCGTCTTCTTCGAAATTTGTAACTTCGTGTGGATACACTGTTGACAAGTGTTATGTCCAAGTTAAGAAAGAATTTGGCCAAATTCATTAACCCTTTGACTGTCCCAGTACAAAATTTTTTTTTTATAGTGTACGTCCACAGTAATTATTTGGTAAAAATGACGTGCATCACATGTGATACACGGAGCAATATTTAAACTATTTATTATTCATGTCATTTTTATTCGTTACTATTTATTTATTTTGCCGTATAGTGTTAGCAACATTGAAATAAATACGTTAGCAACACTGAAATAAACATGTGTGTAGAGTGAAATAAGGGGAATCCCATTTTTTGCAATTGTCGGTGGATTGTTGTACAACCATGGTAGGAGCTTCTAGCAGTCAGTATCAATTTATTAGTGAGTATGGATCCATTATCATTTTACGGTCGGATAAGAAAAAATAGTAATTCTGATTTTGATAATAGAACTGGTATAAGTGATGACAGTTCAGATGAAGAGGACTTTTCTTCAGGCAGTGATGACAACTACATTTGCGAAGATGTTAATGATTCATCCGATAGTGAATCTGATAACGAAAACAACTTGTTTGACGAATGGCCGCAGATCGCCTCTACATCAACATCGTCCGTTCGGCAAGAGTGGAGCAATGATATTGCAGAAGCACAAAAGATTCCTTTTATTGGCAAACATGGTCTAAATAAGCGTATTGTAATTGAAGATGGAGTACCTTTGCCAATCAATATATTTGAGCAATTTTTTGACAGCGAAATTGTTGACCTGATGGTCTTAGAAACAAACCAATATGCGGAACAGTTCTTAGAATCCAACCAGGTTCGTCGTAATTCTCGCATGAAAAGGTGGTCAAATACTACACATGCCGAAATGAAAAAGTTTATTGGTGTGATAATTACTACTGGCATTATCAAATATCCTAATATTGAAGACTATTGGAGAATGGAACCGTTATTTTATCATCCATTGTTTCACAATATTGGTATGAGCTACAATCGATTTTGTCTGATTTTAAAGAATTGGCATGTTGCTGATAACAAAACGGCTAATCCAGGAGATAGATTACATAAAATTTCCAATTTTTTAAATACTTTTATATCAAATATTCAGGAAATATATACCCCAGGTGAAGAAATATCTGTGGATGAAACTATGATTTCGCACAGTGGAAGGCTTTTATTCAAGCAATATAATCCAGGAAAAAGCCACAAATATGGAATAAAATTATTCAAGTTGTGTGATATGTCTGGCTATGTTTGGAATTTCTCCGTATACTGCGGGAAAGGCACCTCTGAAAAATTACCTGGATTAGACCATGCTGGGTCAATCGTTGCCTCATTAGCTGAAGATCTCTTGAATGAAGGAAGATTATTGGTTGCAGATAACTGGTATAGTAGCATTCCTTTAGCTATGTTCTTGAAAAATAAAAATACCGAATTCTGTGGAACATTACGATCAAACAGGGTTGGTTTGCCGAATCTGAAATCTTTCAAATTGACGAGAAACGAAATAGCAGGTGCAATAAACTCAACAGGAATTAGAGTGATGAAATACCAGGACAAGAAAGAAATAAGACTTATTTCAACTTTTCATGGTCTCAATATGCAAGAAACCGGGAAAAAAAACCGTGAAGGAAAAATAGTCAAAAAACCTGTCATAATACTAGACTATAACCGAGTCAAAGGTGGAATTGACCTCTCTGACCAAATGATATCTTACTACAGCCCAGCAAGGAAAAGTGTAAAATGGTATCGAAAAGTACTGTTTGAATGTATTAAAGAATGGTTCACTTATAATTTGGCCACATAAAAATAGGTATATCTCTTGAAATAAAACTCCGATTATTAAATTTTTTATATCAAATTAAATTATATTATTTCATGTTTCAGATAACTAATTATGGATACTAAATTACAATGTTTCGGTAAAAATTTCGGACTTTCTTTTTAATGCCTTGCATTAGGTTTTGCACAACTTGTCGTGATACTTCACCGCATACCTTATTCCACTTTATTCCCAAATTTTCTTTTGAATTTGAAGTTTTGCCATGTTTTTTTAACTTTTGTTTGGTTATTGCCCAAAATCTCTCAATTGGTCGAAGTTCGGGACAGTTTGGTGGGTTCATGTGTTTCGGTATAATGTCAACAGCGTGTAAACAGTACCAATCCATTGTATCCTTGGAATAATGACAGGATGCCAAATCTGGCCAAAATTTCACAGGAGCTTGGTGGCATCGAATAAAAGGCAGTAGACGCTTTTCCAGACATTCCTGTCGATATAATTCACCAGACATCGTGGAATGCGTCACAAATGGGCGACTTTTCAGTCCACAGCTGCAGATTGCCTGCCAAACCAATACCTTTTTTCCAAATTTATCCAACTTATCGTATTTATACCTTTCGGTCACTCCTCCTCTTATTTTTGCAACATAAAAATTCCGACCTGGTAGCTGTTTGACATCCATTTTGACGTATGTTTCGTCATCCATTATAATGCACCCGTTAAATTTTGTCAAAACCTATTCATACAGAATGCGTGCTCTCCTTTTTGCTACAGATTGCTGTTTTTCCGAACGGTTTGGAAATTTTATAGTTCTATTTGATACCAGCTTTGCATTTATGCGAATTCTTCGTACCGTACTTTTACTTGTTCCGTATCTTTTTGCTCGATCATTGTCGGAGAGGCCTGGATTTAAACGTATGGACCTTAATACCTTCACCCGCAAAGCTGGGTCTCCGCTTCCCTTTTTTTTAGCCGCTCTTGTTTTTCGTTCAACGGACAACGTTTGTTTATATCGTTTAAGAACATTGTTGACGGTAGATTTTGGAATATTTAAGATCTTAGCGATTTTTCTTCCCGACCAGTTCGGATTATCCAATGATTTGTGCACAATCATTTTCCTAATTTCTTTTTCCATCTTCGCCTGTAGTCACAAATATAAACTTACTGAAATGAATTTTGCTGGGAATAACGGTGCATTGTTTACAAACAAGACGTCATTAAAAACTTTTTATTTGGTCCACTGGGGGCGCTGCAATCGACAGTAACATGCGGCCAAATTATAACTGAACCATTCTTTAGTATTTCAATTTTAAATAGTTGGGTTTTGTATAATAAATTTTATTCTAACAAACAAATGAAATTAGAGCAGTTTACAAAGTCAATTGCAAATTCTTTGCTTGGCATTACCGAAGAGCGAACAACTATGAAAAAAACAAAAAACACACCTCACGAACTCAGCGAAATACCTAGAAAAGATGATGGAAAACTTGTGCGTAAAAGATGTCTTGGCTGTTACAAAAAATTAGCCGAAAGCCACAATAGAAATACTGCTTCCACAAAGTCTAAACAAGTTAATACACAGTGTATTGAGTGCCAAAAACCATATTGTTTACCTTGCTTTAATGAAATTCATAACAATTATACTTCCTAAGTTATTTTATAACTAAATAATAAAAAGTATAATGAAATTATCTTTATTTTTATTAATATTTTTATTGTTTTCTTTTGTATTTTTCATTTCTTCAACATGAATAAAGTTTACCTTTTTGTTAAAAAAAGTCATTTTTATCGTTTTATATCTTGGAAATTTTAACTTTTTTTCTTATACGTATGTTCAGGTCTTATTTAAAAAAAACATTCTCTACACGCTCAGAGCATTAGATTACTTTATTTTCCATCAGTTCATACAAAAATTTGTTAAAAGCAATAAGACAAATTGTGTATCACATATGATGCGCAAGCGTATTAATCATAACGTCTGTGCATCATATATGATACATGGGACAGTCAAAGGGTTAATATAATGCATATTTTCAATTTTTTTAATCTTGTTAATAAAACTGTTATGAAAGCGATTGCATTGAAATTATGCTGAACACATACACACAAAAACATGCATCCAACTTCAAATTGAAGTGTCTTCCACTTTAAAATATATATTTTCTACTTCGTTTTCACTTCTGACAACTTCAGTATAAAATATGTTATTTTTCAACTTAATTTCGAAGTGGATGCACTTTAAAGAATATAATAATTATAGTGAATCACCATTATTTTGAAGTTTTTCCACTTCTTATTGGAGATCAAATGTTTTCATATTTGATTTAAAGGATTTCAATGTGAATTTAAAGATGATTTCTTAAAAATGGAGCAACGTAAAATTAACATGATATTATTTAATTTTACACTGCGATTTTTTCCTGAGTGTAGAAGTTATATTTATTTGTGGGTAGTAAAAGTGGGCGTGGCAACGTTTATTTATGTAGTGACTGCCACTTGGAGCACTTTAATACCGAATTTTACTATACAAACGTGTACAACTCAGGAATTAGCATGATTTAGAAAAAGTGGGCGTAGATGTAGTGTAACCACTCCTATTTTCCTATGTTGCTTCAGTTTTTTTGAAAATGTCATGAAGATCGGTTCAGCAGTTTTGGAGTATTTACGTTATATACACACATACCCACTTACCCAAATACCGACATACCCACATACTTACATACCCACATAACCACATACCCACATACCCACGTACTCACACACATAAATCCATTTTTATATAAATACCCAATAAACCAAACGGATTTGTTTTAAATTCGAAGTAAAACCGAGATCTCGTGAATTTAGTTCGAAAACGAAATTCGTTCTCGTTTCGTTTTCGAATCCGCGAGCGGAAGAAATTCACACTTCGTTTTCGAAACGAGATTCTTAGAATGATCAAATCGTTTTCGAAACGAGATTTTTAGAATTATCGGATCGTTTTCGAAACGAGATTTTTGAAATAATCAGATTGCTTTCGAATCATTTTTTTTTTAATTTTCAGATATTCTCAAAATACTTATTATGAAATTAATACATTTTTTACTAATATAAAGATATATATTTGTATGTTTACATACCTTTATTTTTATTAATATATTTATTTTTAAAAATTTTTAATTATAAGTTCATTGCAGCTTCTAATATTTTTTATGGGCAAAACATAAAATTAAAATTACAGAACGAAAAACTAAAAACAAATTATATACATTTTGCTTAAAACTAAATTAAAAAAAAAAATAATTTTAGAAAAATATCAGCCCGATTTTGTATAAAAACTTTCAGGGAGTTGGAAAAAACAGTTTCCGTTTTTAAGATAAAGTAAAAAACTTTTTGGAAATTTTGTATGCAAATTTGGTCCTCAACCGTCAATATTCATGAATGTAAAAATTTGATGTCTTTCTCTGCTATCTTAAAAACGGAAACTTTATTTTCCAACTTTTGGGGAGATTTTATTCAGAATCGGACTGTATAAGTTAAAATGAACTGTTAAAATTAATTGCTTTTGTTTGATTTATAATTTTCCTTTTTTACCATGCGATCTCTTGCATACTGAAAGAATTTCTTACTAAACTGCACCATTAGATTGTTATTTTTAAGCACGCTTTAGTTGTGCAGTTGGTGAGTCTACAAAAGACCATATGAGAGGAACGCAGAGGAACTTTTTTGTCCATCAGCTTGTCACGGCCGGTATCTGCAGTGGGAAATTCATCATTTACCGAAATGCTTCTCTTAACCAATTTAATTACTTTGTTTATACTTTACCTGGCATGGTGCAGCTGCCCGATGAAGAAGAATTACTTAAAATTCAAATACGTTTCTTTTTATTCAAAATAAACTTAAAGAATAAACGTTCAAAAAATGTTCAAGGCGCGTGAAATAAATTATTGCTTTTTGTTTTGTTTTTGACACTTAACTCTATGGTTGCACTCGAAAAAAGTCTCGTGTTAGCAGCAGGGTTGATAAATGACACATGATGGATGATTAAAAAGGTTTTTAAAATAAAACTATGTGAATAATTGTATTTCATTCCTTTGAACATTAAAATCGTTTAAATAAAGAAAAAAAAATTATATATATTGTTTTTATTTATATTCTCCAAAAAATAGACAAATTTCATAAAATAAAATATTGACTTTTTTAATATTCTCGACCTCATCTCCAATTCGAATCGAAAGCGAGAACTCGGATCCGAGATCTCTGCTCCATTTTGAATTCGAAACGAATCCGAGTCCGCTCTGTGGTTTATTGGTTAATATATTAAATTGTTTTTCATTTGTTAAAAAAAAAATAGCCAAATCTTAAGAAAACCCATTGCCATTAAATTTATTATGGGAATTATTTTTGATAACAGTCAATTCTTTTTTAAATTTCAATATTCTGACTTTGAAATATATCAAGTTAAAAAGTTTTCATAAAATTCATTGTTGAGCGCCACCTATTGAAAATATTTGGTTGTACTTTCACAATAGATACCGATGCGAATATTTACTGAATGTTTAAAATCAATTTGACCGTTAGTATCGAAGTAATTGCCACGCTCATTTTTATTTGCTTACAAGTGTATTTTTTGTGGTAATAAGTTAAATAAAAATAATTTTCATTCGAATTTAATGGCTTAAGTGATCGAGTTGATGTATTTGTATACGAGATAAATAAAAGATAAAGATTATCTCATTTCCATAAAACTCCATAAACAAAATTGTTGCCACACCATCTACAAAAAATGGAGGGAAAAAATATGCGTATCTTTCATTATTAGAGTCAACAAAAAAAATTTGTATGTGTGGGCTTACTTGTTCAGTGAAACTTTATTCAGTGACAATTTTTAGGGGTCGGCCCAAAAGGAAATCACCTAGTGATTTTTTTGGCGATTCTTGTGATAAACACGCTTCTTCAAATTGTCACGATATGTAAAAATATAAATCCGACTTAGGAATGTAATCGATATTTATAAAGTATTTTAAAACCATAAATACTTTTTGGTAAATGTAATTTTCTATGATCAGAAACTATTAAATAACCTTTATGCTACTGTTATAGCATAAAAATAACGCACGTTATTGAGAGGGTACCCAACGTTTTATATGAAAATACATTGCAAGGGATTGTGAACATAAAATACAATAAGGTGGCCCTTACTAACAAAAGTGTCTTTTTTTAAAATCTTTCTCCCAAAAAACATGCAAGTAGATAAGAAATGGCGAAATATGCAATTTCAGATACATCTAAAGTGATTTAGAGGTCGCTCATGTGAGTGAACGAAAAAATATGGTTCGTTTTTTATTCTTTAAAAAAATCGCAAAAATTCAAACATGACAGTTTGTTAATAAAATGTGGCATAAGTATTTTCTGAAACTATGATTTATATTGGCACAAAAAAAGATGTGAATAAGTTGAAAAACCTAAAGCGAAAGTTTTTTCTAGAAGTGCACCGTTTTGAAAATTTCCAGTTTGAGTATTTTTACAAAAACATTCCTAAAAATCCAAAAACACAAAATTTTAAAAAATAACATCCCTGGTAATTGTGAAGTAGTCTTGAGCCATTTTGTGCAAAAAATTAATATCAAAAATTTAGAAAAAAAGTTTATAGTTGTTGAAACTTTATTTTTTTTTTAAAATCCTCAAACTGTAACATTACTCCTAGGGCACTTGAATCATTTTTCAAGGCGCTAGGCGAATCAGCTTGGATTGATAACTTTACGAGGAGCCGCAAACGTTTGACTCATTATATTTGTAAAGGACCTACATCTGGAACATGTGGCTTAAGCGTTGTGAATACTTTGAAATTATTTATTTCCATGGAGATTTGCTATATAATAATTCGTGGAACCAACTGAAAAGGCTCTGAAAGCATTAGCGAAGCAAGCGGGGGAATAGGAGGCAGCTGCGCCCCGCTTATTTAGCTAGATAAACAATTGAAAAAGAAAACTTCAAAATTTATTTAAAATATCAGTTTTTTTTTAAACGATAATATTTTTGTATTTTATATTTTGCTCTTCTTTCTCTCTTCTTCATAAGCATGCTTTCGGATAACCATTTTCTTTCTCTGTGTTTGCAAAAAGATAGAACAAAATGTAGAGTTTCTACTGCAATTCTAATTTGAAAAAAATTTGGATACACTGAAAAAACTATTAAATGAAGTTGAAAAACTTGTTGCTTTGCTTTTGACTCTGCCTGCATCAGTAGCTTCATCTAAGCGTTCATTTAGTGCACTAAGACGGCTTAAACGTATCTTCGAGCAACTATGATACAGAAACGACTCACTACTCACTCATACACATTCACAAAGATAAAACCGAAGAATTGAATCTGATGGAGGTGGTGAACGATTTTTTTCTTGCAAGGACAAGAAGAAACATTTTAGAAGAATTTAAATTGATATAACTTTTTGTACCTTATTGCTTTCAAACCATGTAAAGATATGCCTAGTCTTGCTTTATAAAAGCAACAACTGTTTCTTATATTACGATATAAAAGATCCTTTAAAAAATGGTCTCTTATATCGAAATTGGAAAAACTTTAAAAAAATGAAATTTTAATATTTTTTATTTCGTTTTATTTTTTTTCTTATTTTGAAACTAAAATAAAAAATTTGTTTATTCATATTCATGTTTGTTTTAAGAAATTGTGGTGATTTTTTTTGCACCCCTATTTGTACTGATCCCCCCCCCCCCCCAGATGAAATAAGCTTCCGACGTGTTTGTCTAAAAGCCTTTCATAGGGAAGATATCATGGACAAAATAATGTCGGAGTACAACTGGAAGAAGCGTAAAAATCGGTTGTCACTAGCATTTTTTTATAATAGTGTTGATGGGGTTCCCTGTCAGTATCATAAAGGATAAGTAACAAATAAATTCATAGCGACGCGTAAAATACAACTGTTTCTCATGATATTGATACTAAGTATGTAATACCTAATTGAATTACAATTTTAGAGTTTAATTTGCTGGGTACAAAAAAAAAACGTACACATCATTGCTTTGTTGTTTTTTCGAATTCAACAGAAGTGATAAAAATCCTACGAGCTGAGTGCAGAAGTCATAATTTTAAAAAAAAACTTTTATAGCAATATACAAAATTATGTTATTTTTAATTCAGAAAAATAGTTATTTAATAATAATAAGTTAATACCATAGCTCTTAAATAATGATTACTAATTGTAATCATTATTAATTCGATAATTGTTGTTAAAAAGGTGAAATAATTGATTAAGTACGATTTTTTCTATTTGTAATCGAAATCTAATAATTACAATTACAAATAATCAAAAAAAAATAACGATTACTTCAGCTAACGAAAATAATCAAAAAGAATCAAAACCAGTCAAGAAGAAATAATCCGACTACTTTTAGAAATTATTTTTGATTCTTTTTGAATATTTTAATAATTTTTAAAGCTAGTCGGATTATTTTTCTTGATTACTTTTAATTCGTTTTAATTATTTTCGTAATTTCAAGTAATCGTAATTATTTTTTGATTATTTGTAATGGTTATCAATTACTAATTATAAACTTCTCTCGCAAGGATTATATAATGATTACAATTATTTTTAAAAAATAATATCATTGATTACTAATAGTAATCGCAATTAAACAGCTATGTTTAATACTAATCTATTATTCTACTATATAGTACAGTATATACTTCTAACAATGGTTTTTAAATTAAAAGAAACTATTATGCAATGAAGGAGTCGAAAATTGATTACAGAGTTTGAGAGTGAGCTATTGTAAGTAATAATAACACTGTGACTTAATGTGAAAAACACATTTTGGCAAAATAACAGGATTCTGCGAAATAAGCTCGATACTATGACCACAGGTGAGTAATACCCTAGCTGGGTTTTTATAGAATTTGTTTATATAATTATATTTTTTCTGAATTTGTTTTGTTCTTAAGTTTGTTCATTAAACTGTTAGCTACAATTTTGCCAAAGACAGTAAACCGATAACTCCATATCTGAAGGAGCTGTTGAACAAAAACAAATGATACTATTTTTTCCCAAAATCACTAAGACCCCAAATATATAGGGGGCCATAAAAAGAAAACGTTCGCCAAACTCGCGAAGCGCAGCTAGGGTTTTACTCACCTCTGGTCATAGTATTGAGCCTATATCGCAGAATCCTGTTATTTTTTTTTGACTGTTGCACAGTGTAATTAATAAAAATTAATATTTTATTTTAAAACCATATGTAATATTTTTACAACAACTCATTTATTTGTGCACTAGCATCAAATTGATGGGTCAGTAGTCACACAACTCATATTTAGCACTCAATAATTTCTTTGAATTCTTGCATTTTAAAAAAAAGCGTTGTAAGTAGAAAAACAGTTGGTCTGGGTCATTTGTGTTTTTAAAATTGTAGAACCCATAAAACATTTTTTTAATATTTATCGCATGCTTGGTTTAATTTGATGAGAACTTTTTGAACCGAAAGAATCTGTTTGATTATAAATGTTCTCATCCACTCCTCTTTGACAGTAGTATTGAGTGTTTTAAGCATGGCATGAGTTAAAACAACACTGAGATATACCACTGAGTCAAACAAAAACAAAATAGTGCAAAAGCTTTCCGTGGCTTAAGTGAAATGATTACACCGTGCTACACACATTCTGTCCTATGAACCAAATTTACTTTTTCGGAAAGGGGATAAAAAATAAAAATACACGTGTATCGGCGATTTTCATGTACACGTCAGAATTTTTTTTTAAAGTTTGAAGTATATATTTTTTTTAATGGTTATCGTTTTTGTAAGGTTTCAGTTCGTTAAAAAAACAATTTTTTTATTTCTTTTGTTTTATAAAAATAAAGAATTGTTACATTAAAAATTTTATTGTTTTTAAAGAAATTTAGGCCTTTTATTTTTGCGGTTGTAAGCATTTGCTTCAGTAACGCGACAAATAGACCAACTGTATTCGCCAAGCATATGCGTAATGTCTTTTCCTTTAGAGCGCTTTTCAATAGCCACAATGTCCTGATGGAACCTTTCGCCATGCTCATCGCTACAAGCTCCTAAATCATCAGGGAAAAAATCTAAATGATTGTGAAGAAAATGGATCTTTAGCGACATTAAAATGCCCATTTCGCCATATGCCGAAATCATTTTTGCGACAATATTTTTATAATTGGCAGCTCGTTTGTTGCCAAAAAACTGCTCAATAACGGCAACTGTACCTTTCCATGCACGTTGTTCGATAGCATTTAATTTTGATGAAAATTCAGAACTTGCAATTATTTGTTTTATCTGCGGACCATTGAAAACACCTTAAATCAAAAAAATCATTAAAAAACATAAAGTTACTGAATGACTTCTTAAAAAAAGTACCTGCATGAATCTTTGCGCCACTCAATTTCGGGAAAATGTTGCGCAAAGTTGCAATGGCCTCGCCATCACGATCCAGTTTTTTAACAAAATTTGATACGAGACCGAGCTTAATGTGTAATGGAGGCAAAATGATTTGAGACGGCTGCACCAATGGTAGATTCTTTATACTTTCTACGCCTACTTTGTAGCATGTTCGCGGCTTCCACTTAAATTTAGTGTAATGCTCATCTCTTTTTCGGCCTTCCTATGTACATAAAAAGCACTGGTGGGTTGGGAATTCACGCTTAACACCCATGAGTAAACCGACCACTTTCAGATCGCAGCTTATTTTCCAATTATGCTCTTTGTACTTTATCAACTGTAATATTAATTCCATGCCTTCGTATGTTTCCTTGAGGTTTGTGGCATATGCGATCGGGACAGATGGATGTGTGTTGCCGATATGAAGCAGCACGACTTTAAGGCTGTTGATCGATGCATCGATGAAAAGTCGCCACTCCTCTGAAATATGTGGGTAACCGATTTTTGCAAACAGCGAATCAATGTCACAACAATAAGCCAAGTTTTTTTCCCGATCATCGTGCAATCTAAAAAATTGGTCATATGGAATAGTGCTACCTCGATCACGAGCGGCTGTTATTTTAAAATCAGCCGCCACTATATTCCACTGCTTAAAGCGTGATGCAAAGAGTTCTGCTGTTCTGCCTCGACAAATTTCCGTCTCGTACGAGGTCATTGAAGTCGGTTTGCGTTATAAAATGTGGCATTGCAGTCCCAATTTCACTGGGTGTTGCCACAAATTTCGATACTTGTGGACTCTCGCATCTCGCATTCGATGGAAGAAAAGTTGATAGCAGTTTTGGTACAACTGTTGATTCTGCATCGCTTATTTCGAACAGTATCAAAAATCTCCACTGAAGCCGCTACACGGTCTTCTGGTGAGTATAGAACTGCTGGAATTACCGATTCTACATTAGTGTAGCGAATTTTGTTGCGGTGAATGTATTGGTACCCTTTTGTTTGAGCAAAAGTTACACAAAAGTAGCACAATTCATTGCAGTGCTCCGTGCGTGGTAGCCAAATTAATGGTACAGCGTACTTTATTGTTGACCTTCCATCAGTAAACTTGCACAAATTTCTGTAGCAATAGTCGCACACGACTTCCGGAGTATACCACAAGTAAGGAACATAAGCAGTCTTAAATATTTTCTGAAACGAATTCACCACTGTTTTAGTTATATTTTTGAAATTTTTACTTGGTGCGAATAAGCCACAAACGTAACAAAAGTTATTTCGCGTCGGACACTGCATTTTTTTCAGATGAAATATATAGAAATACGTTTTCGCACAACAGAACTTAAAACAATATTGCAATTCCTTATTTCATTTGTCTTAAGGGGCCCTCAAATGATACTACATGTCCATCCGACCTGTCAAGTCATCACACATGTAGTTTCGTTCGTGTGCAAGAAATCAAGGCGGATGGACATGTCCGATGGAAGTTGGATGGACATGTAGTATCGTTTGAGGGCCCCTAGACCAGTTGTAAGTGTTGTAAAAGTCAAAAACTGTTTAGTGTTAGAAGGTTACTATTGATTAACTATAACTATATCGAGTAGGATGGGTCAAAAAACATTTTTTTTTCCTAACGCTTTAGTAGTTTAAAAATTTGGAGTCCCTTCAAGTTATGTTAAAAAAGTGAAAAAAATATTTTTTTTTTCAAAAATAATAAAAATTGGGGAAAATCTGAGAATTGATAAAAATTGTTTTTAAAAAATTCGACGTGCTACAGACATTTCCGCGAGTATGCCTGCAGAAAATCAGCTCGATTAGATCACTGAAAAAGGGTTAAAAATCGGTCTAAAGGCTTCCACACAGGCCACTACGAGCTTTATACTTCAAACTTAAAAAAAAATTTCTGACGTGTACATGAAAATCGACGATACACGTGTATTTTTATTTTTTCCCCTCTTTCCGAATATGTGCATTTGGTTCATAGGACAGAAAAAATTTATTTTTTGTAACACCGTGTTATTAATTAGCCATATCGATGCAAAGTCTTCACATAATTGTTCACAAAGATACTCGTAAGCATATGAACGAACAACAGCTTAGTATTAAAAGAATTTATTTCTGCTTGATTGAAACTTTGACCCATTACTTTGCATAAAAGCTTATCAAAATTGTGGAGTCATTCAGTAGCAGTTCTGCTTTAGAATTAAGACTTCGTAAAGTATTCAAAAAAATGATAAAAATTTATACAATTTTGTTAATTTTTGCTGCTATAAGTATGGTGAGATCATAACACACGCAACATTTCTTTATATGATATATTATGTTAATGAATTTTTTAATATTAATATGAAAAATTAAACCATTTCCATATTATTTACTGAAATTTTATTAAGTTGTATAATTTTTTAATTTTATAAATTTGACTGTTGTACGAAAAGCATAACTTTTGTCATAATTTCATTGTTGTTCAGTGTTTTTCAGAGCCATCTGCTGAGGCTGCAGAAAAATGTATTAAAGATTTTGACATATCACTAGAAGAACTTAAATTTTTCCCATCACTTCTGAAGAAAAGTGACTCGATAATCGACCGTAAATAGAAATGTTTTGCGAATTGTTTGTTAAAAGGTCTCTTAGGGAATGGAAAATTTAATGTTTTTAAGCTTGTGGAAGGTGCCTGAACACCAGAAAACAGACAAATGGTCACTAAAATATCGAACGATTGTATGGAAACTTTTGAGGATGAAAAGGACAAATGTGAATACTCATTCAAGCTGTTGAGCTGCATTGTGCACAACATAGATGAGAAAATTGTAAAGAGAAGGGGAAATTCCGAGATGGAGAAAAACGACCAGGCTTAAAATCAATTTAAAACTAGTAAACTATGAAAACCTGCTATCTATAGCAATAAAACTCATTTTCTGTTTGTTTGTTTGTTTGTTTGTTTGGCCTTTATACAAATCTAAACGGTTCAACGGATTTTGCTCAAACTAGGTTTACATATTAAGTGCATCCCAACTTAAAATGTTACATACTTAATTTTTGCCACGCCCCCTCTAAAATTTTTCAACTAACGGTAATTTTGTTATTATAAAACTTTTTAGTATAGGAGATTTTTTTGTATTTAATTTTAAAAAATTTCTGTTATTTTGACATCAAAAACATTCACATTTCTTCAAAATTGGAGAAATTTTCAGTATAACGACTTTTTCATAAAACATCGTTGCCTAAGAATGAGAAAAAAAACGACATGAAAATCAAAGTTTGGTTTTTCGATGCAAATATCTCCGCTGTCCATTAATACATTTCATTGAAATTTTTTTTGTTCAAAAGTTCAATAAAATCAATTCACAAAAATAGGTTGAACTGTACCGTTAAGTCAGTGTGTATATGTTTTATGATTATGTCAAAAAAGGTCCAAAATATTGACTTTTTACTCAAAAAATGACTCAAAAATTGTTGTTGTTGTAAAAACGAAATCAATTAAAAATTGCAAATCTGACTATCTTTCATATGACATAGCATTTATTTGCAAAAATTCTTTCAGCTAAGCGCAAAAATTATTTTACTGTTTTTGTCATCAAAACAACAAGGGTTTGATTTTTTTCGCGAAATTTATTTTTTCCAAAATATTGTTTTTATATTTTTTACAAAAAATTCAAGTCTCAAAAATAATTTATGTGAAAAAATTACTCCAATATCTCTTTCCAATCAAAAGTTATGGCTAAAAATCTATTTTTTCATACCAGAGTATTAATAAAAAAATCTTAGTTTTGTGTTAGAATTCTCTATACAGTTTGATCGTCCCCATTTATCTCTGAGAATGCAGTTGTGCGTCTAAAGTAATTACGATCATTTTGGATTATATAAAATCTTCTTTATAGTGATCTACTTATTTTTTTGCCTCCCCACCCCCCCCCCCTCCTGTTAAATTTGTTTTGTTGTGATGGCTCTATTTTTTCTCACTATTGTGTCACCGTTGTCACTTAGTTCTTTATCAATGGTACTTTAAATGTTGTATATATATCACAATTTTATCGAAAAAATTACTGTGAATAAGATTGCTGTTAAAGTTAATATTTTCATGTAATCAGTATCAGCTATATGGCGATATAATAAAACATATGCGCATCTGGTCAGCACAATTATTTCATTAGTTTTGATATGTGCGTTAAATTCACAGATAGATGGCGCCTTATTTGTAAGATGTGTGGGTACAGACTATACTTACACCTAGCGGTGAAAAGCTGAATAATGTTTTTTCAAAAGTTTCTTCAAATTTAACCCCACACGTTTGGGATTACAGACAGGTGGCGCTATTTTCTGCTTACAGAAGAATATCTGATGTTCTTATACAGCTAGCAGATAAGTTTTGCGAAATATTTTGCGAAAATGCTATTGCTACCAAGCTTTTAAAAAGTAAAATAATGCAGTACTGCCAGTTTTTTCAGTCGCAGCGTCATCTAGCGTCATAAACACTTAGAAACATAGAATTGTATTAATGTTAATGTCTAGCTCACTTGCTGGACTTTTTGTTGGTTTTGATTTGCTTGCAAATGCGATTATATGATCCTGATCTCCAATGAAAAAACGCAGCTAATAGAAATTTTAGCAGGTACAATCATTTTTAGCACAACGAATTTTCATAAAACATTGATAGCTAATAATGAGAAAAAAATTATATGAAAATCAAAGTTTTTACTTTTAATGCCAATAACTCCGCTGTTTTTAATATATTTCATTAAAATTTTTTTTGTTAAAAAGTTCAATATTTTTTTAAAATTAATCTTTGTTTAGACGTTGAAATGTCCATATCTCAAGGACGCATTGAGTCCCACCATAATTTTTATTTTGTTGAAAAGGTAATTGTGCTTGCTTTAAGATTAAGTATATATAAACTTTACTTTTAATTCTTTTTAATTTTTAAAATATGTTTTTCGTACGCCTTCTTTGAATTCAATTAGCTCACCGCAAGAGATGGAACCACCAACAACAAAAATTTTCCTAAACTTTTTTGGATTAATGTTCGTTCAATTACCTTTCCAACGGTAGATAAATAAAATTAAATAAAATAAAATTCAACATGTTTTTCATTATTTCCGATTTTAAAAAACATTTAATCGAAAAGTGTATGTTAAAATGTTTATATAAGTGACTCTCGAATAACACCGGGTATATCAGCTAGTTTAATATAAACCACATAAAAAAACCGCTCTTGTTTAGTGATAAGCAATATAAGCACAGTCGCGAATAAAGTTTTAAGCGACAAAACGAAAATTGTTCACAATACATAAAAATCGTTTTAAATGTAGCAGACAATTTTTAGACACTTTTTCAGGGATCGTAACTGTTATAAGAGATATCGAAAAAGTTTATTTGAAATAGTTATTTTGCGAATTTTTCTAAAAATGTTAAATTTTAATTGTTATTTTTCGACAGAAATAAAATAAAATCTAATTCTTAGAAAGTGAAATTTATTGCAAAAAATAACAGTTATATCGGACTTTTATTTTTTCGGCTAATTTAACTGTTATTTTGCAACTTTTATTTTTCAGTCAAAAAATAAAAATCAGTTTCAGACTTTTATTTTTTCTGTTTTTTTAAAAAACAATTTTTGGACTTTTGTTTTTTCTGTTCGAAATAAAAATTCTTTTTGTGTAATTTCTTTGAAATTGTAGTTAAATTATTTTTTTTTAAACTTGTGTAAATTCTGGTGTATATTTTCCATCCTTGCTTTTTCCGAAAACCTCTAAAAAAACTTTATACACACCCAAAAAATATTTAGGATAAGATTACGAATAAAATCTTTGTAGAAATTCAAAAAGAGGCTATTCGTAGGATGTACAAATGTTTTGTACATAGTATAAACGTTTGTAGTGTTGGCCGTATGAAAAAAAATTTTTGAATTCGTAACTTTGTACATTCTACAAACGCTAGTTTGTAAAAATCTATAATGTATAAATTTGTGAACTGAACGAGCATTGTTTGATAATATACAAAGTGGTGTCAGCAGCGTTCGTATATTTGTTCGTATATTTGTAGATGAAACGAATGCGTTTGTAAAATATACAAATTTTTTTTTGTACAATGTACAAACGGTTATTTGTAGTATTCACAAAGTCGTTCGTAGGCTGAAAAAAACAAAAAGCTTTGTAGAATATAATAATTGTTTTGTACATAGTACAATGGGTGCAGAATACAAACACACAAGCCCATTTTTATTGTGCTGGCTTTATAAAGGGTGATTTTTTAAGTGTTTGGTTTTTGAAAAACCAGAAAATTTGCAATAGTAAATAAAATATTTATTTGCAATACATCAATGCCTGCTCAAAATATATCACTTCAGCGTCTTCCTTTAATTAAACATTTTGTTCTGTGTGTTGTGTACTCTGTATGTAAAGTTATTATTTTTAAGTTGTTTTTGGAAAAAACAATTATATAGAGGATAAAAAAAATATACAATATAATTTACACAAATTTAAAAAAAATTTACTTCAACTACAATATCAAAGGAATTATACAAAATGGATTTTTATTTCCAACAGAAACTACCTACGAGGCGTTGGGAAAAACAATGTAAAATTTTTTTTTTAATTTTTATCATTTAAAAACATATTGACCAAAAGAGCCCAAACACGAAAAGATATCGAAAGAAAAAATAAAAGTCCGAAACTGATTTTTAATTTTTGACTGAAAAATAAAAGTTGAAAAATAACAGTTAAATTAGCCAAAGAAAATAAAAGTCCGAAATAATTGTTATTTTTTCCTGCAATAAAAATCACTTTCTAAGAGTTACATTTTTTTCTGTTGAAAAATAACAATTAAAATTTGATTTTAGGACTTTCTTGAATATCATAACGATTTCGAATAAATATTTTGATGTGATCATTTTAATAAATACCTCATATGTCTGCGATATTTGCAAGACCATGATTTTTTTGAAAAAAATTTTTTGATAACAGTTATGTACGGTCCCTTCTTTTTTTTAAATACATTATGGAAATACTTAGGCAAATAAACTAATTTAGTAAAAAAATGTATTAATAATAATATTTTATTAGTAAAGCATATATTATCTATGTTTTAAATGGAAAAACGTTACATATCCAAAACCCATATGATGTAAAAACGTTATTCCACGTTGCAAAGCAGAGAGTGTGATGGCTTTTAAAACGTTATTCGCGCAATCAAAACGTACTTATTAAAGAAGACTTGTGTGATTGGATACTTTTCTGTAAATTATATTTTTGAAATAGCATTGAAAATAATTTATTTTTAAAAAAACCCTTAAAAAAACCAAAATTAATTTCAAGAACTTAAAAGAATGTATTTCAAAACCTTCAACAAAATATATATGTTTAAACACAAATTTACTTTTAAACACAAACTTTATACTTTTCTTAATTTAACTGCAGATTGTTTGCACACTCCTACTCTTTTATCATTCTTGATCAGTAAAAAATAATGCACAGTAGCGTTGCGATGAGAAATGCCTTCGTTTGCTCTTCTTCGTCTCTGAGCCTCGCATAACCTGATTAAAGATGTAAAAATCCATTTTTTCATTGTAGTTTTTATAGTAAAATTTTTAATAATGTTCCTTTATTGCACTTATGCTAAATTGTTTGCAAGTTAAGAAGCCTGGGCAATCACAAATCTATATAAGAACAATTTTATTAAAAAAAAAACGTCATCTGAACTTAAAAAGTTATTTCACTTTACCTGCTCTGGAGCGTTTTTTGGAGATATACTTTTTTTCCCAAAAAAAAAAATCCATTACCATAATTTCTCAATCTTTTATTTCTATTATAAATCCAATTTTCAACATTGGACTTCCTTTTTTGCCTTAGTTGCACTTATCAATTACATTAGATAATTCACATCTAATAATTTTGTATTTAACTTACAACGTTCTTCCACTGACTAACACTTCCTAAATACTTTTGATAGCGATAAGGTTCATATTTTTGGCTGATTTGGTGTTAAGGCAATGTAAGGGAGTTATGTTAACGGAAATCTGCAATAAAACCGGTTTTGCAAAAATTGGCTTTTGCTACGTTACTCGCGACTGTGCTTCAATTATTGCTCATAGAACAAATCAATCACGATTATCGAAAAAGTGTTTTTTAATGAATAAAGATATTTAAATAAGGAAAACTATTAAGGAATTTTCTTCGACTGTTATACCCTACAGTTATATTTTAGCATATATGTTATTATGAGTGTTTTATTATTGTAATGACATCACTTTGCTTCTTTTTTTGTTTTAATTATGAATATGCTTTAAATATAAAATCATTTGTCTAATTTTTGTGGAATATAGAAAGGTTTTTATTAAATTTCATACTCAGAGAACGTATTTTACGTCAAAGTTGATTTGCAAAAATTCAACTCATAAAATGTATTTGTCTGGAGTTTAGAGAAATTTTACCTGATTTTAAGGCATACCACTTGCTTCAGATTTAACAATAAAAGGACAACTTTTTGCATTATACGGTTTATTTTTTCCTCTGACTACTACTATACATTTCTTATAATAAATGATAGTTATAAAATCTTAATAATATGCAGTTGATATAAAAAAAGTCATAAGTTGAGCTGACGAAACCGAAACTAATGTATTTGTTGTTTTAAAAGCTTGAATCTGGTCGAACTACCAGGGACGGTAAGCTTAGTGTTAGTATCACATGTTTGGATAGCTTCTACCACATTAAGAATATCCTACACAAAAGTATCACCTTATTACTATTTTTTCCATTCTGTGCTATCACAACGAGCTAATTTGATAAAAGTGGGCTGGTCTAAAGACCTGTCGCACAGTACTTTGAGCCCATACAAAAGTGAGGAATAAATACAAGGAGCCGTTCGATTTTTATGAAATTTTGCATGCTGATTAATTTATGACCGCTGATTTTAAAAATGAAATCAGATTTAAAGTAGATCTATTACTTTCGCTGGAAATAAAGTTTAAATATCGAAATTTCTGTGATTTAAAGGGAATAATAAAATAAGTAAAAACACTTATTAAAAAAAATTAAAGATATTAAGTTGTTAAATCTTTAACTTTTTAATATTGACCCCGTTTGGAAATATGTTTTTTCGTTTAAAAGATATACATATAGTCTTTTATGCAATTTTTCCAAAACATAAACTTTTACCAACATATATTAAAAAAATACTTTTTGCAAAGAAATACTTATTTATATTGTTATCAACAATTTTTTTTAAAAAATGAAACTAAAATTTTTAATATTATGAAATTTATAAGAGATCTTAGTTTGTCTCACTTTCAATATAGAAGGTAAAATAAGTGTCTTCCTCATTAAAGTTGTTATTAAATTTAATATTTATTTTTGATGATAACTCAGGATCTGTTGAAATCAATAGGTGTGTCATCAAATCCTTATTTGAATTCTCCCGAGAGCTTTTTCTCGTGTGGTTTAGACGAGCATATCTAATATTTTTGTGGGAAGCCTCCAATGCTTCTTCCGATAAACTTCCTTCAAAAGAAAAAGGTTGCGTTATTTATTATTTTATTTCAATTAGAAAAACTAAAGAAAATTCACCTATGGGTAAATCGAAATACTTCATTACTTCGCATCCATGCACTAAAACTTTGTGCACAGAGCTGGGCATATAGTACCAACTGTAACACTTTTAGTATAAGTTCCTGGTATCCATAAGAAGTTTACTAAACTCTTCAATTTTAATTTTTCCTCCACATGACAAAATTCGCAAAATTAATGAGAAGTTATATATTAAATCTTTATTAAGGTCAGTAATTTCCGCAGAAACATCAAAATTGGCAAAGAATTTCCTAGCCGTGTTTCCGTCATTAGTTGTGCCATAACCTTGTTTGACGTGATCTATAAGCAGGCCCATTCTCTCTCTTAATTCTCTTTGTATTCGGCTTTTATTTTCAGAAAAAATGGCTTGATTCTCTTGCCTTACTCGCCAAGCTTTAAATGGCAAACGATATGATATGTGGATTAAACATTCAAAAAACCGAATCCAGCAGTGAAGAGTTGAGAGTCCATACTTATAAGAATCTGTGTTTGCAGATCTAGTAAAATTTATTTTGTTGAATTGCATTACAAATGAAGCATCTGCTAGCTGAATTTGTTTCCGTAAGAACGTTTGCAATGGATCCATCGATCATTGTATATTTCATTTCATATGAAACCTCTACAGATTTCCCATTAAATTCCAATATTTCACATTCTAATTTGGTTATTTGTTTTTTAATATCGTTATTTTCTTGTATAACTAAGGTCCTATTTTCCTTAGCCATTACAATTTTTATGGGTCTGCAGAAAAGAGTAGAAGAAGGGCTTTTGTTTATCCAAAGAGGCTTCTCTGATGACGAATCAATTAGCCTTTTATTAAAAAAATAATTGTTTTTTCATTAAAATATACATAGTTAAATTTTTAAACTTTTATTCACTTGATTGGGACAAATGCAATGAAAAATATAAATTCATCGCTGAAATCTTCCGTTGAAAAATTTTGCTTGTATCGGCTGTGACCCGAGCTGCCATCCATACCCCATTTGCATATCAGTGTTACTTTATCTGGAGTCTCTTCGCCATCACAAAGCTTAAATTTAGCTGTATTTCGCATGAGTGGTTTTAATTCCACTTCTGCAGAGTTTTCAGAAGCTTTGACAGGTGGTACTATATTCTTTTTAAAATTTTGTATTGCATATAGGCTTGGAAAGAAGTTTACATGATGTTCATTGACAGTTTTTCGCAGAATATTATACTTTACTTCCGAGAGATCCAAGTCTAAATAAATTGTCAATGCCACCTGTACTGAGAGGACACTTTCTTTTTTAATACTGCCTTTTCTTCTCGCAAAATCTGATGCATATTCTAATTCTTCTTCAGTATAGTCAGATACTATTTCAGCAACTTTTCTTCTTTTCATTTGTTCAGATAACAAGTGGAACTCCTTTTTAGGTCTTCCGCGACTAGTGCTAGGTTGCTTAGATATGAAGATTTATTTAAACTGTGTAAAAACTTTTTTTATTTTTACTTACTTCATCTGGATCAGGAATAATAAAAGTTTGGACACTTAACCAGTTTTCATACTTTTTTATAAACAAATTTTTGTTATAGTGGCACTCTTTCCACTTTCTATCTAATTTAATCTGAAAAATCCGAATGTTTTCTATTGTTGCTACATTAAACAGTCTTTCACCAATTTTGTTTTTAACAAAACTTTTTAAAATCAAAAATTTATCCCTTGGACCAGCAGAATTCCAGCAATTAAATAAATCTTTATTAGTTAAAATTATTGACATTTTTGATAAAAAATAATATATTATGTTTTTTCTTAATGCACATGCAAATTGACTTTAACTTCCACAGCTTTTTTGCAAGTTCTCTGTTTTTGTTAAGAAAATACGGTAAAAATTGGGTAGAATTGAGAGAATATGAGAGTTCCCTACATTTAACAATTTATAAATTAATTTGTAGTAATATTAATAACAGTTATTAATATTCAATTCGATTGCTCAAACATTCTTTTGAAGAATAAGTTTATTTATTAATAATAATTTATGAAAAAGTTCTTACATTTCTTTAAAAATATACAGTGTTATCATTCTCTGTAAGAACTTAACTTTCATAAGCTGATATGCCCTTCTGTTAGGTATAGAGTACAAAGAATATGTTTGTTTACGTTTTTTATTTTTGTATAACATACTGAATGTTACATACACTAACAACATTTAGCTAATTTTTGCAAAACATGATTTTTAGACCATTTTTAAAAAGACGGTAACTCAAAAAATAGGTTGAAGTGGGATAAAATATTTTATGTTCCTGAAAGATAGATAAACATACAATAATTTACTTTAAAAATTAAATATGACACTTGTGGACATTTTTTTTAAATGACTGCTGAAAACAGCAAATTAAAATTTTTTTTTTTAATTTTTTATAATATAAAATAAATTTTTTAATACTTATTTTACATTTTCTTATAAATATAAAATAACGTATTGTTTTTTATTATTTAAAAAAAAAATAAAATCAATGGAATAGTGTAAAAACGTGCTTACGGCATTTTTTCTTTGAATGAAGCACATAAGCAAAAAATTCACAAAATTATTTTTGGACCATTTTTAAAAACACGAAAACTCAAAAAGTGGTTCGAAGTTGGACGAAATATTTAATGTTTCCGAAAGGTAAAGAGACGTAGAAATGCATATGTAAAAATTGAAGGTGACACTTGTGGACATTTTTTTTAAATGACTGTTGAAAACATCAAATTTTTCAATTTTTTCAAAATTTTTTGATAATTTAAAATTCAATTTTTATTACTTATTTTAAATTTTCTTGCTAATATAGTTAAAACTTATTTTTTTCACTGTTTCCTTAAAAATAAAAAAATAAAATCACTTGAATAGCGTAAAAACTGTGCTAACAGCATGTTTTTCTTTAAATACAACGCGAAGTCGAAAATTCTACAATAATAAAAACGCATAAAAAGCGTTGACTTTGAAGAGGTGAAGTTTCCACAAAACTACTTCTTTTGCGAAGAAAATGTAAACTCTTTTTAGTGAAAGTATTACCTAACTTACAATATCTATTTTGTTAGGGTTCGTCAAAATGAAACTCTTGATTTATTCCTACTGGGCAAAGTACTGTGTGTCGCCGCTCTAACCTAACTTAATTTTATATTTTAGGAAAAAGTTATTTATTTATTAAAAATTAAGATGTAAAACTCTAATGAGAGATAAAAATTGGCAGTTACCTTACCAGCGATATCTGCTTCATGACGCAACAAGGCATTCAGCGTTCAATTTGATTGAAAAGTTGAATTGAAAACTGGACTTACTTAAGAGTATAAAAACAAAACCTTTATTATATTTATTCCACTTTATAATTTTAGGGTTCACCTTAGTGTCAAAAAAATTGTTTGGAATTCTTACATCAGATTCAAATTCAGTTACCAGCGCATCTACAAGGAGTATAAAGCAAAAATCAAATTTTTAGGGCTAACCCTAGTGTAAAAAAACTTTTTGAAATTCTGACTTCCGGTTCGAAATAAGTGACTTTTTAATACTGTCAGCAGATACACAAAGAGTATAAAACAAAAAACACATTTTTAGGGTTTTTTTCCAAATTGCGATCAAATTATTGAAAATCGCAGTTTAACGGGATATGTTTTATTTATTGCGTTGTATATAAAAAACAAATCCAAATGTTACCCCAGATATTAAAAAAGCGCACTGTACGGCGCACTCAGGAAAAAATTAGGTGAAACACGCGTAAGTGATACTAACTTAACCAAATTTAAATTCTTTCATATAATAAATATAAGTATAATCGATGGCTGTAGGTATAAAAAACTTTAAATTTTAGGATTTTACAAAGCAATATACTAAAAATTTTAAAAATTTAATTTATTAAATTATTTTTGTAAAATATAATGATTTGAAGGGAACTCCTTCTTTTTTTTGTACACTTGCTATATGGGCACTTTAGACTGAGAAACGTGATGCGCACTTTCGCCAAAACATGCTTTAAAACAGTGGTAATGCATTTTTGTCTTCTGAATATCGGCAAACTTAATTTTTAGAGTGTGCTGAGAAAGAGTTACTTTCAAGCATATAAAAAAATAAACAAAAAATTTTCCTTATGTTTTGGGCACATGTGAAAAAAATATAAAAACTTAATTTATGTATCGCATGTCAAAGTATATAATTTTTTACATTTCTAGGATTTTATTTTTGGATATAAATTTTTTTTATTTTCTTTATTTAATACTGCTAAGAGTAAAAAACAAAAAACACATTTTTAGGATTTTTTTTCCAAATTGCGATAAAATCATTGAAAATAACAGTTTAACGGGATATCAAAGAGTATATATATATATACTCTTTGGTATTGCGCATGTCCGCCCTCTTTGATGTGACGTGCAAGGTGCTCATGGGTTGCAACGTAGTCACAATTTATTCATAGGGTGTAAAGATTTTAAAATGCCTACATTTTCTTATGAAAACTTGTTTTACTGAAATGAAATACATATTGTTAAATAAAACACATGTCCAAAATAAAGTAAATATATTTTTAGTACTGTTTGTGAAAAAAAATTTGCATATTTTATAGGGGTTTTTTCCCCCTTTTTACCAATTTACACAAAAAGCGGCTACCTTGCTTGATGTGCTTGACAGAATTTTGACCAAGGTTAATGTATAGGGTTGTGGCAATTGAGAGAAATATGCTCTTTTTCCCGCCTTTGCTCGAACTGTCACTGTGCTTTTCTTTGTTCTAAGTATTAATTTTCTTCATTTCTTTTCATCCATTCTGAAAGTTTGACCGAGCTCGCTCTCAAGTGACACAACTTTATAAATGAGCCTTGATTTTGACTGTTTGTTCATTTTCGTTTGCTATCTTCGTCTCTTTTTGACATTTTCTTTTGAATGTATTTTTCAAGTGTCACATTCGATGACACTTTATCTGTAGTTCTTTGTATCATGCTTTGGAATCAGGTTTTCTTAATAGTCCGAGACTTGTAGAATGCATAAAAAACTTACTCATCGATGCTGTCGTTCAGTTACAATACAGCCTGTAACCCTACCCATACCTAACAATAAAACGTACTTTTAGTAATTCCAAGTACACTCCTCAGAAAACGCATGTTTGCATTCCCACTTGTGTCGCAAACATGTCACATTATTTTATGTCACAACTTGTGTGGCAATAGCAAATTATAAACAAAATTAAACAGAATTCTTTTTCAATTGACCAACCTAGCTAAAGATTGCTCAAGCGAATTCCTCCGAATCCACTTGAGTAAACTAGTTTATATCACTACTTTGTGACACAGTAAATTATAAAAATAGATTAAACAAAATTCAATACACCAAGCGCTTAAAAGATTGCTCAAGCGAATTCCTCCGAATCCACTTGAGCAACCCAAATACTAAGCCAGTTGACACAAGTGTATTCTGCCGACCTAACAAAATTCTGTGGACAGAAAAGTGAGCATACACATAATTGCGCAAGCGATACACACGCTTACACAATTAACCAATCGTTCAGTTATCGACCTAAAGACAGAAGCGCAGGCAGAATTGCACAAGCGAGTCAAACTCACTTACTGACCTAGTTCGTTTCTTAAGAAAGAACTGCAGGCAAATTTGTGCTGGCCAATTAGCAACTCACACAATAAAAAGAACGAAACTAAATTTTTGAAACCAATGAAAACGGAAAGAAAGTGTTATACAAATTCTGCGTCACTTTCTTTCCTATCAAACGGGCCCTAATAGAAGAGCAGAAAGTTAGCTTGAGACATCCAGAAAATATAACAATTAACTATAATAAATACCAATGTAAAATTTGATATTAAGGGAGTCTTAAGATAGATTAAAAACTTTGAAGTTGGAATAAAATTAAATCTTTTTATAAAAATAATTATGTGTTTATTTCAAAAGTAATAAATTCCTCCAGTATAAAGTTAAAAGTTCGTTCCTGGTAAGCATGAAAAGAATTTTATTTAGGTAACGATTTCGTTGCATTCGGAATTTTCGGCTATGAGAAAGTTGAATACTTTCCAGCAATAAGACCAAAAACTTTCGAGCGTTCTAAATCTTCTATGACAATCTCAATGGCGAAAAGGGGAGTTTTAATGGATAAAAAGGAAATTTGAAAATTTTTTAAAGGATAGCTTTTTTGGCATTAGGAAAAGAGATAAATGCTTAAAAAATGGGATGAAAACGAACATTAGGTGCACTCTAAAAACTGATGGAAAAATCTCTACGATTTTGTAAAAAAACCACGCTATGCAGTGAGTTTTTCAATTTTGTCTGAAAATCGGTGTCTTTTTCCAAAATATGTATATTTAATCTACTATTTACGCTATTTGAGCGTGTTTTCGCTCAGAGAGTCTTAAAATATGTATATCTCTCTACTTTTCACGCAATGTTAGCGTGTTTTTGCTCAGAGAGCCTTAAAATATATATATATTCTCTACTTTTCACGCTATTCCAGCGTGTTTTCGCTCAGAGAATCCTAAAATATGTATATTTTCTTCTTTTCATGCTATTTCAGCGTGTTTTAGCTCAGAGACTCTTAAAATATGTATATTTTCCCTACTTTTGACACTATTTCAGCATGTTCTAGCTCAGATACTCCAAAAACGCTCGAGCAGCGGTATTTTATGCTTGTTCTTAAATAAACACCTCTGCTTTAACGTCATATGATTTCAAAGAGTTTATTCGAACAAGTGTCAAATTAAATACAACTTAAACAGTAGATTGGTCACAGCTTAATTACTCAGGCTTACTGAAGTAGGAAAGACTATAGCCTTCTGCTGAGTTATTGGCTCTATACAGAGTTGTTGTTGTTGCCATGTTCAAAATTTACTTGAGAGACTTCACGCATTTCTAGCTTTTTTTAATAAGCGCAGACAAGATTGGAAAAAATAATTTTAGAAGAGAGTTTTTGCAAGAGAGCGAAAGAAATAATTGTAGGTGAGAGGATTCACGCATTTTTAACGATAAATATTTATAATTTTGCTCTATTAGATTTAACGACAATAAATGTAGGCAATCAATTGCCAGCAATTATTGCAGTTAATTCTCGTGAATTTTTGTTAGAGTGTGTAATGAAAATTGTTACTAAATAAAAATGACATTTCTTAGATAACATGGATAAGATTTTTTTTATAGCAAATTTTTGTTAAGTCGATTTCCCAAAACTATCTCTTCCGATTTATTAACCAAATAATGCAAAAAAAACTGGTTTTAATGAATATCTAACTATGTTGAGGAAACGTTTTTGAATATCTCTTGTTTTGGAGCAAACTTTTAAAAATGTACGAAAGAATTATTTTATCGGAAAAATTGTGTTAAAATTTTAACTTTTATAGAGTTAAAAATTTTGGGAGTTTGGCAAAAATTGCACACAGATTCTTGTTTCACTCAACAAGACCTAAACGAATAATAGGATCACTTCCCAGATATTTCTGCTTCACTTTCTTTTGTAGCACTGTGTAATTTTTTTTTTGTCTCTTGGACCAAAATTATTTAGCCTCTATTTTTTTTTTGTTAGCATTTGAAACTAACCTCCAATAATCATAATCATACCTCTTTAAGAATTTATTAAGTAAATAATATACTAAAATAACTTTTAAATTTCCTCTATATTGCCAATATTAATATTAATATTAAAGATCTTTACTTTAATCTTTTTTGTTAAAGTAGCTAGCAAAACAGGACGTCATTTTGTATATGTATTCACACTCCTCCTGTACCGAATCATATTTTGATTTGCAATCATTACCGACTTGAATGGATTTTTCATAATGTGGTGTACCAGAAAAATCAGATAAGAGCTTATTTATATCCATCTTTCCATTCTCATCTTTATAGTCGATTGAGTCGAGCAGACATTTCATAAAACACTTAAATTTTCGATCGATAGCATCATTACCTTGCACAAGATCCTCGTGCATTTTTTCCAACTCTTCTTTCGAAACATTATGCTCAATAGAGCATCTTTCTTGGTCTTTAAACAGATCATGCCCACTCTAAATTTGAAATAAGAATATTTTTGAGTAAAATTATTATAAGAAAATTTTTTATTTGTTGTTATTTGAATTATGTCTTGAATGCCTACCGATGCTAAAATAACAAGCGTGGACACCATAAAAAACAATGTGAACATTTTCAACATTTTGTTTCAATATTTTCCGAAATCTCTATATATTAAAAAAACTGGGTTTATAATTTGTGTACTACGTGTGCACTTATGAGTTAGTTTTGTCGGACAACTTTAGTTTATATATTGAGTGAGCTCTTGTGTGCAAAACTCTGTAACAAATAAATTTTAATTTGCTTCATTAACTATTGTATGGTAATGTTTTTTTTTTTTATATATATGTATATATGTATCTTCCATGCGCTTTGTAACTCCTATCAATGGCTTTGTTCTTGAGCTTGTGAATCACATTAGTATTATATGCACGATAAGTATCGCAAAGGTATCACAACAAAAATATAAGAGAGCTTTGTTCAATACTCCGCTACAGCTGTAGAATCAGTACGTATTTTGGACAAGGCGTGGTTAAATGATAATTTTAAAATAATGACAGAATGATTATTATAGAATAGGAAATTGGATAAATCACAGCATACTTCCATAAAAAATTCAAGGGCCGTTTAGAGCAAGAAAACTTATATCTGTTATGTATTTCTAAATTTTTAAAAATGTCATTAATTTTTGAAGTGTTCCAAGTAATTTCGACCACAATACCTCCTGCATGTCCCGATTTGTTTTTAGTTTTAACAAACATCAAAAGACAAGTAATTCCTAAATTTTAGCTTTTGTATGCGTATTTAAAAAATGTACAGTAAAAAAATTAAGACAGTTTTCATTTTAAATTTTAATTCTTTCAGATCTGAAAAACAAAAAAAATTTTGAAAAAAATCGTGCATGCGCATTAAAAATTTGTAACGAAAACAAAATGTTTTTTATATTAATAAATTTTTTAAAAAGTTAATTCTTAAATATTAAAATTTTTTTATATCCCTGAATTTTTCGCATATATTGAGCATAACATTATGGGTTGCACTCTAAAACTGTTCGAGTTATGGGTTTTTTGTGATGCAAAAGGGTGACAAAAATATTTTTAAAATATATATCGAACGGAAATAAAATGCAAGTACTTCTAGTAAGTGAAATGTACTGTGAAAATGGGTGAGATCAGGCCAAAATCACGATTATTTTCCAAACAAAGCGAAAGGCTTAACTCATTTTTTCTCTTGTTAGTGAAAAGTTTTTGCTAAAATTTTATTTGTATTTATTTTCTTTATAGTACTTGTATTATTTGTACAAATTTGTCTTGGTCGGACCTCGGTAACATTTACTCCCGACTCAAAGTGAAAATCCATTGCTCATTTTTTATCTTTTTAGTCAAGTAGTTTTGATGAATTTGAAGTTTTCACTTTTGGTGACTGCACTTATAATAAAAAGTGTGCATGTTCGGCCTAGAAGTACGCTCACTTTTGATGCAAAAGTAAAAGGCTTTTATTGATGTACAGCAATTCTCAAATGTTTTTAATAGTTTTACTTCATAACACTTGTTCAATTTGTAAAATAGTGGTAGGAAGAACTACGTCACCATCCATAAAAAGTGGATGGTGATTCCAGGCGTTTTGCTAAAAAAAGTTCACAACTCGAATAATTTTAGAATCCTAAGGAAAACTATCTCAAGTAATTTATTTCATAAAATTAGTGTGGTCAAAGGACCCCCGTCAGGAGCGAAGTTCCCTACTATTTTTCTTAAACTCCAAATGTATGTAATTCGAAGTAAAATCGGTACATTTTTATGTATATATTATTTTTTATTTAAAATAATTTTTTCAAGTCATGAACAATAAAATCAAAAAGTTGAGTTTTATATTTTAACAAACAATTATTTATTTATTGAAAATTAAGATGTAAAGTTCTTATAAGAGATGAAAAAAGGCAGTTACCATTGCCAGCGAGGCTTGCTTCATGACGCCACAAGCTGTTAATCATGTTCATCATGTTCCTCGTATAGAGCTTGAATTGATTGAAAAGTTGGATTGAAAACTTGACTAATTTAGGAGTGTAAAAAAAAACTTTTCTAGTGTCCACCCTAGAATCAAAATATTTTTGAAATTCTAACATAAGATTCGAAATCAGCGACGAGCGTATCTACAAAGAGTTTAAAACAAACACACATTTTTAGGCTCACCCTAGTGTATAATTAAATGTATTATATTCTTACATATGGTTCGAAATCAGTGACCCTTAATACTGCCAGCACATGCACAAAGAGTATAAAGCAAAAAACACTTTTATAGGGTCCACCCTATTATCAAAAAACTTTTTGAAATTCTAAAATCGAAATCAGCGATCAGCGCATCAACAAAGAGTATAAAAAACACATATTTAGGGTAAACCTTAGTGACAAAAAATGTTTTTTGATATTCTAACATCAGATCCGAAATCAGCGACCCCTTAACACTGCCAGCACATATACAAAGAGTATTTATAAAAAAAACACATTTTTAGGGTCCACCCTAAAATCTTTTTAAAATTCTAACATCGGAGTACACTGTACCACACACAATGGCTGCAGTTTTCATTTCTTAACACTTAATTGCAATAAAGATTCTCACGTACAACATATATAAAAAATACTCACAAATAAAAATATCTAATGCGTTTTAACGAAATTTCTACGTGTCAGAAACAGAGATACCCAGAAACAGAGAGAGAAAGAGAGAGTTGCGCACTTGCCAACTCGTTTGTTAATCTGCTCGAATCTAAGCCCAGTAGGCATTTTAGCTAGTGTTACGGAATACGCAAAAGAAGGCATGCTAACAGTGCTTTTATTGGCGTCAATATACCTTCCATACTCGCCGTAAGGCCTACCTTTTGAAGGTTCGGAGTCTTTTCATATTATTTTATATGACAAGTTTTGTAAAAAGTATTTAGAATAAAGATACATGATCAGATTAATTTAAAAATATCCTAATTTAAAAAATAAACAAAAAAATTTAAAACTTTTGTATGGTAAAATTCTAAGTCTTTTCTATTATTTTTGTATGAAGAAATTTTACAAAAATATTCAAAAAAAAATTTTTAATGAACAGAAAAATTTGTAACAAAATGTACAAATTTCGTACAGTCGTTTTTGTTTAAAGTTGATATGTGTTTTGCTTTTCTTTGAGCCCGTAATTTTGAGAATATTCCTGCAGTAGCAGAGAATGTTCGTGAAAACCGTGAGCAATCGATTCGCTGCCGATCTCAGGCTTTGGGCACCTCTTATGGATCATTGTGGCGTATCAAATACATCTCGTACAAGAATTGAAGCCAGCTGATCTTGGTGTACGTTTTAATTTCGGCTTATGGGCCTTACAACAACTTCAAATTGATCCATTATTTTATCGAAAAATTGTATTTACACCATACAGCTGAAGAAACAATCGCTTTCTCAAGGGAAACACTCTTACTGGATCACCCATTTGCTTTTGCCCACTGGAAATACTCGCACGCACACTCACAACGCACTCACCTGCTAGTTCCCAGTGGGCATTTTAGCGAGTGTTCCGCAAAAGAAGGCATGCTAGCACTGCTATTATTGGCGACAATACACCTTCCATGATCACTGCATTGATGAGTACTTCTGTAAGGCCTACCTTTTGAAGGTTCTGATTCTTTCCATATTATTTTATATGAAAAATTTACAAAACAATTAAAAAAAACAACTTTAAATAGGCAGAACAGTTTGTAAAAAAATAGATTTAAAAAGAAAACAACAAAAAAAATTTTTTTTTGTCCGAGTTGGATCTCGAACCTGGGCTCCCGAAATCTAACACATTACCCAGCAGCGGATTTGCCAGTGGCTACCATAGAACTAATACAGAATAAATTACCTGGTAAGGAAGCATTACTTTTTCAAAAAGTAATGCGTCTGCATATAGCAGAAGTAATTAACTCATACCTCATTACCTGTAATGTAGCATACAAGGAAAAGTAATGCAGTGATTTTTATAACTTAATACAAGTAGTATGTTACTCCATAACTTCTAGGTAATGCTGAAGGGAGGCGATCACTTACCTCCTGTCTCATTCAATGTTAAATCTAAGGCCTTTTATGCATAGTAAGGTAATATAGTCGGAAGTAGTGGTCATTACAAGGTAATTGATGCTTCATATATTCGGAATATATTCCATCCGCTACTGGGTACATATTATATTATATGAAAATATTTATATGGAAAAAACTCCAAGTCTTTATTTATAGTTTTGTATGAACAAATTTATAAAAAAATAAAAAAAATTTTAAATACACAAAACAGTTTGTAAAAAAATTTAGATTAAAAAAAAAGAAAAAAATTTTTTTCCGTGCTGGGTCTCGAACCCGGGCTCCCGAAAGCTTACTTTCATTTGTATTGATGCAAAATAAGCTATTAATTTTTAACAACCAAGATAGCCGTGATGTAAGATGTCGGACCGCCACGTGAGAGGACCATGGTTCAAATCTGAAATTGTTAGTAATTGTTTATTTCAAGTTTATATATATTTTGCTTTTCTTTCTAACGTGACTTCTCGATAGAGCGCTTCTGGCAGGTCTCTTTTGAACAAGGAGAGCGGAAGGCCTGACAAATTTTCCCATTTCATACAAGCAATAAAACGGCTTTTGCAAGGAGTGTGGAAAGCCTATAAAAGCCTAACGCAGGCCTTCGGACTCCTGCAATTGCCCACTGGGTTTGCACGTTGCTCGATGCTCACACGCATACACATAGAAATCTCACTGCATCGTGACGGTTCCCAGTAGCTCGCGGCATCATTGACGAACTTTTTGTGATGATTTCTTAAAGGAAGTTTCTGCATGAGCTGTTGGACTTAAACAAATTCATACAAAATATAATACAAAGTAGCGGTTGTCAGCGCTTAACTTTTTCCACTCTATTAAAACCACTTCAAGATATTCATGGTTATTGTAATTCGCCGAATTCGTTCAGAGGCTAAACTGTAGAGTTCGATAATCTCACACTGTCGTGACTATCGATAGTTTTGGACTAGCTATCGATGGTTTTCGATAGTATTTAAATATTCATTGATACCACTGTTTAGGTGTCATTGCCATTGCTGTCGAATTCGTTTGATTTTGACAATTTGGTATAATTTTTTCCGTTTTGTAGAGTGAAAGCGCAGGTGATGTTTCTTATAAATGTATGAGCATTATGTTGATTTGGAAGATGCGTGATAGTTAGTTAGAAGTTGAAAAGATGGAGTAGTTTCAGTGAAGATTTGTTTTAAATTTGCACAGCTTAAAACTGACGGGAAACACGCTCGCAGGGAGACTATTCCACAACTTTACCGTACAACTAGAGAAGGAATTATCACTACAACGTGAGGTTCTGTGTGGCATCAAGGCAATGGTAAGGGAATAGGCTTGGACAGCTGCCCGAGTGGATCTGAAAACATACGGTGTGGTGGCTTCAGGCCGTTACGAAACCAACATTACGTCGATTTTAAATAAAGTTGAGAGAGGATGAAATATTTTTATCCCTTATCAAATATATCGCACGACGTTGAAATCGGTCTAGAAGCACGTTTCGATTTTAATTCCTTGACGAATTTTCTTTATATTCCTATCTACTTTTCGTTAACGAAACTTCCTAAGGACTTCGATATTGGGTTCATGCATGATAAATTCCGACGTTTCTGCATTGCGTCTTGCACGACTTTGGAACATTTGTATGAAATATTCGTCAATGAAATGTATGGCCAAATCAGCATGTTTCGTCAAGGATCAAGAAAAATCGTACATGATTCATTTGAGATTTCTTCAGGACTGGCACTACTGAGTTTCTATCAAATCACACATTCTGCAAGCCGCGCAAAGGAACTTCGTTCCAAAATTTTTTTTTTCTAAATGTTTCTTTTAATAAAAATTTAAAAAGAATTTTTGAAGATAAATTTTAGTTAGACTGTTTTGTACTGAGAGGTATGTGTATTTTTTTCAAAATTTTCTCTTGCTTTAGTTAGAAAAAAACGAAAATTAACACAAACCTATTTTTTTCTCCACACCGTAAATTTTTATAAATACTCGTATGAATTGAATTGGATTTTTTCGTTTCTTTATTTTGTCTAACGACCCTACAAAGCAAGTTGGAGACATAAAATTTAAATCAGGGCTAAAGTGTCGTAGAATGTCCCATAAGTTATTTTAATATAGACCCAAATTTTAAAATATATTAAGTATTCTTATCATTGTTAATTTTACGAACCATCTCGGCTTAGTATATATTAAAATTACGCCTGACTAACGTACATATTATACTTTATATTAAAATCATTAAAAGTTACAGAGTTTGCTTTTAATTATACGTTTGCTTAGATTAAAAATCAACAATTATCTTCTAATTTTGTTTTATTTTTGTTTTTTAACAGCAATGACAGTAATTTTCTGATACTGATCTGTTATTTTTTAAATTGAAACACTGTAATTAAATCTGAAATGAAGCTATTTGTAACACGAATTTAACTCAACAAGTAGAATATGATTTTATTAACAAAATTTGTTTTAAGACTATCATAGATAGTGAACCCACGTGCACGATTACGTTAGCAATGCATTGTACATACCCTAAATTTATTCTTAAGAAATTGGACTGATCGAATGAATTATGTAACTCGTAGCCGCGACAAATATGAGCCAAAAATTAAATTTAAAAACTTAATGCCATTAAATTATCTACCAGATTATAGTAATAAAAAACTCATTCCAAAAATATTTCTGTCTTGTATTATTATTTAACATTTTCATGCAGCTAAGAAAATACCCTTTACAAGCTGACTGTGGTTAAATAAGAGTTTTTTTACACCCACTACAGTTCTTTTTTATCATTAAATCTTATTCTCTTCAATTATTCAGTGATTCTTTATGTAATCAAAATCAAATGCTTATACAATATTAAAAGTTTGCTTGTAACTTTTCTGTACTTGATGTGATACGACTCTGACTCGTCAAGTCCAGCCTTATAACTTCACTTATATCCAAAGTTTTTGCACTTGAAGAACCTTTGCTTTTCTGATATACCAGAAATCGAACAAGTAATCATGATGACGAGAACCTACAACGCAATTTCTTTCATAAAACCAACTTTAATATATAAAGAAAGAGACTTTCGATAAGTGGCCACTTATGTAGAACAATCAGATCGATACTTGCTTACAAGTCTCTAAATATTTTTTCTGGAAAGCAACCTTTATATGTAGTTTTTGCCGTATAGCTTTTTTTAAGTTTGTAAGACTTTCGAATTCACTTAAAACTACTAACTGAACTTAAGAACCGTGCTGTAAAAATTGACTACAAGACAATAAATAGAAAATACATTATTCTGCTTTATTGTGCTTAAAAGTTTTTTAAAATCGAGGACGCAGTTCTGAAACCTTAAAATATTAAAGAGAAAGAAAATCTTAATTGTATTCACTAAGGACATTGATGACTGACTGGTTAGATCGAAATTAAATTAAAAAATCTTTCATTTTTCAAACTGATTTTAATTTATGAGTTTCTGTCTTTTGTTCACTGTGCATAAGCATATCTTAATTGGTCCTGAAGACGCATCAGCTTGTGCACTCGTCTGCTTGCATAATACGTAGCCCTTTATTGTAAATTGTTGTAACTTTTTTTAAGATCGGAGAAAATTAAATAATAAAAAAAATTTTCTAAAATTAGAGGTGAAAGGTCCTGTGCCATAAATTTATGAAAAAAATTATGAAATTATTATATAAAAAACTTTGTTTGTTGACCATATTGAATTAATATCTCCAGCGGTCTTTAAGTTATCAAAAAATTATATTTCTTTAGTCAAAATTTATTTTTTTTAAAGTTAAAATCTTGTTTCATATAAGAAAAAAATAAATATAAAAAATGGCCCTTTTTTCAAAAATTTTTCAAAAATTTCACTAAAATATCTATTTAACATTACCTTACTCAATAAAATCGGAAAACAAATAAACAAGATATTGAAAACTATCCAGTTTTACTTAATTTGTTGTTTTTCAAAATTGGCAACACCAAAACATGAAAAAATTAAGCAACTTTAGTTCTTATAATTTATATACGAACTTAAGGTCAAAGTTTCAGGCAAATCAAAAGGAATGAGGTTAATTTATCGAAAAAACTTGCATTGGGCGTGGATTGGCTGTATAGATAAAAGGTAGACAATTTGCTGTGGAAAAAATAATAATTTGTGTGTGTATGTTGAACATTTTATGAGAGCGTAGTAGGAAGTCTAATTTCACAAGCTTTTCTCGATCCCGGGATTATCGGGATTGAAAACTTTATGAAGTAAATAATTCAAAATGTTTCTAATACAATTTTTTATTATTTATTACTTGAAACTAAAAAATGTTAATTAATTCATTAATAAAGCAACAAAAACAAAACAAATTAAAGCACATTTAGGGCATTCACAATTGCATTGCTTTCAGTGTAGGTAAAAAACCCGGTGGTATTGATACCACACTTTTCAAGCAATTTTTATATATTTTTTTTTGTTTTTTCATTAAATGTCTTAAAACCAAAAGTGTGGTAATTTAAAATAGCCCAATGATATGTTTAGCAAACGTTGTTTTTAAAGTTCCATAACAATGCTTGGTTGCCAATTATTTTCTAATTACAAAAATGGAAGAAGCTCAAAATACATAGCAACAAAAAGCGATAGTGGGTGGTTCCCAACCACAAGTTCTATTTTAAAGGGTGGTCATAATTGTGATTTTCAACTAAAGCTTTGTATGCTGTAGGAACGAAAGTTTTTAGGCATTTACACAACACACCCAAAAAATATTTAGGATAAAATTACGAATAAAATCTTTGTAGAAATACAAACAGAGGCTATTCGTAGAATGTACAAATGTTTTGTACATAGTACAAACGTTTGTAGTGTTGGCCGCATGAAAAAAATTTTTTGAATTCAGCAGCGTTCGCAAATTTGTTCGTATATTTGTAGATGAAACGAATGCATTTGTAAAATATACAAATTTTTTTTTTGTACAATGTACAAACGGTCATTTGTAGTCATTCGTAGGCTGAAAAGAACAAACAGCTTTGTAGAATATAATAATTGTTTTGTACATAGTACTAAGCTTTTTTTTGGGTGCACGTACTTACCATAACGTATTTGTTGAATGTGTTAGTTAAACATAATTATGGAATGTCAAATTTCCACGCCAATTAAATGAAAGAACATATAAAAGACAGCGAAATTTTGACATTTTAATTCTCCAATCATGGTTGTGAACTTGGCTGCATTGAACAAAATTTTCAGTTCAACAGCGTACTAACCAACGAAAAAAAATGTCGCTTCCTCTTTGCTGTTTAGAATGCAATGCATTTCTTACGGAAGATTTCTTTTCGCTTCTACAGAATACTAAGCTTATGGCAAAAAAACCACAACACCACACAATTGTTAACACCCTTATTGTTAATAAACACAAAAAAACTTAAATAATATCAACGACTAGCAATTGTATTAGTTTAAAGACCAAAAAATAAATAAAAAAATAGAATAGTTTAAGGTATTATTAAATAAATGTTAAACATTTTTTTTTTAACATGGGCTGGAATGTATAAAAAGTGAGCATCGAGTCGGAGCAAAAGTTCACTTTTTATGCATTGCGATTGTATTCATGTTTTTTGTGTTTAAAGCAAATTAAAGTTAGAAAATACTAATCAAAATTCAATTTTTTCTTTTATTATTTTTAAAGTAAATCATTAAGCTGATCAACGCGTCTTATTTTTCATTAGAGAGTTTTATTCGGATATTATTATAAATAAAACGCCCTGATGAGAAGTACCGTTCTGATTCTATGCTAGTGACCGATTCGACCTTTAACAAAGTTTCAGCCAAAATTCTTTGAAATTCCGAAAGAGGGACATCTTGTCATTATATCTCGAGCGTCCACCTTTTCAATTCCATCACAATTTTTTTTAAAAACATTTTAAAGTTGTAAAGTAGGAGTTCTGGTATTCCAAGCTTTAATAATTTTTTACATATGCCTAAGGTGTCCAAATTTTAAAATGAAATGCTTTTTTGTTCAATAAAATTAAATGCAAAATTTAAATGCGCCAAAAGATTTTTAAAAAAACTATTTAACGTGTGTTTATTGCAATGGAGAAATCAATTTTTCATAAATTTTGCACAAATATTAGTTTCTTTATTTTTTTAAAAATAGTAACCAAGAGAAATCCTTAACTTATTTTGCAGGAGTCGTTAAAACTGTTAAATACCTTTCCATAAAGTTAAAGATAAATGAAATCAGTTACAAATTGGAAAAAAACAGAAGTTATAAAGTGTTTCTTAAATTGACAATCACCGAATTTTTTTATAAAATATTATCAATAAATATCAATTAATAAATATCAGAAATAAAATATTAAGTTTTTACGATAAATGTTCAAATTTTGATTGAATATATATGTTCGTGTGTATTGTGAATTGTGTTATGTTGCTGATCCTTACAAATGCCTCATCCGGTTTCAAAAACCAACACAAATCAGCAATAAAAGATTGCAAATTTTTGTTCTTGTACCGCTCCTTCATAATTTCTGCCGTTTGATGGAAGCGCTCGACTTGTTCATTAGACTCGGTTGGAATTTGCTTTTCGAATACATCCATATGATGGTGCAGAAAGTGTATTTTCAGCGATATTCGAATATTTAGCTGGTTAAACGCTTTCATTAAATCGGCGACTATACTTCGGTAATTCTTAACGCGGTGTTTCCCCAAGAATCCTTTGAACGTTGCCTTCACCAAATCCCAAGCAACCAATTGTGCATCGGACAACGAATTATTAAATTCTACACTCTTCATAAGCCTGCGAATATCAGGGCCAACGAGTACTCCTACATAAATAAAAAAACAAGTTTAATCTATGTGCTGATCATGTTGTTAAATGTGAGTTTATTTACTTACCTTTTTTTATTTTAGCATAACTGATGTGAGGAAAAACCACGCGTAAGTATTAAAAACCAAGCGAATCTAATAGTAAGGACTATATGAAGTTTTTCACTACACCAAGCTTGATGTGAAGTGGAGGCAACAGGATTTTACCCAATTGGGTGCCCAAGAAACATTTTTTTGCATATCAAGAGCAAAATAACTTTCATAAGCGTTTTGAACTTCATCTGAAATCGCGCGCCGATATGTATTGAGAGTATATTTACCACACTCGTTACAAAAGGTATTTATTTCAACGTACATCATGAATTAAACAAAAACCCTGAAAAGTATAACAAATGGTAAGCCCATTGTTTGAGTAACTCGTCTGAGCACATTTTGCAATTTTAGATCAACAAAAAGAACAGAAAATTTTACTTAAAAAAGAAAAAACAGTTTCAAAGACAACTTTCAAGATTTGTCTTAGAATAAATGCTATGTACTTTAAAAAAAAAAGACTTTTGAGTATTAAAATTGCATAATTGAAAAAGCACAAAAAAAATTAGTTTTACCAACGTTAAAACACTCACATTTATCTCACAGCAATCTTGTCGCCGATTTATTGGAAGGGTTTCTTAAACTCAGAAATCGAATAAGTAATAAAACTTTTATTATTCGCATTACAGTCATTATATATCGCCTTTTTTGTTTTGTATAAAAATTAAATTTGTAAATGTGGCTTTTAGTATTTGCTTTCTAACAAGCTATAGATGATTAAAATCCGTTATCATTTGGTTAAATGGCAGCAGTTTGTATGATTCGAACGCATATCAGAAAAATCGGTGATTGTCATCTTCAAAAACACCTTAAAATTTCTGCCATTTTTATAATTTGTTACTGATTTTATTTACCTAAGACTCTTTAAAAAGGTTTAAACGATTCCTGTAAAATAAATTGATAAATTGAGGATTTTGGTTGAACTATTTTTAAAAAATAAAGAATCACAAGCATTTGTGCAAATTTTATGAAAAAATTATTTCTCCATTGCGAAAAACAGACTTTTTATATTTTTTTTTTTAAAAATCTTTTAGGAAATTAAAATTTTGGGCTTAGTTATACTGAACATAATCCAAGTTGGAATACCAGAACTCCTACTTTACAAATTTAAAAACTTAAAAAAAATTGTGATGGAATTGAAAAGTTGGGCTGATATAATAAAAAATGTACCTTTCTCGGAACTTCTAAGAATTTTTGCTGAAACTTTCTGGCGGTCTCACCGTAAATCGTAAGCAATTTGTAGGTTTCGATCAAGATTGCCTTCACCACAAAACAAAATTATTTCCTAAGTCAGAATATCTGACTTTTTTTTAAATACATAGCTTATTTCCCGATGTTGTAAATCCTTCTAAGATTTTGCAAATTATTTGCTCCAGTGATTCATACTCATTGTCCTAATAATCTTTTTTAGCCTCAATAAAAGGTTTTTCTAATTCTATATTCCTATCAAATTAAATTGAAATGTTAGCATTTACATAAATATTTGTAAAAAGGGGCTTAAATCGTCCGGGATCCTAGGATTGACTTCCCTAGAGTATAGTGTTGTGTAGAAAATTAAACAACCTGTACATAAAAAAGTGTTTCAGACAGACCATTAAAATTTCTTATTAAGAGTGGAATAAGGAATCATCTTGCAAATATTTAGAAATTTGTTATGCTAGATTGGACAAATCGTATGAAGTAGGCTTCATTTCATTTAAAACGTCCAAATAAAACAACAATCACTCTTAAATGAATTTAAAGCCTACAATAGCTTAAATAAAAGAAAAAAAAAATATATATATAAAAGTCAACAAATGAGAAAAAGAATAAAAAAATATATAAAAAACAACGAATATCATGTCGGGGCAACTAAATCCCAACATTACTTCGAGTTGCTTCCAACAGAATGACGCCAGTCGTTGAAAACCAGCTGGCACAAGGAAATAAAAAATAAAAAACTCATACACAAACAAAAACAATACTGCCAACTCCAAAACAGGCATAATTACAAAATTTAATTTTTAAAAAATGTTCAAAGCAAGAGGGCGCCAACGATTGTTCTCCATTTTGGTCAATTTCATTTCATAACATTTCCATTCTTTGTTTTCTACTTGCTTCTTGTTTCTGCTACCTTGACTGTTTTTTGTGAATTTGTTCTAAATTTTTTTTACACTATTGTTCAATTATTCCTTACCGCGTGCATTTAACAAGGTTCCATGTGTTCTGGAGGTAGGGTATAGAAAAGTCTAATATGCAAGTATAAATAAAGTGCAACGGATTTCCCAGTCATAAGGAGATGTAGTGTGGTTGGAGAACAGCTAAAAGCTGACTGTAAGTTGGTGTCCCCAACCGTGTTGTTGTCAAACTTTCTGAGCACTTATTTTTTCTGTACATACTTTACTATGTTGTTGTTGTAGTTGTTGTTTTTGTCGGTATTATTGTTTTTGTCGGTATTGTTGTTTTCGTCGTAAAGCGACATCTACCGGTCGGTGAGTCAGTGAAGCGCTCGTTGCAGGAACAAATAAGCAGCAAGTAAAACAAACTTTGGCATCATTCAGCTCCCGAGTGGTTTAAATTAATGAAAAAAAAAGCAAATGAAAATAAAGAAGCAAAAAGAAAAAAAAACTTTGTGGAAGTGAAACAGTTATGTAACTAAGTGTGTATGAGAAAACAAAATAATAGAAAATTGGCAAGAATTGTATCGGATACATATATTGGAGTGTATCGACTTGTATAGGAAAAATCTGACCCCCGATTCCGGTACCAAAATTAAATAGTACAAAAAAAATCCTTACGATTGATATACTTTTTTTTTCCCTTCTGTAGTGGAATTCTGTAACACATTTCGGTCAATATTCGGTGTCGCAAAGTTCTGTTTGCGATAATTTTCGGAAAGTGGTATTCAGTACATACTTTTTTCCGATTTTGTCGGTGAAAGTATCGGAAGTTTGTCGCAAACGAATCGCACAACTTGCGATGAATATTTTGTTGACGAAAAGTGAACCGAAAACATATGTAAGTTTTTGACATTAAAATTATTTAAGTTAAAATTAATTCAGCAAATTTTCTTCTATATTTGTTGTTAACGAAAAGTGAACCGCAAACATCTGTAAGTTTTTAAAATTAAAATTATTTAAAATAAATTTAATTCTGTAAATTTTAATCTCTATTTTTTGTTTCTTAGCTTAAAATGGCTTTTAGTTATTTGACAATGGATGCTACGCTCCAAGCGACTGAAGCTCATGTTCGTGAAAGAAATTTGGAACGAGCATATCTTCGAAGAGTTGATTCTCCTTTTGATTTGGAGTTGAATAAATTCAAAAAGCTGTATCGTATCACGCCGGATATAACGCATGAGCTCATCGACTCATTAGACGACCATCTACAGCGAAATAGAATCACTGGTCTATCAGCTGAAAATCAAGTAAATTTTTTTATAATGAATATTGGAGCTTTTCCATTTTTTTGTAGGTTTTTGCAGCATTACGCTTTTATGCGACTGGCTGCTACCAACGCCCCGTAGGTGAGCAGCATGGAATTTCGATGAGCCAGTCATCCATAAGTCGATCTAGTCATCGAGTTACGGACGCAATAAATTCTAAAATTTTTCGACCAAATGTGAGATTCCCAGTAACGCAGTTAGAGCGAGAGGCAGCACGCTCTGTTTTTCGTCATGCCCGAGAGCCTTTTGATGGTGCCATAGGTGCAATTGACTGCTCACACGTGGCAATTATCGGCCCAAAACGCCATGAAGAAGCTTATGTAAATCACCATGGATACCATTCCATTAACGTCCAAATGGTAAGATATACACAGAAGCAAGCATTTTGTAAAATTTTTATATATTTTATTTCAGATTTGTGACCCAAATCTGAAAATTCTAAACGTCAACGCAAGATATCCTGGCGCCCGACATGACTCGTATATTTGGGGCTCTTCTGCTATTCGCGATGTTATGAAACGGGCATTTGATAATGGGGATCATCGAACTTTCTTAATAGGTTTTTACTATAAAATTTAGTTTTGTGTGACGATATACCCTATTATAAATTTTCAGGAGATTCTGGTTATCCTCTAGAGCCTTGGCTATTGACTCCTCTACCGAACCAGCCTGAGAATTCGCCCAAGTTTCGATATAATGAAGCCCTTTGCAAATCTAGAAACTGTGTAGAAAGGCTTTTTGGCGTTCTTAAAGGAACATGGAGGTGTCTATCGCAACAAAGGGTCCTTATGTACGAACCTGGTTTTGCGGGGAGGATTGTTAATGCATGCACTGTTCTGCATAACATGCGCATACGAACAGTTTTATCAGAGGAACCAGAAAACTTAGTTCAATCAAATAGTAACAGTGCCTCGCAGATTCAACTTTTTCAAGAAAACGGAGAAAACCTTCAACCGTCAGCTTTAGCAAGGCGCATTCAAGAACGCATTATTTCAGCATCGTTCACTTAAAATAGATTTTTAAAGAAATGTTAAATATGTAAATTAATATTACATTAAAATCACTCATACTCCACGGAATGTTGTCGATAAATTCGTTTATTTATTCACAAAAGTTTCTTTTACATATAAATCTTTAAGTACCATATAGTAAATGATAAACACTGTGAGACACGAAAATCTGTATTTGATGACTTTAACGTTTTTTACTTAATTTTAGTATGAGGAGTCTCGTGGTGAAATTCGTTTTGCCACTTTACCGAACACTTTAGAGCAAAGTATTTGCTTTAAATATTTATAGCTCAGAATCAAAAAGTACTAAAGATATACACTAATTTTCATTTTGATAATTCTTTGACGATTATTATTTTAACTTTGGTTTCTTCAGAAAAGTTTTCTATTATTCTCTCCACAAAAAGTATAGCTTAATGGCTAGTGAAAGTTTTTAAGACAATTTCCAACGATTTTTCACATTTATTTGTTCAGCAAAGTTGGTGACCATAATAATAGAAACAACTTTTCTGAAGAAACGCATATTATAAGTAATTTTTGATCCTGAGTTATAACTCTTTAAAACAAAAATTTTGCGCTAAAGTGTTCGATAAAGTAAACCACGAGACTCCTCATACCAAAAAAAAACTAAAAAAGTTAAAGTTATCTAATACAGAGAAAAATGGACTAAAAAAAAAACGCAGTGTAATCTAACAAAAGTATTCAAAAAGAATTTACATTTCATTGAATTAAAAACTAGTATTTATAGTATAACAAGAAAGCAAAAGTTCATGTAAGAAAGGGATAGAGTTAAGAATAAGAACTGGAATTGAAAGGATTAAAGAAAAATATGAATTTAATAATTTAGTACTTAATTTTATTTCAGCCAACTGTATCTGTGTGGCTAACAGCAGTAAAATGCTCCATTATGCTTTGCATACTTGAAGCATAGCTTTCAAACGTTGCTAATAAACGTTCAAATGCATTTGCTTGCATTTTGTTCGCCTCTGCTTGCATTTTTAGTGATTCTGCAATAATCTAAAATATAACAATAATTACATTAAACCGTTTTAATATAAAAGCAATGTAAATAAATGATTTCTTTCTGATTTACCGTCAAAGCATCTGCTTGCTGCTTTGCAATTTTCACAAATTGCTCTCGCGAGTCGTCCGCTGCTGAGACTCTCCTTTTGCATCCTTGTGGTCTTGGCACCTTTTGCTTAGCTCGTGCTGAGCTCGGCGGCTGTTGCTCTTCCACTTGATCTTGTTGTCCAGATTGCTCTAGCTGGGCTGAAACAACAATAGGGCTGAGATGAAGTATATCATCTATGCCCTCTTCTAAAGCAAGTTGCAGTTCCTGAAATCATATATTAGACTTGTTAATTCCTTCATTATAAAAAATGAGCAATTTAGCCCTTGAAAAAACTTTGAACGAGCTTCTTATTATCAATTGTGTTATTAAAAGTGATAATACAATTGACCAAGAACTGGATCTATAAGTTTTATGCCCGAGGCATTCAACGGCATTGAACGGCCAACGTTACTATTTATATTGTTATTGTTATTATTTATTCTTACTTGCTCATCAGGGTGACTTTCAGCACACTCTGTGCTCCCTTCAACGTACTGGGTGCCCACGACTTCTAGTACTCGCAAATCCAGCTCCGAAAGCGGCGCTAGGCTGATTGGCTGATTACCAGTGGCCGCAACCTGCTTACGGCGTTGTCTGCTCTTTATAGAGGTGCGACTTTTAAGGTCGCGCCAGACCTGAAAGGCAAATATAATTAACAATAAACCTGCAAATACAATAATTAATTGATAATAACTTACTATTTGCCATTGTGTATCTGTTTTCACAGCACCTTGGACCGCGTTCAAAATCTCCGTCAACTCCTTCCACTTTTTTTCCGTTTCTGCACGGCCATGCAGAGAGCAAAACTTGCCTTCCGCGAGGCCTTTATTTAGTTGAAAAAAATCAAGCATTCTTAAATGTTGCTCCAAAGAAGCTCTAGCCGCTTTAACCATTTTGAATTGTTATTTAAATTTAAATTTAATTTGAATAAATTTGACATTTATCACCGACAAATAAGTAGTGTTGCCACTTTTTTTCACATAAATTCGTAAACTTTTTTCGACCGAATTTTGTCGCAAAGTACAAGTTAGTGAATACTGTTTTCGGTATGACAACCGAAAAAAGTCGCAAATTGCGATTCCGATCGGAAGTTGCGAAAGATTTACAGAATCCCACTACTGAACAGATTTTGGCGTCCGAATTGTATTTTTGTGCATTTCTGAACAAATTTTGTATTGGAGACCCATAAATGGTTGAATTAAAAAGAATATTTGGCTAATTTATCAATATAAAAACATAGCACTGCAAATTCTAATGTCATATGACAAATGTATTAACCAAATTTGACGGTTTTTTTGCAAAAAAAATCTACTTGTTATTTAATATAATTATAGTTTTTTTTTTTTTGGTTTTTTATATGAAAGTTTTTTCACACTTTTGGGCTTATTTTAGTTTAATGCAAAAGTAAAGTAGATTTTGGAACTATTTTTGTTAACAAAATAACAACATTTATATTCCTTAGCTTCCAATATATCAATATAACATCAACAATTTTGACCGAAATGTGAACACTGTTGCACTAAAAAGGTTCTCAAATCTAACAATCTTTCTATTTATAACTTTTGGGCTCCAGATACGGGACCTTTAATTTTTACCCCACTTTGAGGTAGTTTTTTCAGCTTGATAAAAACTTACGGCGAAAAACCGTTGATTTTTGGCGAAAAAGTTATTTCTTCAAATCAAAACCGCCGGCAAACGGTTATACCGATTTCGATATCCTTTTTGATTTAAGATATTCTCGAATACAACTCCCAAAATATGAGTGTGCATTTTTTTCGATCCACCTTATTAAGCAGCTACTGAAATATTTTATGCTAGATTTTTCTCATACAAAAATTTTAGGTTTTCTTCTCATATTTTGCTATTTTGTTTCTTTACTGAAGAACTGACAAAATCCAAAGTCTGTTAGTAAAATGCTCAATTTATTCGTCTTATAACTGATATATTGGCATATATTTTATCTTTGTACGTGTAATATTAAAGGCTGTAGGTATATCCCAAAGTGTCCACTAAAAACGATACATGATCTTAAAAAATTTGTAAAAATGATCTCCATACAAACGGCACTGTAAGACGTAAGTAGTCAGTTTTTTGTGGGCCCATGTGCACTGCGACTCATGGGATCTATTGTGCATGCCCCTGATTAACTATCCACATTTTAGCTTTTAATACATTTAAGCACTGTTTCTGGCTTGGTGTTCCAAATTGTTGCTGTAAGACGTAATTCTACGTTCAAAAATATAGACGTTAACGTATTCAGGTCCTATATAAGTCTAAATAGCTCAATTTTAAACAAAATCCATATTTTTTGCTGTCCACTTCACGCGAAATCCCTTATAATTCATTTAAAACAAAGAGTACAAAGTTCAAGTTACTAAATCAGCTGAATTTTTTGTTGTTTTGTCTCGTATGAAATAATTTTATTTAATATACTACAGCATACTACATAATATACTATCAAGATGCTGCCGGTCTCCAAGTGACGGCACCACCACTTTCAAAATGCATGACATTGCTGACGGGTGGCAACCTTAACATGAACACACCATAAATGTCAAATCGATCTGTCGATGAATAGTGACGTTGCAGTATTCTTAATTCAACAACTTTTGGTATTGTTATAAAAATGGGTAAAGAAGAACTTTCTGCCTTGATGAAGCATTACTATTTGCGTTACAAAAGTTAAAAAAAAAAACAAAAATAAAAGCTCGATAAATATTATGGTGACTCTGCTACGTCGTACACGGTTAAAAATCTTGGAATAAATTTTAAACTTTTTTGGATTACATATAGGACAACACCAAAAAAAAAGATTACTTTTCAATCCAAGGAAGAGTTTAAAATTTTGTAATCCTAAAAGGATTAGTTTTTATTCCATAAAAAGTTTAAAATTTTTAAAATACATGTTAGCAAAAAAACAAAAAACAATATAGACTTAAACATAAACTTAAAATAAAATAAAGTCTGACCATCTCCTGATTTGAACTCACGTTCTCTCGTCTGCCAGTCCGACATCTTGCACAATCATCTATCACAGTTGCTAACAAATTTTTGCTCATTTTGCTTCATTATGAATGCAAGTTAGCTCTCGGGAACGTGAGTTCGAGACCCAGCTGAATTCTGTGTCCAAAAATAGTTCACAACTTAAACTCTTTGTAGATTTAAATTAAATTAAACTAAAGTAGGTATTAAAAAATAGTGCTTTTCGGATTAAAAATTCATTTAATCCAAAGATTGGATTGAAAATTAGTCCAACCTTTTTAACTGTGTATTAAGCCATAAAATATTGGATTGCAGAGTTGAAAAGAGGTCGAATCAGCACAAAAGATGAATATAACGGGGGAGCACCAAAAACAATGACCACTCCAGAATGTATTGGAAAAATCCGCGACTTCGTATTGAAAAATCCAAAAGAGCGTGAGATAGCTACAGCCGTAGAAATATCAAGATGGTCAGTGGTTTCTATTTCACATGAACATTTAAGTATGAGAAAGCTGGCTGCAAGATGGGTGCTGCGTCGGTAACAATTAATCAAAATTATGAACGTGTTCACACTTCCAAACAATGTTTAGATATGTTTAAACAAAATCCGACTGATTTTTGCATTAAAGAGTGACCATGGATGAAACATGGTCTCACCAAAATTTTAAATCAGCGAAAGAGTGAGTGGGTCCTATTGGAAGTGTACCAAAACGAGTGAAGACTCAACAAACGGCAGAAAAGGTGTTGGCGTCGGCTTTTTAGGATTCAAGTGGCATTTTGTTCATAGACTATTTGATAAAAGAAAAAACGATCAACAGCGAGTATTACAGCAAATTATTGAATCGATTGAAGAACGATATCGCAAGAAAAGGACCCGTTTTTCATATTTTTTCAAACTGCTTCAAACTGCTTTCTTATCTCCCATATTTTTCAAATTTGGCCACCAAACGACTATTATCTGTTTCCGAACTTAAAAAGGTGACTCCAGGGAAACAGATTCGCGATGAATGAACAGGTCAAATTGGAAACTGAAGCGTATTTTGGGGATCTTGAGGAACCTTACTATTAAAAAAATCGGTGGAATTGGGTTTTGAAACAGTCAAAAATACTCGCATAGAACGTTGACTATTTTTTTATGTTTTGCGAAAATATTTTAAATTTACGTTTTTTGAACTGACTAATTGCAATTTTTACTCAAAAAAATATGGCACTGACCCTTCCACAGAATGCAACTTGAAAGCTTGACAAAAGCTTCTCGCGAAACCATAAGATTTTCCTCTATCAAAAATTGCTTAACGCGTCTAAGACGTTTTCACTTAAAAAAAAAAAAATAGACAACATTCGATGCGTATATGTGTGACTTTTTCAAAACCCAGTGGCAAACGGATGCATCCGTCTTAGAATACGTCGTTCAAGACAGCACTCAGTCTTCGAGGACAGATCGCTCCAATCTTATAGCTGTGCTCTAAGACCATTTCTAACATATTAGCCCAACGACTTGCGCGACTATACTTCGCCACGTCTGTACGCGTTCGCTTAAAACCAGTACACGTCTGCTTGTGTTTGCTCTAGGGCTTTGAATCCCGGGATTCAGAACCAATTTCTGAAAATTTTTATATTTTCGGGATTTTTATTCACAAGAAAATATAAAAATTTTCAGCAACTACAAATGCAACTGCAATGTAAACGATGGTTTTTCTTTAACCCTTTCAGTGGATTTTCCAACTTTATATTCGACACGTCTGAAAGTAATTTTTATTTTTATTTTGCAGCACTTTTCTTAACTCAAATCGATTCTATGAACCAACACGATAAAAATAAATTTAGAGAGATATTTGCCATTAAAGTCAGTTTCATTTTCTATTGTGTGCCGAAGAAAAGCAAAAAAAAAATTTGTTGGCCTATTTTATAAGAAAAAATCAACTGGACAAAAAAAAAAATCTAATTTAGGTTTTTTTATCTTTTCATGGCTTTAATGATAACAATATTATGAGGGTTAAAAAAACAAAGATCTGAAGGGTTGAAAACCTTTCAAGGGATTAAGAAAACGAAAAGGAAATAAATGATAGGAAAATTACCACAGAAAATTTATTTTGTTCTTTGTTTAGCCTATCCATTGAAAGGGTTAATATCGAAATCACCCTTTTCTTTTTTTATCTCTCTATACACTTTGAATATCCATTTTTTAGTTTGTTTTGGTTGTGATCTTAAAAGACTCTTGTTACTAGGCTGTTTAACTTTCAAGAAATTTTTTAATTAACAAGATTTATAATTATACTATAGTTTTTTTAATATAAAATGAATTTTTCATTCACATCATACTTTTTACTAACAGCTCACTAATTTATTTGAATATGAAGTTTTGTTTTCATTTTAAAATTTTTTTAAAGATAAATTAATGTTGTTTGTTTTCCCTCTAATTATTTACGTTTATATTTTTATGTTTACAGCAAAGTGATATATTGTTTAATATTTGTAAATATTTTTTATTTTCAGTCTGAAATAAATGCTTAACTTTTCTGATATATAAAAAATCATAACGTTTTTTACTAATTAATCTAATTATGTAATCTAAATACTTAAAAATTTAGCATATATCTTTAATTAAGAACCGTAAAGGTTATGATTTTTATTAAAAAAAGTCATCATACCATAATAGTTATTTTCTAATTTATTTTTTTTTTAATCTGGTTTAATCAAGTGTTGTATACTTTTCAATGATAAAATTAACTAGTGTTTCCTCTGAAAATAAAAAATGGAATCTCTGAATTCGACTTTATCTTCCAATTTTTGTTGAATTTTTTTCCTTAGATTTTTTTTATATTACAGCTGTCTCGTAAATCTTGACTGCATTAGCTTTCGTATTGATGTTATCTTTGAAACCTTTAAGTGTTTTGAATATTTTAAGTATAAATAACGATTGCGTTTGGATTTATTTTTTAAGAATAATGAAATAAAAAAAATAATATGCAATACTTCTTGCCAAAACGCAGCAATTAAGAGAAAGAGTTATTAACGGTATTTACTTTTAACACAGGAAAAGCTATATATTCAAATTTTGGCATTTCGGGATCCCGGGATCACGAATTTCATATCTCGAAATCCCGGGATTTGTTTAAACTCTTCGGGATTGAAAGCCCTAGTTTGCTCTATATTTGTGCCTCATCGCGCTCTCCATGCTTTATGCTTTCCACTCTCTTTCATACGCTATATGTTGTTACTGCATTGTCTTTAACGACGGCTTCCAAGACAACGTCTTCGAAGTCTACTTTCGCCACTAGGTAGTTTTCTTTATTTTAGTATTAAAATAATTGAAATTCTACAAAAAATCGTTTTCTCTGTTTTTTACCTTTTTAAATTTTTGGGTTTTATGTTTGTTTATTGAATGTAAATCTTAAAGCAAACCAAAGACATGCAGTGCAAATTGTGGACAAAACTACTTGGAACGCTTCATATATTAATGACATGCTTAGAAAATTTTAATGACGCAATAGAGTTTAGTTTTCTTGCTCTTAATTGTTCTTACTCGGCACTTTTATGGGAAAGTATTTTGCTTTTGATCTCTCAATTTCCGGTTCTGTAAGAAGCAAGCTGTCATTATTTTAAAATTATCTTAAAAACACGGCTTGATAGAAATGCAAAATTATGATATGCACCCATCCTGCAGCTGTAGTTGAATTGAAAAAAGCTTTATAAAAGTTTTGTTGTGATATGTCCTTACTATTTATCGTATTTATAATACTGGTGTGATTCACTGATTCCGCTGATAGGCGTTACAAAGAGCGCAAAAAAACAAAATATCTTTTAAAATATTTACCAAACAATAATTAATTAACCTTCTAACAGCAAAGGCCGTTGAAACGATCGGGTCAAGGTAATATTTTATTTTATTTTCAAGTACGATATAGTCAAAAGAACCTGTAATTAATTTATAAGGTAGAAACAACTTTCTGAACAAGCGCTAGGTAAAAAGTAGTGAAGCCCGTCTTTCTCTAGACGGTTTTTTCGGTTCTTATGTAAAAACATCGCAGGTAAATTTTATCTAAAGATTTATACAAAACAAGTTTTTTGAGGAAAAAGAATGAAAAACTGTTATAAAACATATTATTTTCTACATTGGTAGTCCCAGAAATGATTTTTATCGATTGTACCGCATAAATGCAGGTGGTATTTGAAACAAACAACTTGTTTATCAGACCTTTTGCAATATTACCACTTTGTTTAGCTTTTTCTATCTAAACAAACTAGAAAATGATCGACATCATCGAACCGGAAATCAGCAACTTCGACATGGACGCATAGTAAGCTGTTTTTGGGATTCAATTGATTCGTTCGTTTAATTTGTTACACTCAAAGAAATATTCTTAGTGAAATTTATACATAGCTTTTGTTAATCCCTAAAAAAACGAAATTGTCCAATCCATTCAATTTTATCAAAAATGCTTTATTTTCTGTAAATTCAAAAGAAACTTTATCCATTTGATTAAAAACAGCAACAAATTTAATGCGTTGTTTTGAAGAAATGGTTTTATTAATTTGAAATATACGTTTGTTAACTTGATATTAGCCTACACGCAGAGAAAACACATAGTTGCAACAACCATGTTATAAGAGAAACACAGTATGATTCGGCTAATGATTGTTAACACCATGTTCTTAAACATATAATGATTTCCATGACCATGGTAAAATTATTGCAGCAACTATATTAAAAAAAGGATTTTTTTTGTAGGAACCGTCGATGAATCAAACGGTATTTACAACAAACACACAAACACATTCTGTGCATTTTTGTTTTTGCTTTCTTTTCTTCTGCTGCAATTTGGACGCAAATTGAATTGCATTCTTTTAAGAAAAGAACATAAAAAGTAAAGCATAAATTAGCGATGAAAAATTATTAAGTACCGATTGCAACCATGTCTTTTCTCTGCGTGTATTCACGCTGAGAAACTCGTCAATCAATAGGAATAAAATTTCATAGTTTTAATAAATAATATTAACAAACTACTTTGTTGGCTTGATAAATAGATTTGTTATACTGAAGAAATAGTTAATGTTATTGATAATCGATTGAGTCAAGTGGACAAAATTTCAATTTCATAATGATAAAATGGTTTATCAATTTCAAAAACCTTTAGTAATGAAAACAGAAAGAAATGCTTGGTATTTCAGTGGCTTTATTTGCCTTTTTCAATCATGTACAAAATAAAGATAAAATTCGGGAAAGCTTAAAAATACAGTACAATTTTTTAAGTCGAGGCTAACTTGTGTACGTGGAAGCTAAGTGTGTAAATGTGATCTTGTGAAATAAATTTTTCTTGTTTTCATGTGAACCAATTTTACTATAATGCACCTTCGACATATGAGGGACTTCGACATTTTTGGCTTAGTTTCTAAATGCATTTATCATTACCGATGACAACAAATTGAGCATCTTTTTCAATGAATTCGGCAGCATTTTTAATTATTTATTTGCATTGACATAAACAGCGCTAATAACGAAGAGCATGGATAATATCAACGTTTGTGAGTTCTATATTTATATTTATAAGTATGTTTGTAATATAAAAAAAGTAATAAAATTTTTTAAGCAGAAAATGAAAACATTTGAGTATTATTAATAAAAAATAAATTTTCAACAGAATAGAAAATTCAACAAATTATTTTTCATGTTGAAATATTCTGTATTCATATTGAGATATGTTTTTATCAAATTAACAATAAAAACGCAATATTCGTGATAAGCTTTTATCAAATTAAAAAACCCATTTATCAAATAAACAAAATAAGATTTTGTCATTACGATTGTAACTTATCACCTTAAATCTAATTGACAAAAGCTTTTGTTGACTGTATATTAGACCGGATTGAAATTAAAATTCTGCCGTTCGGGGTCTCAAAAGTAAGAGGAACTCATAAAAATGATTGCTGCATACTTTTTTTTCAAATCGGAGAAAATCCGCCGAAGCAATTTTGATTCTCCTGAAGGTCCTTTTTGTTAAAAAAAAACATGTTTTTTGCTTGAAACTTTTTATTTTTCACAGAATGCATACCCAAATCTGCTAAAATGTTAAATTTCTTACTCATACCAACATTTTGATATAAAAAAGTTTTTTAAATTTTGCTTCATTATAACTCTTCTGAACCAGACCAAAAATTTAATTTTTTGCTATTTTTATAAACACTGTTTTTTTAAAACTGCAGTAAATTTAGCACACAGCCTTAACTCGCAGCAACAAACATAATGGCACTTCTTGCACTGTTCTTATAGTTTTTTCAGCTGAATTTATGTCGATCACCTGTTTACGTCGATAACATTGAAACAGGTTGCTGTATATACTATAATCGGAAACAAAAAAGGCGATTATTTTCTTTACTTACACCTTTTTTCTAATTTACATTAAGAAACGACTGTACAATTTTTCGCATAAAAATTAATTCTGAAGATTTAAGAAAATTCATAAACTATCAGACTCAGTTTATTTTTTTTTATTATAGACACAAACCAATTTTTATTTTCCAACTGGAAAAACTACTAGAAAATTTAGGAAGTTGGGTGTCTATTTTTCTTTTTTTACAAATTTGATTTCCATATGCGAAGTGCAAGTAAAATTTTTACCAGTAACCAGTAAATTCAGTTTAAAACTAAAAAACAATTTTTGATTGTGAAAAAAATATTCCTTCATTATAAAAAGCATGGTAAATTTTTTCATATTTTTAAAGTGGTCTCTAACTTAAAATTTAACATGTTCTTAAAAATTCCAAAATTAAAAAAAAATATTATCTAAAAGTGTATATTAAAATGTTTATATTAATGACTCTCGAGTAACACCGGGTATTTCAGCTAGTATTAAATACAATTGTATTAATACAATACAATACAATTTAGTAGAATATAACGGTTCATTTAATAAAAAAAATTAAATACGATATAAAAAAGGCTATAAAATCAAAAATATTATTGCAAATGATTTGTAGCGTATATCGTGTAGAGTGCAATTTAATTACGTTCTAAATAGCATGATCAATTGAATAATGACAAGGATATAGATTTTTTTCGCCTTCTGAAACAGTCTGTCTAGTCTGCTGTGTGATTGATTTGTGACGGTGGTTTTTTTCTATTTGCTGAGGTCAGCTCAGCCGTGCCAGGGTCAAATGAAAGACCACGAACTTCTACAAAAATAAGAAAACAGAGCAGATTTCCAGTTAAATTCAATTTCTTTATTTATAACTTCGACTTAATATCAACTTATTAAACTTAATGTAGTGCAGTGTCGTGTGTCTCGCTCCAGAGTACGACATTAAAAAAAATCAAAAAAGTGTGTCGACTCTGGTAGATGCAAACCAGAGATGATTTGCTCCAGAGTTCTGTGCACAGAACCGGAGTCTAACTCCTTGAGCTTACCTAAAAGGAATGCTGACTTGGTTGGTTTCGTGCCGCCCATTTATATTATGTGGTGTGAAAACCAGTTAGGAATTATATGTTTGCCGTGTGTATTTGAAGCTACTCTTTTGTGTTATTTTGTCATAAGTAAGTATGTGTGTTTGTGTGTCGTCGGTTTGTTTTATGGTGTCATGAATATGTATGTAGCGTGTGTCTGTATGTATGGTTTAGTGGCGGGTGCAGTAGTAAGGTATTTGTTGTCGCTGTTATTTTGTCATAAGTAAGTATTGTGTGTCGGTATGTTCGACAGCTGCAATTTAAAAAAGTTACAATGATAATTTAATAACTTAAGTTATAACAATTATTTAAATTAGTTTAAAGATAATAATGAATGGTATTTTTAATGTCACATAATGATAATTATATAGCTTAAGTTATAATATAATAATTATTTAAATTAGTTTAAAGATAATAATGGATTGTATATGTAATGATTGTAACGTCATGTTACAGACTCTTTACAGAGTTGTTGTGGTTGATGTTGTCTTCTTCAAAATGTACTTGAGCTAAAAATCTCGTAAATAAAATCCAGTAAAATCAAAGAATAGATTACAATTAATTACAAAAACATTTTGTTGTTGTGTTTCACAAAACAAAAACAAAAACACACTTTGAAATCGTGACGTCCCAGATATCGTTATCGTGCTTTTATCCTCACAGATTAAGTTCGTAAGAAAATTACAAAAAAAGTTTTAAAAATAAAGAAATACTCATAGATTATTCTGGTTAATAATTGTGAAAACCTTTGAACTCCCTAAGGGCGAGTTTATTGTGACGTTTTAGTGGATATTTTTAATCTGTCAAAAAAAAAAATTCGAAATATAAACGCATAAAAACATAGCAGAAAACAATTTAAGGGCTTTTTGCAAGAACATGAAAGGCCACATAAAAAATATTTTGAAATAATCGACTGAAAAGATTTGAAATTTTTTTTTTGTGGGTAGAAATGGAATTCAACACGGAAACTTTTACAAAAAGGCTCGACATTTTATAAAAAAATAGTCGAAATCTCTTCTGTGGTTGTTGGGAATGCCTTGAGTAATGTATCGAGCGTAAGAAATCGATTTTTAAGATCATGTGGCTTATCACGTTATTGCAATAAGCCTTTCAACTGCAAAAATGGTGGAACGAGCTGAAACAGCTAGTGACTCAAAGCGACTTACTGTAGATTTAGGTGCGTTTCCGCATCTTTGTCTCTTCACTTGTTGTCCGCTAGTTTGAGGAAAGCAAAAAGCACACACGAAATCACTCGACTTTTCTGATGCTTCGATTGCAATAATAAACAAACAAAAAAAAAAAACGTTACATAAACAAACAAACCCAAAATAGTCAAAAACCAGCTGCAACAAGTCGGTGGCGGTAAGCGCACACTATACGCACTACCAGCAGCTTTAAGCATGACTCGTTTTCAGCTCGGCTCGGCAAAGCAACAAATCGCTACTATAGACGTGCCCTAAGGCATATGTAAGCGTTCGCTTTAGTCGCGTTGTAGCACGCAAAAACACACACACTTACGTGCACACTTACAGAAATGAACTTTCGTATTAAATTTCCAATCAAATACGTAGCCATGTCAAGCTGCGTAACGTTGCCAACGGCAGACAAAATCCTACCGTGACATGCGATGCCGATGCCATCATATTTCAACGAAACGACCGCACACTCTTTTTTGTTTTTTTTTCGCAGTTTTTTACCTGAATGAATTTCGATTTGAAATTTTAAACAACATCAATGTAACAAACAAGACCATAGCAACGATAAGGAAAAGCATAAAATAAAGATCAATGAGCATAGCCGCAATACAGCGAAAACAACAACGAAAAAAGTCATCAATAAAAAGGCAGCGATTTAAGCACAAACAACATAACTGAAAACATTGTTTGGGTGATATGTTCTTTGTGAAAAACATATAAATGAATTTCGTAAAAAAGTGTAGAGCAAAATGATAAAAGTAGAGTACACATATAAGTATACATACATATGTACGTATGACTGTCCGATTTTGATTAAAGTTCTATAGGGTTAAAAATTCAATTTTGCTAAATAAGTTTAATTATTTTCCTCAATTTTTATTTTCGAGGAAAAAGTTGTACGAATTTTGTAATTATTTTCCGGTTTTAATTTTAGTATCATATTTAATTAAGGGTTTTGAAATGAATTTACAAAAGTCAGTTTTATATAACTAAAAGGGCAAAAGTAGACTTTTTGTGTCATCATTGCATATTCAAGCTCAATTAGAAGTTAAATGGATAAAAAGATTGTTGATTTTGTGATAAATTTAATGTTTTCGTCTACACCTGGTAATAAAATAAGATATCTTCAAGAACAATCAATTTCGGTAATAGCGGTTGAAGCAAATGGGACTTTTTAAATTTTGCAGATATCACTTATAAGTAAACAAATATTATTTATATATATTATTTATTCGCGACGTACTTCTTTTGCAATAACACATTTTGAATAAGTTTTTATTTAAACAATGGAAAAACTGGAAAATTTTGCAACATAATTGCGTTACTTTTCTTGTTTTGTTTTTATTGTCAATATAATGGAGTTATATTCGTGAACTTCCTTAAGAGGCCTTCCTTCCTTCCTTAAATCACCACTAGTGTGATTTTCAAAAAAGGGATTTTCTTTTTCCATTAGTTTGTATTTGTAAAAACAACATACTTTAGTTTTTAGCTATGCATTTTAAATATTTTTTGCGCTACAGCCTTTTATATAATAATCTTAGCATTCATAAATACATTTTAAAGGCTGCATAACCTTAAGCAAGCTTTTAAAAATAAAACGTTATTCAGAGTAATAAATTTCAACGTTGTTTAAAAGCTGCGTAACTTAATCACCAAAATTTGCATTTAGAGGCTGCATAAGTTCATTATTCTTCCATTTATTTTAACAGTAGAAGAAATCGTTACCAGTTTTTTTTTTAATTTTACTAAAATAATTAGAAAAAATATTGTACTTCTTTTTATTTAGCAAAAAATTAGTTTTAGTTTTTAGGCAATACTTAGAGAAAGTCGTTTGAAATATCGCCTTGAAAATGGTGATTTAAAAAGATCGTTGCTCGGTGATGGAGGCTATGCATGTTTTTTGTATTTTTACATGAATTTAAATGTGAGCTTTTTAGATCAAGTAAGAGTAGATCAGTTTGTACAAATAGCCACCTTTCAGTAATGCACTAGCTTCTAGCGAAGCAAAATTCATTTCAATTCTATGGTGTATTTAGGCAGACTCGTTGAACTGCAATGAATATCGAAAAAAAACTTTTTAACAAAAAAAAAATCCAACTTCAAAACCACTACAAAGTAAAAAATAATTTTAAATTACTTTTTACATAATTTCTTGGTCAAATTTGTTAATTTATTTATATATATTATTAAATTGGAAATCTTATTTCTATACATTTTTTTATTTTGTATTATTGAAGTTTTTCCTAAATGACCTCTTTATTTATTATGTTCACTTTATATGATTTAAATACAAATTCTTAATGTTTGACAGTTTAAATCATACTTGATTTTAAATACAAATTCTAGTTGTTTGATAGTTTAAAATCGTTTATTGAGCTAAAGGTCAAAGTTAGAACAATTAATTGTTCTAACGAATCTTTCCAAAGAAACAACAACAACAACAAAGTTTTCAATATGAAAATGAAAAAATCACTAGCTGATTTTATTGCAATTTCGGCCTGGCTAAAGGCTTCATCAGAAATCTTTGTGATACCCGTGCAAGCGCGCACTAACGCACTGCACCACAGGGGCGATGAGATTTGAAGTGTCAATTTCTCAGTTTTTTTTCAATTTCATAATTTCACATTTGTTGTTGTATTCTTGCTTTACTTTAGTCTCTATGCTTATGTTATTATATGGAGTCCAACAGCCTGCTGGAAGTCTCCATTAACAAAGCATGTTTACTGAAGTTGTTTTTAGATTTTTGCTGATTTTGTTTTCAGCTGTTTCGGTTTGGTCGAGCTCTACCATTTGATTAAAGTTTTTTCCTTTTCACATTGAAAACTTTGTTGTTGTTGTTGTTTCTTTAGAAAGATTCGTTAGAACAATTAATTGTTCTAACTTTGACCTTTAGCTCAATAAACGATTTTAAGCTATCAAACAACTAGAATTTGTATTTAAAATCAAGTATGATTTAAACTGTCAAACATTTAGAATTTATATTTAAATCATATAAAGTCAACATAATAAATAAAGAGGTCATTTAGGAAAAAACTTTAATCAAATGGTAGATTTTATATCAAATCTATTAATATATTTAACCAAATGGTATTAATATATTTATGATAATAATACAAAATAGAAAAAAATTTATGGTAATAAGATTTCCAATTTAATAATATATATAAATATATATACAAATTTGACCAAGAAATTATGTGAAAAGTTATTTAAAATTATTTTTTACTTTGTAGTGGTTTTCATTTGGATTTTTTTTTTTTTTTGTTAAAATTTTTTTATTTTTTACATTACAGTGGTTTTGAAGTTGGGTTTTTTTTTTGTTAAAAAGTTTTAATTTCCTCCTTTTTAGATATTATGATAACAATTTTCCCATTCTTGTAACGAATTTTCGTACCCTAGTGTCACCATTATCTGAAAAACAGTATTTTTCTTATATTGCCACGCCCTTTTGACCAGTAATGCCCACTTTCTTGACCGTAAATTTTCATAATTATGCCTACCCCTGTACCTAATTTCAGTATCCCAGTGTCAATATTATTCGAGTTATGGTGTTTTTCTAATATTTCAACGCCTTTGTCGAACAACGCACACTTTTTTGCCGTAATTTGTAATAATTGTTCCAACCCTTGTACCGATTTCCAGTACCCTAGTGTCAATATTAACTGAGATGCAGTATTTTTATTATATTGCCACGCCCTTTTGTCCAACAACGCCCACTTTCTTCACAATAAATTTTTATAATTATGCCTACCCCGGTACATAATTTCAGTATCCTAGTGTAAATATTGTTCGAGTTACAGCGTTTTTATAATACTGCCACGCCTTTTATAGAATAACGCCTTCTTTTTTGAACATCACTTTTACTAATTGTGCCAACCCCTGTACTAAATTTCAGTACTCTAGTGTTAATGTTAGTCGATAAACAAAGAGTTTCTTATATTGTCCCTGTGTCGAATACCGCCCACTTTTTTTGACGGGCACCTCCGCGTCTAGTATCTCTATCTGCTGACAAAAAATTGTGGCAATCGGGCAAGTAATTTTGGAGTTATCGATGTACATACCTTAAAAAAAAAACCAACCAACTTGAGAACCTCCTCCTTTTTGAAGTCGGTTAAAAATAAGAAGCAACTATAACAGACGGCAACCCTGGTAAAGTTAAAAGGCTTGATGTTAAAATATTTACTTCTTTAATGCCATATGAATCAATAGCCGATGACAACGTTAAAATTTTTGTGAGTTTGTTCGAGCAAGAGTCAAATTATATAAGACTTTAACAGTGGGTTGGTCACAGCTGAATCACCCAAGACTACTGAAGAGGAAGTGCATCGGTTACCGAAACAGGCTGTATAGTAGACCGTATCGAAAAAATTAATTTCACCGCACACCAGCTAATCTGAAGCATTATTGAAAGAAAGTTCCGAAAAAAATTTTTTTTTGACCGAATGTAGGGTTCGCGCATGGACATATTTCTTTATAACTTCGGTAATTACTGTCCGATCTAAAAGACTGATATGTCCATGTTGTTGTTTCAGAGAGACCTATTTTTTGTCTCAAGGATTTATTAACTTCAGTTGACCACTTACAGTACTGACCCATCGGACCTCAATTTCTACCATCTTAAGTACCATTTTGATTTCAGAAATAGAAATCCCATAATAAATCAATAAACTTTTATTAAAAAATTTTTTGCTATATCAACTAGAAATATTTAAAAATATTTTTTTTTAATTTTTTTGCAAAACGTCGGGGAAATTTGTAAATTTTTTGTCATATCGTATTATTTTTTTAAAATATGTACCGAAAATATACCATCCCAATGTACTATCTTTTAAAAATACAATTAAAGCCCTCAAAAAACCATTAAACTCTTCTCAAGAAAATCATTTAACTAAAATACAGAATTTTATGGGGGAAAACTGTTGATTAAAAACCCACTTTTATTATTTTACTAAGACACTTTCCACATATTAAAATCATGGAGTTTTAAGAGATCAAATTTCGAATTGAGTAAAGTAGACTGTATTTCTGGCGGCTCTCGAGTTTAGATAAAATGTGCCCCATGTGTTGTTCATCGGTGACAGCAATGGCAGATTCATTTACTACATGTACAAAGCGCTCAGTATTTTGAGAATGGCATAGATAAGCTGTGACAAGAATTATGTTTAGTAAGGAAAGATATCAAATTAAGTTGTTTACTTTACCTGGTAATTCGATTATGTCATTTGAGTATTGCAATGCTTCAAGTTGGTCTTGCGAGAAGAATTGTAGGCAAGGTGGATCTGTCATTCTGAAATTTGTCCAATTGATGATATTGAAATATGATTCACTTTCAAAATTTATAAAATTGTCTACTTCTGGACCGAACATTTGTTGAATGCAGCCTGTTGCTTCTTTGCGTGCTGCTAAAATCTTAGCATACCCATCAGAAGAAAAGTACGGGTGAAACAAGTATGTTTGAAAGAAAGAAGTTTTTTATAAATTTATTTTTATGCACTCTTATAATCGGATTGAACATTAACATATATTATTAAGTCGTAGCACAGATGTTTCAGATGCACAGATATTTCAATATGCATTTGAAAAGTAACTCAATACAATATTTAAGGTAGGTTCTTAGAAACAGTTTTTCTATTATAAACTTTCCATGTGCTTTTATTTTTTGTGATTCCTTAAGATCGGGCTGTTAATGTCGAAGGTTTGACGAAGTTTAAAAGGAGAAACCAGTGTTTGTATTGCTGACTGATAAGAATATTTTCGGTGCATATTTTAAAAAAATTATTCGATAAGACAAAAAATTTAAAAATTTGCCTTACGTTTTGCAAAAAAATTAAAAAAAATTTTTTTAAATATTTTTAGTAGAAATTGAGAAAAATTGCTTTTGCAAAAGTTTATTAATTTATTACTGGCTTTCCATTTCTGAAATTAAAATTGTACCTTAAGATAGTAGAATCTGAGGTCCGGTGGGTCAGTACTTAAGGGGTCAAATGAGGTCAATGAGTCCACAAAACAAAAACAAATTAGTCTCCCTAAGACAAAATTATAGACATATAATTTTCTATGATCGGACGGTACATACCGAAGTTATTAAGAAATATGTTCGGTCAAAAAAATAAAAAAAAAATTTTCGAAACTTTCTTTCAATAATGCTTCAGCTTAGCTGGTGTGTGGTGAATTTTTTATTTGCCTATAAGGCAAAATGGTCTACTGTCTAGTTTACTATGTGATCGACTCTATGCAGAGTTGTTGTTGTTGTTGCCTTCTTCAAACTTACTTGATCTAAAAAGCTCACAATTAAATTCATTGATAAATTGTTGATTGATGTGGCAAATAAACATCATGTCAAAATAGTTAACTTTCAGTTGCATTTTTATATAATTTTTTTAGATAATTTTTGTAGGTTTTGCACGTTTTTGACATAACACTTGCTGAAATACACAATGAACAGCAATCGCTTATGAATAACAATTTAAGCAAGGTTGTGTAGAGACTTCTAAAAGTCTTAAACTGTAACTAAACAAGCGTTAAACTGTTGCTTATGAAAAGTTTAAGAATAAGGCTGTAGCTGTTCATCGGTCAGAAAGGTACATTACCTGAAGGACCGTCCTTGAGTTATTGGGTCTGTTTCCATACTAACTTCAAGTAATTGTAATGGAATAGAGAGTCAGTCACATTTTGCATGTTTTTCTTCTCTGCTGAGCTTAAAAACTTTGTAATCGAGTACGGGAACAGAAATATTGTTAGAGCTTTGTCAGCATTGTGAACAACGACAATAGGATAAAGGATGCTTTTTAGCCTTTAAATACCGTTCGACGAATGATTTAAATGGGTTTTAAAATTTTACCTAAGTGGTGATATTATATTTTTTCCCGAAAAGGATGAATTTCAAAGTTAGTTTTGGCTTACTGGGTAGTCAATTATAGTTATTTTACAATATGTACAAAAGCTAGTATAGTAAGTGTCTTTTGATGTTTACAGACAAAACTAATTTTGTAAAACTTGTTGATCATTTTAAGCAAAGTACATTTTTTTATTGAAATATGACTCTAACACTCTTCTGAAAATTCTTCCAATCGCTTATTCAAAAAGCTTTTTCCATTAAGCTACCACATTTGGCTTCCTTTAAATTATAGAAGAGCTAAGGCACAGCTGCAGGCAACACTGGCAGCTAGCAAACAACAAAATAACAAGTACAACGACAATTCAGCAACGAGCAACATCAAAAATTTTTAGCTTGTCTGCTCTTAGGCGCTGCGGAGCAATTTTGCGACTTTCAACTCAACTCAACTTATGGTATTGCATTGCATCCGAACTCATCACTCAAAAGCATGACAATGTGAGCTTTGTTGCTGCACCCGGAAGCGGAGACATCATTTGAACTCGAGAAAACTTTGTCCAAAGCGAAAATAATATAATAAAAAAATTAAAACAAAATTTGAACAAGTCTGTCTGGGGATGCATGTGGTTAGTAAAATAAAAAAAAGAACTGATAGAGCTGCCACATTGCAGTAGTAAAAAGAAAAATCGGTTAATTTTTGAAAAATTTTCAAAAAATAATATGCATTTTAAAATAAAAAATTTAAAAAAAAAAATAAACAAAAAACAATTGTGGTCAAAAAAGATGAGGGAAAACACAAAAAGTTTAGTTGAACACGACAACTGCAGCAAAAACAAGGAAAGAAAAACAATGTTGCATAACATAATTAAACATTTAAACTCAAGCACAAACACATTAAAACATGAATGTGCAATCTTGTCATAAATAATTGCATATTTTTGGGCTTCCGCAGCGAAAGCAGCAGCAACAACAATAATAACAACAACAAAGGCCATTCATGTCATAATTGCTATAATTACTTTATTCCGCTTCCGGTTGCTTTGCTCATTACTCATTTAAGTGAGTAAATATTTGAATGAAAAAATATAGTCATATGAATAAATTTATAATTAAAAATATAATCAAATGAGAGCCTAAAAGTATGCTGACAAATGTTGATTTTTGCTCCAATTAGAATGTTAGAGAAGTTTTAAGAGCTTTTTGGACATAAACTTTCATAACTATTTTAATTAAATTGAATAATGAGTGAAGTTGAAATACTTCTGGTGATTAGCAAAATTAATTTCTTTAAAAGCGAAAAATACTATTTTTATGTTAATAGTTTTAAAACCCTCATTTGTTGTATAGTGTATGCTTTCGGATATGAGCTACATTACCAAAGTTTTTTCTAATGCGATAAAAACCTACCGAAATATAGAATTTTTATTGATTTGCGGGCGGTATAAGCGGGTGTGGTAAACAATTTCCTAAACTAACTCGTACTCGAAACAAATCGACTGGCAAAATTTTGGCGCAAACGGCCTTGTAATCAATTTTAAGGATTTATCAAAAATTGGGTGTGGCTATAGAGGGACCATGCCCCTGTTTAGTACAGTTTCCGAAAGTAAATATATAAGATAAATTACCAAATGTTAGTCTAATACAATCACAACCGAATTTTCCTAAACTATTTCGTACACACCTACACCTACATTCTATATGTCACCCTTCCGGGGTTCAATACAAACATCACAAAAATAGAAGAAAAAAAAATATCATTGATCATTTACACAAAAACGTTACGAGACTCGAAATATTTTTCTTGACGATAATTTTTCGTTAAAAGACTCTAAAAATTTGACCCTCAATATCAAATCGCCGCACAGTGGAAAATGGTAGAACACGACCATATCATATTTGTTTTGTATTAAAGTCGCTTCTGATATAAAATGAAAATTTTACTTAACAGTTTAATAGCCAATCTTTATTATAAAGCAGATATTTCATAAAATTTTATGTAAAACGAACATTTTTTTAAGACATAAGACATATTATTTTAGTTTATGTTCAATTTATACCAGTACACTTTATCTTTTTTATAGTTAATTTTCTATAAAACTTTGCAGAAATTGTTATAACGTTTTACACTTTTATGAAAAGCACAACTTATGTTCATTTTATATATATATTAAATTTTTAATTATACGGTTCAGCTAACGATAAATTAATTGAACAATAAAATAAGAGAAAAAAAATTCAAGTTCACCGAAACTTTTGGCACTCACCCACGCTTCCCCATGCTTAACTTTTAGTATTAATTTGAAGCCTAGGTGTAAATAAAAAACATTTATCAAAATTAGGTGTGCGTTAACGTGAGGTTTCAAAAGTGATCCGGAAAAAAGTGATAAAAGTCATAAAACGAAAAAATTTACATCGTTACAAAAAAACTCGCAGTGGAACCGAAACATTTGACTATTGAATATTACGTACTAGAACTGTCAAACTATCGATAGTCAGCACCATCCATAGTAGTTTTTTTATCCCATTGTAGAGATTCTTTCAATTATTTGAAATTCTTTCCAATATTAGAAATTTGTTTAATAAAACCTAGAATAATATTTAATACATGTTGAAATACTCTAAAAAGCAGCGTTTGGCTGGGCTTCATACATGTGGCTTCACAAAGCAGTTATCAGAGCTCTAACAATCATCGACCAACCAACCAATTATAGTAATACCGCTAGAAGATTTTTTAACTTTAGACTTTACATAATACTGCAAGCACTCCTCTCAGATGTTATTATAAATGCTGATAGTTTTGGTGGTTATGCTTTAAACACTGCCCGAATATACAGTATATCAAACAATTATTAACAACCTAAAAAAAAATTTTATAAAATAGAAAAAAAATACCAAAAAATTATTCACACCACTCATTTACTATTTGGTATGATCACCTTTTGCTGCAATTACTGCTGCGCACCTTCTCGGCATGGACTCTACCAATGCTTTAGTAGCACTTGGACTAATGTTTTTTCATTCCTTTTTGATAATTTCCTTTAAATTTAAAATATTTGAAGGATTCGCCTTGGCAGCCCGATTTTTAACAATAGACTATAGGTGCTCGATAGGGTTAAGGTCTGAGGATTGTGCCGGCCAGTTCAAAACCCTAATATTGTTGTCTTCAAACCATTCAGAGACGATCTTGGCCATATGCTTCGGAATTCTGCTGGAAAATATAATCCAACTCGAGCGCAAGCAAACGTGTGGTTGGTTCTAGTTTAGTGTGCAATATCCTTAGATATTTTCCTTTTTTCATAATCCAATCAATAAATTCCATTTCTGAACATACATTCCAAGCCATACTACCCCAAATCATGACTTTCCCTAAGAAAAACAAAAATCTTAACAACATATCGATTTTCACAAGTTAGAAGAAATAATGTACCTCCACCATGCTTAACGGTAGGTCGAAAGCCCTTCTTCTTATAACGTTCACCTGGCCTCCTCCTAACTCTAGTCAGTCCATCTGACCCAAAGAGATCAATTTTTATCTTATCCGACTAAATTACACGCTTCCAATCATCAAAAGATCCAGGCCTGTAGCCAGACCAAGAAGAATTTTTTGACCTGTAAAATTCGGTGGTTCTGCATTCTGCTCTCTAGTGATACCAATATAAAACAAAAAAAAAATAATTTTGACAGTAATATTATATGCTGTGACAATTGTGAGAAGCAAAATGTTCCAATTTTGAAAATTTTTTTAAATTTAATCCAAAACAATTTTGATTAAAGTGGTTACTTTTAATAAAATTTAACAGCTCAATGAGTATTTCTTTAAAATTCCATGCAGTCGGTTTTATACATAACCTTAATCGTAAATACATCGGAATTTAAAACAACAGTGCACCCAATATCAAATGAAAAAAAAATGTTGCATTTTTTCCGTTCATTTCTCAGCTCAAAAGAAGTCAATATTCTGCAAATTCAGGTCAGAATCTAAAAAATTCTGCATTCTGTGAGGTCAGACTTTTTTCAGAAAATAATGCGCTATAAGACATTTTTTAAGTAAAACAAATAAAAAAAAATGAATTTACCCGCATCCGTCGTTTTTTTATTCAGATTTATATATTAAGAGCAAACATGTATGTTTTGATTTAAATCTTTTGCTTTTTTAAGTTTTTGCTAGAATTAAGATTTGCATTTTTTTTTTATCGTAAAATTAATAAACATTCATCATGCATAAAAAAAATTTAAAAATGAAAAACATTTCAATGAATTATATATTCTTTTTTATCTGCATCAAATTGGTGCACAAAGTGCTTTTCATTTCTAGAAAGTTCCTATGAATGCGGGTTAAAAAATTATTAAAATTCCAATCTTATTTTTTGGTAGCAAATGTTGGTGACCCAGTAGAAATTTGAATTTTGTTAAACGAATTTCATATACATATACAAGTCATGAATACGGTGAATGTGTATATTTTTTTTGTTATTTTAAACTAAACTAATTTTAAAGCAATAAACAAATATATCAAAAAAATGCATATTAATTATTCATTTAAAGTTTTTCATTGTCTGATTTGGCCAGGGGGACAAACGGTTTTAGTAGAGGGGCATTGTCCCCTTTTCTCCTGGCTACAGGCCTGAATAGACAAGTTCAATTTTTGTTGAGCCTATTGTAGCCTGCGCTTTTGGTTTCTGTTCGATATTAAAGACTTTCATACAGCAATTTTTTCATCAAATCTAGCAGCTTTAATTCGGTTTTGCACAGTTTCATTTGAAATCTTGACTTTTTTCTATATCAGCAGCTATTTTTGATGCTGATAAACGTCGGTTCGTTTTTACTTTTCTTATAAGGTGTGCATCAGTTCGGGCGGTGATCTTTTTTTTCCGTCCTCTACCAGTTATATTTTAAATTTTTTTGGTTTTCTTAAACTTTTTATTATTGATGTAACAGTATTTTTACTTATTTGAAGAGTTTTACTTATTTTTTTGCGTCCATTGCCTTTTTTTGTGTAACACCACACTTTGTTTTTTGAAAACCGATAGACAATTCGCATTTTTTTTTCATCTTGGCACATAAAAACCACTTGGCACATAAAAATAAACTTAAGTTATCGTAAGTACACATATTAATTTATTTCAGCTTTAAAATCAAGGTCATGTTAGAAAACAATAACGAGAACCGTTACTTAAATACAGGGGTGGGAATAATTGTTTGGCTTTTAATTAGTAGTTTTCCAAAAAAGTAGTAAAAAATTACCAGGATTTTTAGACAAATCTAGATTATATTACAAAGAGTATAAGATCAAGTTTTTGACACGCTGTGATGCCATTTCAAAAACAAAAATATAAAGTATTTCAAAAAATTAAGAAGGGTGTTAGTATTTTTTTTATATACTGTATGTGAACAGTTATATGTCATCTTCAGTACGAAATTTTAGTTCACATTAAAATATTTTGCAGTACTTCCTCTCGTTCAGCTATCAGAAGATGCGCAAAAATCTCGTAATAAGGATTATACAAAAGTTTGCTTTCGTCATGCCAGAAAATGCTCTAGATGGCATATTAATGAGGATGTATTTCATACTCTATTGTATACTTCTGTTCAGTACATTGCTGGCATTAGAAAACCATTTACCAAAAATGTGCAGGAGTTTGATGAAGATACTCTGCAGGTTTAGAAAGTCAACATAGTGATTTCATAAACTGAAATTCCCCAGGTATAATAAAGTGCCTATAACGTACCTGTATATAAGTAGGTAAGCATTTTGCGTATTTTTCATCGTTGCTAATAACACAGGCACACAAAAAAAAAAGTCAAGACCCAGAGGGTGAAAACCCCGTACACCTCGTTTTTGGTTACGCTGAAACAGAATATGATAATAAAAAAAATAACTAGCTGTTTCCCCGGTACTACCCCCTTATGAGGGCTGAAATAGAATAATATTCTTGATCCATTTATTTTTTGTGTGCCTGTGTAATTGAAAGGTATTTCCATATATAGTACTGATTTAGTATTCGTCTTCTTTTTCTAGCTTATTGACAATGATTTGGAGTTTTGCATTTTTTGAGAAGGCTCTCAGTCTACTAACATTGAAGGGATCTTCAACGTTTAGAAAAACTTCAGAAAAGTCAAATTTATAGTTTCTATTCATCTTTGTTTTTGTCGTCCTCTTGATCGATCTTTAAAAACATCCAATTTTAGAGTATTATTTAAATTAAAAAATAAAATAAATGCCAATTTCTAAGTTTTTAATTTTGACTTCACATTTTTTTAAACTTTTATGCCAAAAATTCTTATAAGATGTGTTTAATTATAAGCGTCGTATACTACTTTCTATGTGTGCAAAATTTCAACACTCTATCTTAAATTTAAAAAGCGTAATAGATTTTTGATCCGAAACAGACCTTTATTTTCCACTGTGCACCGCATAAGATATTTCACTAAAAAAAAAATTGATATATTAGTGAACAAATATGATTTTAAAGAATTATAAAATAATGTAATAAAAATTTTTTGAAATTCAAACTCAAATTCATTGGGTCTGTATTTTATAAATACAATAAGAACTATGATCTTTTACAGTACAAAGCCTAAAAACAAGATACATTTTGAATTTAGTGAAATTAAATTAAAACATTAAATTTATATTTTACATATAGTTTAAATTAAATTATATTGGAAAAAACTAGCTAACAATTAACATACAATTAAATCAATTTATAATAATTTGTTTAAGTTAAGAGAGAGAAAAAAAAAAGAAAATAGAAATGAAGGTAACGATAAGAAAAGAGAGTAACAGAGTAAAAGAACTGTTTACCTAGTAAATGTCCAGTGAAGAATAATGTTCCAAAATGGCATGTTTCAAATTTGCTATTCAGACTCTAGATTTTATGCGATTCGGTAATGCGTTCCATAATCTGATGGCGTTTATAAAAATAATCTTGTAGAATTTAAAAAATTAATTGAATTGACAAGCATTTGGTTTCTTAACGATTGGCAAAATTGTTATTTTTTAAATAAATAGCTAGTCGTTCGGATTTGAATAAGTTTTTGTAAAAAGATGCAATTTCTGGCATTTAAGTAACTTATAATGTCGCAACCAAATATAAAATTTTTAAATTGAGCTAAGTGTTCATGAGTACGCAGCCCATATACATAACGCGTAGCATGATTGTACGCAACTTGTAATTTATGTTGTGATCGTGAATCTAATTTACTGTAGACAAGTTAAGCATATTTGATCACATTAAGGATTAGTTGAACAACAAGCTTGAGTCCTGTATCAACTGGTGTATAATCAGCTGACAATCTAAGGTTTCGCAGGATGAAATATATTTTTCGGAAAACATCGTTGATGTGATCTGTGCACGTGAGAGAATAATTAATTTTACAGCCAAGACTTCGAACACAACTGACCAGTTTAAGGTTCTTGTCACCAGTTGAAAGATCAGGAATATCCCCGTGATGAATTTTTCTTTGGATATGGGAAACACATGTGGTTTTAGGGCATTTAACTGAAGATACTTTTGCTTAGCCCACGGGTAAATACTGTTCAGATCTTCATTTAGTTTATATACCAAATCTTTCATAAGGTTTGTTTTACCAGATAGGTATAGCTGAACGCCATCAGCATAAGCATCAGAGACCTGAACTGCGATGAACTGCAACTGCTTTTATACTCAGTACATACTTGGTTTTTGTATGACTTCAATATCATTAATACCATGCAACATATTCTACGCCATAGAACTAACTTACAACATCAAGCATGTTGCATTAGCTGATCGTACCAAAGTCAAACACTGTGTGATGTGTGCCTCGACTTCAGTGGAGGATATGGATGTTTGCATAAAATAATTATGTGTATAAACTACGGTGCACGAACGGCAGTCATTATAATTATGCATTTTTTTGAGTTACTGCCTCGTGTACCATTACACGTTGATTTCAACTTCGGCTAAGCAGTGATACAAAAGTAAGCTTACAAACTATGGAATCAGCGCGTACACTGAATTTTTACTCAAGTGTTTGTAGATTACTTCAGTATGAATAGAGTAAATAGTTTTTATAAGGGCTGTTAACATAATTCAGGTTGTAGCATAGCATGCTATCGAATATTTATGTCAGTTTCCACCCGATTATTGTAAAAATATGCCATTTGATAAATATTTTCAAAAATGAAGAAATTTTATATCTGATTTTTGAATCATTAGTACTAAAGAATGCGAAATTTTGCGAACAGTTCATTATTTGATATGTACATTAAGGTGCCTAAAAAAAAGTTGTTCGGGTCGGTTCCTCAAAAAATTCTATAGTTTTGTTATGATTATTCCCTCAATATTTCGCTACTCTAGCAGTAGCCCTCCATGAGCTGAAATGGTTTGAAATAACCACTAAAAATAGAGTGTTTTGTAAACATATTGGCTGGTGCGGTTGGTAGTTAAAAACAAAACAAAACAAAACAAAACAAACGGCCATAAATAATAGTTATCGAAAACTTCTTCCAATCTGCATCAAAAAATTTAAAATTTTTGCATTCGGACTAAAAATAAGGCTGTGTTTAGTGAATTTTTTTTAATTCTTTGAAGTATTTTTCACTAAAATTAAAAAACTTAATTATTTATAATGCGATTATAACGTTCAAAATATCGTCAGAAAGGTTTTGAGTGCTTGCATTGATGCCTGGCAAGAATTGCTTAAATTGATCTATTGTATGTTTAAACTAAAATATTAATAACATAATAAACACATACTGAAAAAAATACTGCTTAAAGAAATAAAAATGAACTTATTTGAATTTTGAAAGTTTTGTATGGAAATAAAATAAAGAAATATCAAAAATATGCCTAAAAAACAGAACTACAGTAACATCTGGATACAAAGAACTCCCAAAATAGGGAACAGCTCGAAATAGTGAACGCAAAAAATCAAAAGAATCAAAAGCAAAAAAGTAAAAAAAAGTTTAAGATTTAAGCCAAAATATCCATTTTTTAAGAAAAAAATACGAACAGTCTGGATACTATATCCAGATTCAACTGTATTTTTAATCCAAATGCAAACATTTACAATTTTTTGATGCAATAATTTTTCAGTTTATTTATTTACACCTATTACTACTATCAAGAAGGTGCGTTGAATGGACTTGAATGGTATTAACCCATTTGTGCTCCCTGTACTCGCTTCTACATCTTTCTTCATACCTTCTCGTCTGTTTCACCACGCGCAGAGCTTTTTTTTAATCGAGGTCTGTAAACAAAGCTACCCCTTTTTCGAGAGGCAATGTTTTTGATTGAAGAGACTCTATTGTAATAAAAATGTGTTTAAAAATTTCCCTTTTTTTTATTTTTCGATACAAAAAGAAACCAAAAAATATTATATTAAAATCATACTTAAATGACCTTAAAAAACGAAAAATACTCTTAAAATTAAAAATGTCTAAAAACTTTTCTTATTTGGAATTTTGGAAACATTAACGACCATTCTAAACAACCAGGAAATGTCTTAGAAGCAGCAGAAACAAATGGTATGTCATCGAAATCCTAGACCTGCTAATGATGAATTTAGACCTCAAAGAGAGCTGCAGACCATTTTTCAAACAGCACCCATATCGAAAATAACTCAAACATAACATATACTTGAACAAAAGTTGTTGCTCCATCAAAGATCTGCATGCATACAAAATCTTATCAAAATCATGATAAGTGATGATGAAGTTATTTTATACAAAAATAGCGTCTGACATAATTTTTTAAAAAATTAAATTTAATAAATATCTTTAAAAATTTACTGAACAAATTTTATTGCTTACTCAATTAAACTTTAGAATTTATTTAAAAAAAAATCAGCTCAATTAAACCATTAGTTTATGAGCTACAAGCTCTCAAAAATCACGCAAAGCAACTGCAATGTTACTGCAATGTTACTGCAATGTTACTGCAATGTTACTGCAAATACTTTGTGTTCGTAGAACAAAAGAAGCGCTGTTGTTTCTTATTCAGTTATAATGCTTTGTCTTTGTTTTGTTGCTTGTAAATGACCATACTTACCATTGCATACCAGAAGTTGAAATTACCCTGTGCTGGTTATCAAACCAACAGCTCGAACATGCATTATTCGGTCTTACGACACGCTCATATACAGTTGGCTTCAATGTTGCAAGTATGTTCGACACAGCAATAGCAGCGCTTGCGTAGTGCTGTCATACTGTCACTGTATTTGTTGAGGGTAGATTGCAAGTAGCGAAAATGACATCGCTTGCAGATCTCTGATAAGCATGGAATGACGCGTATGTGCAGGTATTGAAAATGTTATTGATTATAATCAATAACATTTTCAACATTTGGTAATTACTAATGAAAATAGAAGTGGACCAAGAACGGATCCCTGGGGCACACCACTGCAAACTAATTTTTGCTGCGAGAACCTATTATTTACTCTTTTACTTTTAACATTTACTCTTTGTACCCTGCCTGTTAAGTAGCTATTCAATAATTTTACAGCATTCTCACTAAATCAATAAAAGTATTTTAGCTTGTGACAAAGAAGTGCATGATTCACGGTGTCGAATGCTTTAGAGAAATATAGCAGACAAGGAAGAGTTACTCTACCATCATCATAAAAGGACCTAATGTCATTCAAGATTTTGAGGGTGGCCGTCGAGCAGCTGTGACCTGCCCGAAACCCAGATTGTAGAGGAGATAAAAGATTATTAAGTGCTTAAAATGGCGACATTTGGTCAGCCATAATAGCTTCACAAACCTAAGATAGGGACGACAGGATATTTATAGGTCTGAAATCACTTTGTTCAGAAGCTGTAGTCTTTTTTGCCACAGGTATTATTAAAGCAATTTTCCAAGAACTAGGAAAGGAAAATGTAGTAAAGCAATAATTTATTATGTGGGTATGAGGGCTCAAAACATGAGCTAAAATAATTTTAATAAAATTTATACTAAAATTTATATTAATACCATTTTCACCAACGGCATTCGATTTCATTACAAACTTTGCTATATAATTTTCCGTAACCGTTGAAAACTCAAAGCATTGTTGCGTAGGAGACTCAGCAGATTCGAGAGATATATTTTGGGGAGAGTTGGTGTTGAGGAGAAAAAAATCATTAAGAATGTCTGGATCAATGGGACAGTCAGAAGTTTGCCTATTAGCAATGCTTAGATTTTTAAGATTACTCCACAGAACTTTAGGAGCAAGAGATGCTTTAAGTTTGGCACTACAATTATTTAGTTTCGACTGCCTGATAATCGACACTCAGGCATTTCTGGCACACCTATAGTTGTCCCATTTCTCAGCTGAAGGGTTTCTTTTCGCAACACTGCGCAACTTGTTTTGCTTATTTATAGCATGCTGGACGTTACTTTTAAAGCAAGGGTAGGAAGCATTATTAATAGTGACATTTTTTAACGGTACCTGTTCAGCAAAGATATCATTAATTTCATTAGTAAACGTACACAGTTTATCTTCTACACGCAGAGAAAAGACATGGTTGAAACATGATTACTGCAATAATAATTTTTTTACTAAAACTATTGTACTATTTCTGCAAACACAAATTTTTGCCTTAATAAAGTCATTATTTACTAATGGTGGTGCCAAAAATAACATTATAGTTGAAATCATTACATCATTCAAACCGTCAACATACTATGATTGCCTCAACTATTAGTTCCAACAAAAATGTTGTAGTTCTGTCAATCATAATAAATGTGAATATTATTATAGAGACAAACATATTAGAATTTTGAATGTTTGTCTGAACTATTCTTTGATTGTTGGCAAACGAAGCAGAACATAACCAAAAATCGAAAGAATTTATTGTGTCTGAACAGTTTGCAGGAAAAACTTTCACTTCATTCAGACACAATAAGTTTTATCGATTCCTAGCTATGTGCCGTTTTCTTTGTCAACTGTTTAATTATTGTGCTTTGTTTTAAATCGCCTTATCCTAAAAACAGCACACAGAAAAGTGACATTTTCGACTTTAATTGTAGCAAACATATTTCTTTTTACCGCAAATATATTTCGCAATTCTGACCATATTTTGTTTATCACAAAATTGCTTTTTTTGTGACAATGCACTTTATGTACCATGTTTATAAATGGCATTAGTCAGGCAAGCGGTAGTAGCGGCTTTGGCTTACTGGTAGTGTGCGTGGCTCGTAAGCGAAAAAGCCGCGGTTCAAACCCCAGCTCGGACAGAAAATTTATTTTATCGCAAAGATTATTTAATTGAATTGATATTTCTGTTCAGCCAAGACAATGACAAACCTCTGGAGATATCTTTATTAATAGCTGTTGGAATTGGAGTGCATGAAAATAAAAAAAAAAATTAAATTATTGTTTCAATAATATTCTGGATCTTAAAAATAAATTCATAATATAGTTGTTGCAATCATTCAATTTTCTACCCAATAAGAAAATGATGATTGTTTCAATAATATTTTGGTTCCTACAAAAAAGTTCCTTTTCTAAATACGGTTGTTACAATCATTTTATCATGATAAAAAAAATTATATGTTTAAGAACATGCACTCAGGGAATTATTAAATTTCGTATACGGCTGCCATGAAAAAGTTGAGGCTCTAATAGCCATACTAGAGTTATTATATATGAAAAGAAGTTGCTTTGGCTGAAAGTTTATTACAAGAACTTTATGAGAGCTCTCATAACCCTAATTAAATCTGCAAGAAGCACAAAACAAAAACGACAATTTTTTTCAGCGTCTTTCGCAACTAAAAGCTGTGGTTACAGTTGTGATACATTCAGTATTGTAGCTACTGCAACTAATTTTCAATTTCTGCGTCTTGAGTAACTTTTATACGGCTATTGTAGCCTCAATACAGTTTTCACACTTTCACTGCGGATACTAAAACCACAAAAAACGAATAAATCTATTTTAGTTTTGACATTTCAGTGCGCTTGTTGGCAAAAAGCAAAAAATTATTTATAAAGTTTTAATAAATCAGTATTTATAAACACTCGAAATAACTTAAACAGGATAAAACACACTGTAAGTACAAATAAAATATGATAAGCTATCAATTAATCGGGAATAATTCTCAAGAAGTCGTGAATGAAAACTTTTGTTTTTGAGCAAAATTGTGGCAGTTTTATAAGTACCTAATTTTTCACAAACAGTGAAGAGAAATGAAAGAAACTGCGTTATATTAAAACAAAAACTGAAAAAACAAAAGTTAACTTTCACAATTTCATCACAAAACATTTTTCCACGATTTGTCAATATCACGATTTATAGCAGCCACAAAAGGCGCTGTTATGACCCCTCCACGATTCGGCTATCAAAACCGAATTCCTGTCACCAAAGTAAGTTCTTACAACTTCCTGTGATGTTGTCAAAACCGAAATAGCAGCTTTTTAACTGGAATCTAACAGCCATTATGGAAGTTGTCACAGCCTCATATATTAAATTTTTGAGAACCGTAATATTACGGCTAGAAGAAGCGTTCCGTGAGTGTGTTAGCAACAATGATAATCCGAATCATACTATGATCCTCTTAAAACATGGTTGTTCCAACTATGTTTTTTCTCTGTGTGTACGGACAGACAGAACCAAATCTCGTTCCACGGAATTAAAAGTACATCACGATACAAAGGCGAAGAAGAAGATTTTTCTAAAAAACACATGCTATCGTTTATTAAACATTCAAACGAGCTTTATTACATTCCGATTAACAGAATTTGTGATATCATGTAACCCAGAGCTGAGCAGTTAGAATTTCTTTTATCACATGTTTACGTTTGCAGTTACACTAAAATAAAAATATACAAATACAAATTAAGTAATTCATTCATATAGTTAGTTTAGATTACGACTGCAGCAGTCGAAATTTTCAAAATATTTCAATTACGCTTATATGTAATTGTAGTTTAGTTCGTTAAATGATTTATGAGGGCAAATGTGCTTACAATTTTTTAGTAAGGATAACTAAAATAGTTTGCATGAATTTCTTTTATGAACCAACTTGTGAGATTTTGTCCGGGTCTGAAGCCACTCTGCTAAAGTGTAATCAGTAAGTTTACAATGGGCTTCAATATTTTGCAAAAAACACTCGATACGATCATTTATGCGATACTTAGAAGATTTCAATCGCTTGGAATGCATTCCTCCGATCATATTTGTGGTGCCTTGACAACACATACTACATTACATACATGATACAAAGAACTACAGATAAAGTATACCCAGCTCAACGAAAAATATTTACTGCGCACCTCGTCATCGGTGCTCGTCAAATGTGACACTTGATGAATACATACAAAAACAAATGTCAAAAAGAGAATATTAAACAACAAAGGAGAGGAAGACAGAAATTCTCTTCGAAACAGTCAAAACTCTGTCAAACACATCAAGCAACGTAGCTGCTTTTTGTGCAAAGGGGTAAAAAAGGAGAGAAAACACTTCTACAAAATATGCAATTTTTTTCACAAACAGTAATAAAAAATATAGTAAATTCATTTTGGACATATGCTTTTTTTTAAACTTCTTACGCATTTAACGTAAATTTTTTTCTAAGAAATATTTCTTCCAAATAGAAAAATATTACTTCGTATATTTACTCCTCCCACGATTATTTGCAAATCCAAAAATAAATCCCTTTTCTGTATAATAAAGTAGGTTTTTGATTTTATTTGCAATATTTTAAAATTTAAAACAACATTAACCTTACGTGTTAATTTAAATGACGTAAGCATAAGGAGATTGCTTGGATTTAACATAATAAACATTTCGTCGATTATGAAAAGAAAATTTAATGTTGTAACACTTTCACCAAGATTCAATTCAATGTGCCATATATGAACCGAAGCATTGAGATAAATAAGTCTGAGATTTGCTTACGGCATATCTAAGGAAATATATAAGAGAAGAAGAACTGAACAGTGAATCGGCAACCATGTCTAGCACATAAAAGTAGCTTAGAGTGAAGCATATTCATATAATGCTGGAGTGGGCGCAGGTTTCAACCGCGAACAAATTTTGAATGTAAGAAAATTTGTCGTTTTTAGTTGTCACCTTATTTAATGGAACCATATTGATGGGAAAATTTTTTCACATTCTATGCTGCTTACCTGAGAACCAAAATCGTTTCATATTTTATAATTTATTCTTTGAAAATTGAATATCATATTTATAATTGCAATTTAATATGTGCGTTATGACCTTGGATGACCGTGCATAAATTCGATGAATAAGATTTTATTTCCAAAATAAGTGAAACTATTGAATTAATATTATAAAAGAGATATTTAATAATATATCAATAATTTCCAGGTTTTACTAGAATGCATCAAAATTTACAGAATATAATTTACTCAGAATATTTTGCCATGTCAAAGTTTATCCGAATTTTTAATTGGGTACATAATTTCTCTCTTAATCGCTTCTTAATATTTATTTTGCCACACGTACTTAAAACTTTTTCTTGTTTTCTTTACTTCTTTGATTAAATAAAATTGTCCTTGTTCAATTCGAAAGTTCCAATGCATTCAGTTCAATGTAATTTTCCGCCTACTCTTTCACTTTCTTAGCCTTGGTTTTTATTTGTTATATTTTTAGTTGCATTGGGCGTGGGTAATTATTAATTCTTACGCAAATTAAACAAGAACTACAACAGCACTAAACAAAACAACACTGATTTCTTTTGTTGTCCATTAAAGTAAATAAAAATATTTATTTAACGTGCGCGTTCTTCTGTGTTGTCGGAATGTGTGCGTGTTTGCGTGTTTGTGTGAAAAGTGGATTTAATACAATAAAAAGCCAAAAAGCATAAAAACAATAGTAATAATACATAAATATACGACAATAACTACGTACAACAACATCAACAACATCAACAACAACAAGAATCATTCATTGTGTGGCTAAATAAAAGAATATAAAAGTTGCGCATATCCTTTCATTTGTTAAAAACGCCATTCAACGTTGTGTTCATACGAGTACGTTGAAGCGTATGCGGTATTGTGTGTCCTTGCTTCACTTGAAGGCACTGACGTAGGGCACATTTTTATCATCAAGGATAAATATTTGGAAATTTTTCCATCCATACGAATAGCAAAAAACGTTTATAGTTCCCCAAAAGAGCCCCGCAAAGCAACATTGGAAATAGTGTGGAAATTGTTGTAGTAGTGAGACTTACTGACATTCATGTACATTTTTGTATTTGTTGTAATCGTGCTTGCTTTGCGTAGCTGTTTCGTTTATTATTGTTATTGCATACATTTAATTTCTTTTTAGCGCATGTCCTTGTAGACTGTTGCGCGCTATTTAAACGTATTAAATAAAACAGGAAAACAGATCGTGATCAGATTTTTAAATAAAAATTTGTTAAGGATTCATAACTTGTACACAAAATAAGAAAATTTTTAGAATAAAGTTAATGCTCTAGAATGAAATTCCATACTTAAGAGTTACGTTGTAGTATTTTAAGTGTAACATAACTTATTACTGTTTCCGAAGAATTTTAAAACTAATAGAAATGAAATAATTTGATAAATATTTATCATCTTCAAAACTCCAGGTCCACTCGGGCAGCTTTCCAAGCCCACCCCTTTACCATTGCATCGATGCCCAATAGAACCTCGCATTACCGTGATAATTCGTTTTTTAGTCGCACAGTTAAGTTGTGGAATAGTCTCTCTGCGAGCGTGTTTCCCGGCAGTTTTGAGCTGTGCAAATTAAAAACAAATCTTTACCGACACTACTCCATCTATCCACCCTCCAACTTACTATCACCCATCTTCCGAATCAACACAATGCTTATACATTTATAGGGGGCATCCCCTGAGCGTAGGTTCAATCTAAAAAAAAATCGTATAATTTGAAATTTTATTTGTTTCTTTTAAATAAAATGTACAGCTTTGTAGCTATCTTTGAATCTTTTTAATTTGTGAAAATATCTGAAGTCGAAATTTAGTTCTCTGCATTTTCAGTTTTCTGTATAAATACTCTTGATGTACCTCTTTTTACAATATTTGTAGCACTTTTTTTAAGAAAATTGTGAAATATGGCACACAATTTTGACAAAACTATTAAATTTTTTAAACCAGCAAATAAATAACAAATTGATTGTCTCCAGTAACATGTCAATGTTTAAGGTATAAAATTATTTTGACTTATTGAATTCGGACAAACGGTCTAGTTTAAGTATCTTCTTGTTTCAAGCTTTTATAAAGATTAACCAATCATCTGATAACAATATGTAATGCTCTATTTTTCATAAGAGTAAATGTAGATTGAAATAAAAGTTTTTATAAACACTATTCTCTACCCATCTTTATTTGGGTATCTATAAGGCCTCTGACAATGAATTTGCCTTCATTTATCTTTTTGAGAGCAAACGTGATTTGAAAAAATACATTTTGACCTTTTCTACCTTTTAAGAACAGAAAATTTTCCCCTTAAATAAAATTTTCGCATACTCTTCTTCTCTTAGTGCTTTATACGTCATGCATCTTAGGCAGTCTGCCTGTTTTTTTATTCAATATCTTTACTATAATTCAAATCTTGTGAAACATGACAGCTGTCAAGATAAAAGGTCATTGCTGTTTCAGTTGTTGCCGTTTTTGCTAATGTAATTTGATTTGTTGACATCGCTTTATTATGACAAGTTTCAGCAATGCGAAAATAGAAGCTTTAGTAATTTATGTCTGAATTCAGCTGTTTAATTAATAATCATAAATTAGCATTATCATTTTCGATAGATATTTTGGGAATATACATATGAAGTGTTATATAAAGAAATAAAGTATCTGTTATTAAAAACACATGTAATGTTAGCGGGAAAAACTTAAATAAAAAATTAAAGAATAACAAAAATAACACAGTACAACGAAATCGACTTTCGGCTAAAAATATTAATTTCCGTATTCATTACATTTGTTATGCACTCGTTAAAAACTGTTTTAGTTAGAACACAAACTATCCCTTAAAATGCTGTTTATGCATAAACATATTTTAAGAGCATTTTAAGCAATATGAGAATTTTGTAAAAACAGTAAGCAACACTTCATCAGCTGACAGCTTAACGAAAGAACTTGACGAAAAACAGACTTTTTGTCGCCATATAGCTGATTTTGACAAGTTATGTTAGGTATTAAAAAAGCAAAAAAAGCAAAGACAGTATGCGTTAAATAATAAATATGCTTGCAGAAGATGTCAATGGAGGCAAAAGGGGTGGAAAGAGACCACCGGAGTTGCAAGTTCTCTCTGCAATTAGCTGTTCGAGTAGGAACGACGTCAAAGATGATTTTTACGATCATTAAAACACTCTTAGAACGTTGATGCTAGTATACGTTTATGCATAACAAAAAGTTTTTCACTGTATAACTATCGCTAAAATAGGTTTATGAATACGGGGGTAAGAGTCTTACATAATCAATTCTTACATAAATTGACAAATAGGTACAAAGTTACTTACTAGATTTTTTAAATCATGTCTTTGAAATCACGGTGAAATAATTTGATTGATTTTCTCAACACTCAAAAAGTTTAAAAATATATTTTATGCAACAAGATGCCTTGCTCGTGTTTTCCATTTAGTCTATTGTATTAAGTATATTTAATAGTTGGAAAATTTATGTTGCTTTTAATATATCAGAAAAGAGTTATAATCAAACTTAACTTAAAAATTACTTTAAAGTATAAAAAGACAAGCAACACTAATTTACTTCGTGTCTTAAAATTATGTAGTAGTTTCAAATAAATAATTTTTAAGTTCCTTTAAGTGGAAAATTATGGTATTTATAATAATTTAAACTGTCGTAGGAACAAATTTCAACTTGATATGAAAAAATTAAGTACGCCATCTAAATCTAAAGATTTACCGTGTCAAGCTTACACGGTTAGAAATCTTGTACTTAAATTTAAACTTTTCTGTAATACATATAAGTTTACACCAGCTTTGGTTTCAAATCTAGTATTTGCAAAATACTAAAAAATAGTTTTAATACAGCTTTGATTTAAAATTTAATAAAAGCTTATATTAAAATATAAAAATAAAAAATTAAAAAATAGCAACTACCGTGAGATTTGAAAGCACAAAATGCAGTTCGTAAACTACTACTACTGCTTTGACTACTCCAACCACTTAGCTATAGGCCTATACATAACAAGTGCAATAAATAAACATATAAACCGAGTCGCAGCTTTGCCAGGCTAACTTTTTGCGGGTCTTAATCCAAATGTACTAGAATTTAGTATAAAATGTATTGAAAACAAAAAGTAATAGAGGATTGTACATACTTAAATTTAAACCAGAAAGACTAAACTTGAAACCAAAAAGCTAAAGTGGATGCTGAAATTTTTTTTTTTAAATTCTAGTACAGAAGAGTTTTAATTATGAGTTAGTATTTGCAAAGCTTAAATTTTAAACAGCAAGGTTTAAAAAATGCAGTTATATTTTAGTTGGACTAAGATTTAGTCCAAGATTTATGACCATCATTAAGTTTTACAAGATCGCCTTTCCAAATTTTTAGGCACTTCAAAAATTTTTCAAAGTAGAATGTATGTTGTTCAATTCATGCATACTTACATTAATGCTGTTAATGTACTAACTTAAAAAAAAATTTTAACAAAAAAAAACCAACCTCAAAACTACTACAAAGTAAAAAATTATTTTAAATTACTTTTCACATTAATTCTTGGTCAAATTCGACAATTTATTTATATATATTATTACATTGGATATCTTATTATTAATTTTTTTCTATTTTGCATTATTATCATAAATATATTAATTTTTCCATGAATATAAAACCTTTAAGGCCGGAGCGTTTATTTTATAAAACTCTGATTATATAAGCGCCGACTTTGAAGGTTTTATATTCATGGAGATTATTTGTTTCAACCCCTGTACTAATTTCCAGTACCCTAGTGTCAATATTAATTGGGATACAGTATTTTTCTTATATTGCCACGCCCTTATTTCCAACGATGGGTACTTTCTTGACTGCACATTTTCATAATTATGCCTACCCTTGTACCAAACTTCAGTATCTTAGTACCAATATTATTCGAGTTACAGCATTTTTCTTATATTGCCACACCCATTTTCGAATTACGTCCACTTTTTTGACCATAATTTGTTATAATTGTTCAACAAGTAGGACTGGGATATGTTTTCAACGCCCTTTTCTATGAAAACAAGGGCTAATTTTTCCCTTTCAGACAAAGCACTCAAAGCCAGTACGAAGGAATCTTTGAATATATTTTTTTTTTTCTCTTTAGGAATATTTTCCACACACGGTTAGAAATTATGAACTAAACTTGAAACTTTTCTGTACTACATATTGTTCGACACCCGCTTTGTTTTTAAATCTAGGTCTTACAAAATACTAAAATATGATTTAAATGCTGTATTTAAAATTTAGTAAAGGCTTAGAATAAAATATTTAAAAAAAAACAATCAACACAGTTAGACTCGAACCAACTACATTCAGTTTTTAAGTTCACTATTCTAAAAACTAGGCTATTGTGCTGTACGTTGCCTCATATTAACGCTAAGCAATGCAATGCTATCTTTTTACGGGTTCAAATTTGAATTTAATATCCAAATGTACTAGGACTTACTTAATTGTATTAAAAAAAATACTTGTAGTTAAATTTAAACCAAACAGCTAAAAAAAACGCCGTGATATTTTTTTTACTTAAATTTAAACTAAAAAGCTAAAAGTGAAGCTGTCAAAAGAAATATTTGATTTAAAAAATAACAAAAATTTGGTCCAAAATTTTAAACCGTGTACTTTCTGCGTACACCTCATCATTTTGCGGATTGTGGCTTGCTTGGAGCAGACAAAGTTTATCATTGGAAAATATCACACTGTAACCTGCGTGTCTTCGAAGGATTTCTGCATTTTTTTCTTTTCACATCATGCGCTAACGTTCCGTAAGGCCACGTTTCTTTTTTTCTTATAGGCCTTGAGTTGTTGGTCACTTTTATGACATTACGGATGGTGTCTTGGCTGACATTCTGCTCTTGAGCAATTTTTCTCCCGGAAACAGTGCAATTCCTCTTAATTTTTTTCCTCCTTTTCCTAATCAAGAGGGTCGTCATCCTTACTGTTCGTTTTGCACCTGCATCAAAAACCTATTCACTTTAAAATTCTGTAAGGAGTTTACTTAATTTCAAATTGATATCCTCTCCAAATGGTGGGACTGCTCTATTTGTTGACGATGTAAACTGGAATTTAAGTAACAAACCGCTGAACAGGAGCTTGCTTAATTGATTTCAAAAAAGCGTTTGACGGAACTTAAATTGCTTAAATATAAATTTCCATTTTTCCTGCTCTTTTCAATATAATATATATAATATGATAAGTAGAAAATATTAAAATAGGTACATTTAAACTAAGTCGTTTTAGGTTTGAAATATGTAGAAAAAATAAGAAAATATGCTCGAAATATGGCAGAATTAGAGAAGGTATATGCATTTCGAAAAGACAGACTGCCGAAATTGTCAAATTGAAGTTGAGAGCTCCTACAAAAATACATTTTTTCAAAATATTGGAGTCGATTATTCAGAATATTTTTTATGTGGCTTATCATGTTCTTGCAGTAAGTCCTTCAATTATATTATCCAAAAAGTAAGGTATCATATTTCAAAATGTAATAAATGTTTATTATTATACAAATGAAAAATATATAACGACACCAACTAAATATGGGTTTTTCCTCCTTGAGGCCTTACTATATCTCTATTGTAAAGGTTTTTCCTCAGACTGAGAGTTGCGTTCCAATATTTTATCGTCTCTTTATACGTGCCAATGATAAAAGCATCCAACGCAACTTAACAGAAAATAATAAATTTAAGTCGATAAGCAATAACAACTTAAGTCTAATTTCAAAGTTTCAAAACATCTGGCTCCAAAGCTTTCACTCGCCATTTAAGTTATATGAAAGGTCTTATAATATTTATTATTTCTGAAAATGATTCAAAATAAGGATAAACATATACCTCGAGAAATATTGGTGTCTGAATTAGTTTATAGCTCAGTTTTATTTTCTTAAAATTGTAGAGTTTTTATCATTTTATGAATACGTACCTATATTATAGCGCATTAATTTGCTCGAAACGCAGTTTTGATCACTAGATCCATTGATTTTCGTTTTAACAGTTAAATTTTTAGAAAAAAATTCTTTGAGAATATGTTGGTACGGTGAATTTATTTTCCCCAAAATTTCGTTTTAAGAATTTGATTTCATATGGGAGTGCACTGTGGCGTATGAGTGACATTTTATTTAACAAAAAGTATGTATTAAGTATTATTTTATTTAACAAATTTCCAATTAACTCTGCCAAAAGTGCCCATCTACATGTTCTCACAGTTTTGAGTGGTAAAAAATGTTCGTTTCTCTTAAATAGTCCAGATTTCTTAAGAAGTTTTACTTTAAGTGTATGTGTTAACAGGTCATTAAAAATGAATTAATTTGGGCAGGTGGAAATGCCCGAAATAGGACTAAAATATCATTCTTGTAACCTGTTCTCGATCAAAATTATACGCCAGTGGGGTAGCTAGGTTTGCTGGCACCAACAAAAGGGGGTTATCCTTATCTTTATCTAAAATCTGTGTGCAAAAAATGAAAATTTTTAAATACATATACAGGGGCGATAAGGTGATAGTTGACAGTTGATAATCGAAATAATTATTAGGGGTATTCACGTGTTGATGCGAAGAGCAGTTGCAACAATACGAAAATGCAAATTTGCGAACTTTCGCATAACTCCAACAACAAACACATAAGAAGCAATTTTGCAACTCTTCTTGAATTAGGCACTGCCCAAACCTATTGCGAGAACGCACAAGCAGTGATGCTGATTCATGTTTTGGTTGTTCTCAAACATAGTTGCTACCTGCGTAAAACTTTAAAAAGGATAAGTTTGTACGTTGATTCTAACAACTTTTTTGTGATTTTGAAATGAGGTGGCAATATATATACTGTTCATTCGACATATAATTTTGATTGCATAATAAGTTGCAATATTGATGTCCACGCGTAAGTGCGCAAAATATCTTGAATTTTGACTCTCTTGCAATTCGCAACAACCCGTGAATACCCCTATTATTGCTCTACGTAAGGTGATATTTTGCAACATTTTTCACACCACTTTTTTTTAATGTATAGATAAACACATGACGTTGAAGGCTTCATTTAATATATAGTGTTTTTTGTTATTTTACGGAAAAAAAATTGATAAAAAATATTAAAAAAATCTGTTTTCACCATTTTGCGCAAAAATAAAAACAAGGAGCGAACTTTGACAGCGTGCAGTTGCATTAATAAACAAATAAAAACAAACAGTATTGTCAAAACTTTGTTTGCTTTTTTGGATTAATCCTTGGTTTCGATACCTTCAATGCAGTGTGCGACATTTCGCAGATTTTTTGTCTGCTTTACAGGGCGTCTTTTATTAACTTTATTATTAATTTTATTTTATTATTCATTAATTAAAACTAAGAACAAAATTGAGGACTGTAAGGAATGCTTTCAGATGTTTTGCACCCTTTGCGATCTGCAATCCAAGAGTGCAGTCAATAAAATAAGTTCAATCAAAGGAATTGAGAAAACATATATATATATTTTTTTTGTATTAAGTCAAACTTAAGTCTCCAAATTTTTTGACTTAGCTTTAACTTAAGTATGGTTAAAAATTTAAGTTTTGATAATGAAATTGGCTTAAGTCAATAATTTCACGAAAAAAATCAATTGAAGCGCTTATTACAAGAACATGATATGACACATAAAATATGTTTTGAAGTTATCTATTTACTTAAAAGTAAAAATAAATTATTAATTTTATATGAAAAAATAAGATTGATGAATGAAATTATTACATGATACAAAGAGCTACAGGTAAAGTATTCCCGGCGCAACAAACAAAATTTACTGCGCACCTCGTCATCGGTGCTCGTCAAATGTGACACTTGATGAATACATTCAAAAGAAAATGTAGAAAAGTGACGAAGATAGCAAAATGAAAACGAACAAACAGTCAAAATTCTGTCAAGCACATCAAGCAACGTAGCCGCTTTTTGTGTAAATAGGTAAAAAGGGGAAAAAACACCCCTACAAAATATGCAAATTTTTTTTCACAAACAGTACAAAAAAATATATTTACTTTATTTTGGACATGTGCTTTATATAACAATATTTATTTCATATCAGTAAAACAAGTTTTCATAAGAAAATGTAGGCATTTTAAAATCTTTATACCCTATGAATAAATTGTGACTACGTTTAAACCAAGGAGCACCTTGCACGTCACAGCAAAGATGGCGGACATGCGCAATACTTTATCTGTAGCTCTTTGTATCATGAAATTATTACAAATAACTATTCAGTGTTCAGTGTAGCCTACAATAAATTTTTGAAGCGAATCTTTTTACGCCTCGTATTTGCATGAGGGAAATTTAAAAAACGACAGTTTTTTCATATAGCTTTTTCTTAGAAATGTTGTTGCTTTTTGCTTGTGTCTATTATAACAAGAGAATATAATATTAAAAATATATCTTTCTGAGCAGTAAGCAGTAAAAATAGAACTCGTAACCCTTCAATTGATATTCCTACACACTAACCACTGATCCAACACTGAACTTGCTTAGGTTGGTTTATTTAATATTAAGTATTAACTGAAGCTATGTTGCACCAAATCACAATCTTAATGCATAAAAGGCAAACATGCTGCTCCGCAGCTATTTCGCTCAAACTGTAATTATTTTTTGCCATTATTACAGTGCTTTTATAGCATATACTGTACGGAAAAATGTTCAGCCTTAAAGTATGTACATCTTATCTACTACATAAAAGGCAAGCATGCTGCTCCGCAAAAATATCACTTAAACTGTAATTATTATTTGCCTTTATTACAGTGCTTTTACAACATATACTGTCCTCAAAAATGTCAGCCTGAAAGTATGCACATAATAACAGATTAATTTTATGGTATACACGAGCAGTTTCCATTGAACTGGGTGAAAATGATCACAATATGCTAACTGTTTTAGGTGTAGATTTTAATTGCGATTAAAGACATGAATGTTCACAGGTACTTAAACAATTCATTTCTGATAAATATAGTTTATGAATGATAAGCTATCCAAATCTTTGTAAAACACGATTAAGCACAACTATTGATGCAGTATTTGCTAGATATATCGATGACATTATATGACTTTATATATCATAATAGACATTTGCTATTTTAGATATCAAAAACCAGTAATTTCATTTATATACTAGTATAAAAACCTGTCTTACGACAGATCCACCACACAGTTCTTTTTTTGAGCCATTTGCCGAAAGCACTTTTTTTATTTTTTCAAAGCTTGCGTTTTTGCTCACTTGATTTTTGCAAAATACAAATTTATCACCTTAAATAATACATTAAGTATTGAAGCTGTGTGTTGAAAAATTATCTCAAGTGTAAAAGTGCAAAAAGTCAATTTTGTTGACAATCATATTCATACACAACTTTTCATACTGGCTTTGTAACCATCATTTACGTAGCAACGCAGGTTTCGTTTCGCGGCTGATACAATTATATTTTTTGGAACAATTCATAAAAAGAATTTCATTAAAAGGATAAAAATATGAAAGAAACGTACTATTGTATCAAAAACGTACTATTGTAAGAACCCAATATTGCCACTGATAAGTATCAAATATATTTTCTGTGCATACTTTCAGACTAAACATTTTTGAGAACAGTATTTTTTTGTAAAATTAATTTACTGTCAAACAATAATTATAGTTTGTAATACTGTGTGCGAAACAGCATACTTGCCATGTATTGAAACTTTCAGGCTGAACATTTTTGAGACAGTATGTCTTGTAAAAGTACAGTACTGCCAAAAAATTATTACAGTTTGAGCGATATTGGCCACGAACGGAGTAGCGTAGTAATATATTAAGATTTCCAGAATAATAATTGAAAACAATTACAAAACTAATTCAAATTTAATGTAATATGTAATCAAATAAAATAATAATGATATGTAATTAAATTTACTGGTGTGAATATTAAGGTGTATTTTTTAAAATTTATGGTATTAAAAATTTTTGAATTTAAAACCTATTTTATTAAAGAAAACTATTAAATTATCAAATCTATGAAACTGTGAAAAAGCTTCGGTTCTCTCGTTTGTTCAATGACGCATCTGTTTTTTATCATATGGCTTATCACGTTATTGAAATAAGCCTATCAATAGTTTTCTACTGCAAAATTGTAATAACAACTATTGTTATTGAAATTTACTTGAGTCGTTTATGTAATTTTTGCCTTATTCTCTCATTTTGGCTGATAGTTGTATTACTCCTTATTACTTGAAGTTAGTACGGAAACAGAAACCATTTATATTTTACTTTTTGTTTACACAATATACGATAAATGCTTTTTTATTTCATATAAAAAATATCTGAACAGCTAAGAGGGGTTTGAACCCCTCCTATTGACTGTGCCGGACTTCTCAGCCCATTATTTATGGACTTTGCAGCAATAAAAATTACGATAATCTTTAAAACAATAATTTATACATATAACTTTGCCAGCCGCTGAACTCTAAGCACAACAAACAGACGCTGTGTAATTTTTGTTTGAGCCCGTTTTTGGCCGAAAGATGCTGTCAAATTGGCTAAAACATTTTAATGGAATTTTTATCGAAATCTATAAATAATATTTAAAACAAAATTTAAGGGAATGAAAAGCGTTGGATGAGTATCAAAAGTGCTATCAACAGCCAAGGAATTTGGTTTCGTCCAGCTAAAGTGCATCGTATTATAAGTAGGCGCCTTTTTTTTCTTTTCTTTTCTTTTCATTGTTTTGACTTTGTTTTCTTTTGGTTTCTTAAGTAACAAAACTGTGCTTTAAATTTACTCTCCAACTACTTCATTACTACCTTTAGAATCCTTAAAAAAGGCTTCTTTTAAATTATGCAACGCCTCGAGCAGAAGTAAGATTTTAAATAAAGAAACAACAAGCAAAAAAAAAAAAAAAAACAGAAAAAATGTGCCGTATTCGATAATAGAAGCTGTTGCAGTTGTTTTTGTTATTGCGATGACTGTTATTGCCACCCATTTGTGTAATTTTAAATATATTAAGGTAAAATGTTTGCAGCATTTCATCTTGAAGCGTTAAAAAAGTAGACCTTCGGGTAAAATTAATGGACCAGAAACTAAACAACAATCTAACAAGGAGTGAGAAGAAACAAGAAATGGGGTCAAATCGTTGTGCAAAAGTACACAAAAATACGGCACAGTGGGAATGAATGCTCTCATTAAGATAAGAGTTGCAGATATAAACATTTTTTTGATTAAATTATATTCGATACTTGAGATTAGAGTAAAGATATTAGATCAAAAAATTATAACATGTTTTTGTAAACAAAAAAAGATCTGATTGAAGACTATTTGGCGAAAGCAAACAATTTAAACCTTTTCAACCTTTAAATATATTGTTGAAATTAATTCAGAAATTTTTTAGAACATTGTTCAAAATTGCTTTAACTGTGTATTTAGAGAAACAACACAAAGCAAAAATTAGCGATATCATTTTTTTAATGCATGACAAAATCAGCTTCACATCTATACAATTACACAAAAAAAAATTTGCGTAGATAAAATTTTGTTTATAGATTTTTTGAATTTGTTCCTATATATTATAAAGCGTGAATGAAGGTAATAAAAAGAATGTCGCAAATACTAGTTTTTGTCTAATTAATTCCATTTAAAATTTTGGTACATTATTTATAAAAAAACTCCTTACATCCCAAAAGAAAGTAAAGTAAAGATATGGAAAGATATTTATAAATACTCCAATGCCTTCCAAATTTTATAGGTTTAAAAATATTTTTTATATTTTTTAAGACAACTTAAAAACAAATTTTTACTTTTTCTATTAATTTTTTGATAAAAATAAAATGAACAAACATTTTTTATTTGGCACTTATTTGACTACACTTCTTTAATCAACTGTTTGAAAACAATTTTCACATTTTTTTCTACATTTGAAAAGCCACATAGTTTTAATTCATAATGACATACTAATAATTAGTCTGTGGCCGATTTTTATCAACAACACTGGAAGAAGGCCGAAAAAACAGCAACATACTTATAATTATTAATAAGATTTTGGGTTCTTACCAAAACATAAAGAATCTTCTTCAAATATCAGAATCAAATTCTATTTTTTAATACTAATATTTATTTTTTATAACCTCATGCACATAATAATGCATGTGACTCTGTTTGAAACGCCGATAAGGATGCGTGGTAGGTATAGAAAAGTATGTATTTATTCTTGATCAGCATTATCTCCAGATTTTTCAAAAAATTCAAAATTTTTAATATAAGTTATATATTCAAATAAATACAGATCAAGTTCGAATATGTGTAAAATCAGATAGGAACCACGCCTACCTCCCATACAAAGTGGCTTTACCAAAACGATAAAATCTCTTTAAATTTAACAAAAATTAATCTAATGTCTTCCAATTTTGCACATAAACTTTAACCCTTAATATGCAATCTGAGTATGAAATTTGTAAGAACCAATTGAAAACCATGTCTACCTCCCATTCAAAGTGACTTTATGATATCAGTAAAATCTCCTTAAATTTCACAAAAATTTGTAAAATGGCTTAAAATTTTTCAAATTATTTTAAATCTTTACTATGTACTCGATGCTAGAAAATTGGTAAACAAAAACTGAAAATTCCGTCCACCTATAACACAAAGTAACGTAATATTGGGATAAAAGCACACCTTATTAAAGCCTTATTCAAAATAATACAACATTCGAGATGTCGAATAAGCTGAAGTACGGTCGTGGGAATGTTTTAACTTCGGTCCAGTCAAACATCATTCCTTACTAGTTTTTTTATCTTTAAACTTGATTGTATCAATTTATTTTATTATTTTCTTAAATTAAGTCTTCAATTAATTATATAAGTTAAGTTTTTAATCTAAGATTATATAGGATTCAAGATACTAGAAAAACTTTTTATTGCTCAAACAATATTGCTTTTTTCTTAAGTCAACAAAAGTTTTATAAACGCAAATTAAACATTACAAAAAAAAATGGAAATTTTTTTTATTTTACTATAATGAAATGCTGTATATGAATGTATGAATGCTATATAGCATTCTATTATCAGAATTTTCCTTAAGCATTAACTTCTTCCACGAGACGATGCACAGTGGACTGTGTGGCCTATTTAGATCAAACTAAATCTGCAACTTTGTGAGTTTGAGGGCACGGAAAAATCTTTTGGAAATTTTTGATTTAGGCTATTGAGTGGCATATCTTCCTTACATGTAAAATTTCACACAGAGAGTCCGTGTGTAACTGAAGTTAAAAAATTTGTATGGGAGAGTAGGCCTTTTGGCTTCCCTCCACGACGATTTTCTATTTTTTTTTTTGGTATAACAATAAAATGACATAACTCCTAAAGAGAGAACTACACAGGAACCGTAAACCATTTCTTGCAAACGCTAAGGAATGTTTGTCAAATTCTTGTTACACCAAAAAATCTTGTATCTATATTAATTATTATATTATTAATTAATTATTAAAGCTCGAATTACCAAAAAATTTAATTGTTGCCATATTCCAGGTTGATTTTGACCCCCTGGTGGTTGCAAGTTGTATTACTTTTCACAATTTCTTATAGTTTATTATATTTACTTAATAAAGTTTTATATCTGACTTTGTTATTTATAATGTTGATTTTCTATGATTATAAATGTTTGGTTGTTTCAGTCATTCTTGATTTTAAATACAAATCTTAGTTGTTTGATAGTTTGAAATCGTTTATATCGAATATATTTATATTGAAAAGAAAGATCGATGGCAAATACTATGCAGCCAAATTGGACCGTTTAAACGAAGCTTTGAAAGGGAAGTGCCCCTATTTGTCAAGGAAAATAGTGCTCTTCCATCAAGAAAATGCACACGTTTGCACATACATAAAATCCCCTGAATTCAAGTTCAAACTGCTTCCTCATCCAGCATATTCCGACTATTTTCTGTTTCCAAACCTGAAGAAAGGTTGTTATGTAAAAAAGAGGAAATTTTTGTTAATGAATGAAATGACAAAAATATAGATGGCCAAAAATGCGATTTTGAGTTTATATTATTTTAAAACAAAACAACTTTTGGTTTCTTTTTTTAAGTAAAAACTGAATATTTTGGACTTTTTTTAAAAAAAAATTAAAAATTTAAATGCTAAGCTAACAGTGCTATTGAAATAGTTTTTTCAAATCATTTTATTAAGCTTTTGGGGAAAAAGAAACAACGGAGATATTTACATCAAAAGTCAAAACTTTCAATTTCGAATTGTTATTTTTCATTCTAAGGCAATGAAATTATGTCAGAAAATGCATTGTACTAAGAATTTCCATAGTTTAATTAATATGCGAATGTTTTTGGTGTCAAAAGAAAAAAAAAATTTTTTATTATTTACACAAAAATTTTTTAAATTACCTTGAAAAGTCATTTTGTGTTCATATTAAAAGATTTTGTATTAAACGTTTGTTGTATGAAGAACTTCCATAATTTTCAAGATATGTGCATTATTTTGATGTAAAAAAAAAAGAAAATATATTTCTTTTTATTACATGTCTACAAAAAAAATAATCTAAAATTAGCTTGAAATGTCGTTTTTTAAAGAAAAACCATTGTTTGAAATAATTATTGTAATATTTTTAATTTTTTGTGCAAAATTTATGGTGTTTGGCAAAAAATTTCTAATGGTTAATTTAAGAACGCTATAATCGTTAGTTTTGTATTACAAAAAACAACTATAAAATATTTGATTTAGTACTGGTTTTTGGAAACATTTTAAAACAAAATTGTTATTTTATTTTTTTATTTCAATACAATAATTTGAATTTATAACAATTTATTTTTTAACATTTTTTATTTTTCATTTTCATTTTCAAATTATAATTGAAAATTTTATAAAAACTATTTTGATAAATAAAAATTGACCAACATAATAAAACTATATTTTTTAAACTTGATTTTTTTGTAAAGTGATTTTGTTTTTTTCTATGTTGATTTTCTATGATTTAAATACAAATTATAAATGTTTCATTGTTTCAGCTATTCTTGATTTTAAATACAAATTTTAGTTGTTTGATAGTTTAAAATCATTTATATTGAATATGTTGTTGTTGTTTCTTTGGAAAAATTTGTTAGAACAATTCATTGTTCTAACCTGACCGAAAGGTCAATAAACGATTTTAAACTATCAAACAACTAGAATTTGTATTTAAAATCAAGTATGATTAAAATTATCAAACATCTAGAATTTGTATTTAAATCATAGAAAATGTTCAATTATTATTATGGAATTTTATTAATGAAATTATGGAAAATAGATAACTGAAATAGCTAACGTATGGTATAGATCTTTTGTCGTCAATATATCTAGCAAATAATGCATTAATAGTTGTTCCTAAATTATATTTATTAGAAATGAAACAGGTACTTAACATGTGAACATTCATGTCTTAAATCGCAATTAAAATCTTCAACTAAAACAGTTGGCTTTTTGTGATAACACTGTTCAACACAAAGAAAAATAACAAGGTTCCGCCAACGGATTCTGATAGAGGGGACCAAAAAAAATATACGTGTATTGGCGTTTTGAAAGCTTACGTCTGAGCTTTATTTTAGAGGGGGTTTAATTTATCCGCCTTTTGAACAATCTCATAGTGAATCGGCAAACGAAACCATGTGACCTTTACTTTTTTGGTATAGAATGTGTTCAGCATATTTATGTAATATATTACGAGAAACATTTTCGTGGAACATTTTAACCCTTTAACTCTTCAACGTATGGGTCTTTTTTGACTTTTTTTAATAAAGGGCAAATAAGACCCATAAAAGAGGGATATAGCGGGTTAAAATATTCCACAAAAATATTTGCCATTAAAATTTTTCTATAAGTCTCTGAATGCACCAAAGCTCAAAAACCAACTTGAATGCCAAAAATAAGTGAAAAATTAAAATTTGTTTGAGGGTTAATTTCTCACTTATTTAGAATAGGTGTTAAAATATCCCACAAAACTCATTGCTAGGTTATGAGTTCCTATAACAAAAATGTTTTACATAAAATTTCACTCAAAATCACCATACAAAAGAAACCTCCACATATAATATCTATAAATACAAAGAATAGAGCAAATTTGGGTATTGGAGGAAGCATTCATTTATTACATGTCTTCTCTAAGCTCTAAGCAATTCTATACCATTATGTCCCAAAAATTTTTTTGGAAATCGAAAAAGTGTTCTTCAAATGTTTCTGTTTTTCAAGTTGAGTCAGTGCAGTTCTAATTACGCTCTTAATGAACCTTTACGATGTATGTGCAGTGATTTCAATGATAACTTCAACATGATTAATTTTTCTGATTTGGTAGACACCTTAAAACGGAAAATTATATTACATTTAAATAATTAAATCAATTTAACTTCATCCTATTATACCTAACGCAGTTTCATAACAATGTAAATTGGTAAGTGAGATTGTTCTGTTTCTCCTTTTTTCTCGATATTATGTTTTATAAAGTAAGCACCATCAAATATGAATCGTTTTTAAAACTTACTTTTTAATAATTCAATATTTTAATTTTTAATCGAATTGGGATTTACGTGCTCACGTGGTTTCCTGATTTGAAATTAGACTGAACTCACACTATCACCTGGATTGGTGTGCCAGAGTTAATCTCTTTTACACACAAGTTTATGCCTGCGTTTGCCCAAATGCATATCCAACTAATTGGGATTTTTATTTGGCGGGTATGAGATTTATCTCATTTCCGCGTAGGTCCTTGGGTTGGACAATGGCCGCAAACCAGTTAAAATGAGTTTAGTGTTTTGGATTGTTTTTGAAATCAGGATTGTTTTTCGGGTACCTTAAATTGATAATTACTTTTATTTAATTCGATGTTTCTTATTTATATAGAATCAAATTTATTTAAATACGCGTTTTATATATATTAAATTTTTAAATTCCGCTGAAAAGCCAATTAATGTGCTTAGTGGAAAATCCTAATTGCCAATAGCGGGTATGTTTTAGTACGTAGGTACATTCTGTCTGTCCCGGCTGATTCGGGCAGGATCTAGAATGTAAATCGTGCATGCGTATAGGACGGGTATACGTATCTTTGGAAGATTTCATACCTCCGGGCGAATCCAAAAAAAAAAAAAAAAATTTAATAGTAATAAAACGCAATAAAATTATTTTTTAAAGTGTCTATTTTGCGTAAAAGGCAATTAAAACACAAAATTTAAAAATAATATAAAAAAATAAGAGTGAAAGGAATAGTGGAATTCTAATTGTTTAATGTTGGATTGTTAAATTTTATATTATGTTAGAAATCAAAAGACACATCAGTTTTTACTGTAAAATTTAAATTTGTAAGTTCTTCTGTTTTATAATTTTTTTAATATAAAAATCAATTGTAATTATTGCTTTAATATTCTTACCCCAATATCTCTTTTAGTAATCGTTTTAAGAAAAATAAAATTCCCTGAAGAATATGAAAAATAACCAGTGAAACGTCGGAGGAGTAAAATTAAATAATTTTCTTATTTGCAGACAGTTTAGCCTGAGCACTAAACAAGAAATTATATAAATTCAAAAAGTTGATCAGAAACCCTTACTGTGAAACCTAAATAAGAGCGTTAAGCGGTGCGTTGCCAGCCGCTTTCCGCTAACGCTGAATTTTCATCCCTAAATAAGAGCGGCGGCCTTATGTCAGATGTTGTCAAAAAGTGTTTGGCATACAAGCTGCATTCAGCGGAGTCAACACTTGTGAGCTGTTATGGTGGCGATACCATAGTGAGCCATGTTTTTTTCTTAATATGTTGTTACTCTTAGGGCCGCTTTCTCAATGTCCGGTTAAGCACTAATCAGAACTTTAACCAGCAGTTAGCAAAAATGCCCTTTCTCAATGTTCGGTTAAGGTTGAACTGTCAGTTAAGTGCTGATTAAGTTAACGGCAAGTTGTGGTTTCGGTTAGCGCCATTTTAGGGCAAATGATTTCGAAGATGCTGTCAAACTTTAAAATTTAAGATGGCGGATAGAGTTGCCACCTGGATTTTTTTTTGCGAGTTCTTGTAATTTTGAAATTCTGACAACGGATTTAATTTCGAATATAATGTCACAGTTTTAAAATTTAAGATGGAGGTTAGGGTTGTCACCTAAATTTTTACCACAGTATTGCCACCTAATAATATGTCTTTTTAAGAGTTTTAAACATCATTCATCAGTGTTAAGGGGTCGCTGATTTCGAATCTAAAGTCAGAATTTTAAAATTCAAGATGGTGGATAGGGTTGCCACCTTTATTTTTTTTTAGTTTTATAAATTTGGGGCTGGCAAAAAAAAATGGTACACCAAAAATGGGTCGCTGAATCCGAATCCGTTGTCAGAATTTCAAAATTATAAAATTTTGAAATAATAGGGTTGCCACCTAATTATATGTCTTTTCAATAGTTTTAAACGGCATTTATCAGTGTTAAGGGGTCGCTGATTTCGAATCTAAGGTCAGAATTTTAAAATTCAAGATGGTGGATAGGGTCGCCACCTTAATTTTTTGTAGTTTTATGAATTCGGGGCTGGCAAAAAAAAATAGTACACCAAAAATGGGTCGCTGAATCCGAATCCGTTGTCAGAATTTCAAAATTATAACATTTTGAAATAATAGAGTTGCCACCTAATAATATATATTTTCACAAGTTTTAAACGTCATTCATTAGTGAGAAGGAGTCGCTGATTTCGAATCTAAAGTCAGAATTTTAAAATTTACCAGCCCCGAATTTATAAAACTAAAAAAATTAAGGTGGCAACCCTATCCACCATCTTGAATTTTAAAATTCTGACTTAAGATTTGAATCAGCGACCCTTAACACTGATGAATGACTTTAAAACTCTTAAAAAGACATATTATTAGGTGGCAATACCGTGGTAAAAATTTGGGTGGCAACCCTAACCTCCATCGTAAATTTTAAAACTGCTAACTGCTGGTTATAGTTCTGATTAGTGCTTAACCGGACATTGAGTAAGCGGCCCTCAGTAAATTTTAACACAACAGTTGTCAGCTGTTGACTCCGCTGAATGCGGGCATAGTGAATGACAAATTTTTCGCAGAAATTCCAATTTCATCATTTTCTGCAGCCAACTTTACTTTCTAACGCTCTGTCAAAATTGGATTTTCCAACCGCTGAGCGTTGCCGCCGCGTTATTATGGTTTGCTTCATATAAATCGTATTCAAAAAAATCAAAAAGAAAAAAAGCAAAGATAAAGTCTTAAAAATAACACAAAAATAAATATGTGGTCTTCTGGAAATTCAAAAAACATTTTAAAAATAATAATAAAAAAGAAACTATTTCATTATAATATTTAAGAATTTATAATACGTTACAAAATAACTTTGAAAATCGTCTGGTGCGATGAATAAATAACTTACAACTAAGCTTTGCAACTAACCGATCCAACATATTTTTGAAACTTATTACGATAAAAAATTTCGAATGGACAGCATATATAGTCTTTTGGCAGCAGTGGTGATAATAAATGAACTTTTAGAAGATTAAGAAAATTTTCATAGTTAGCTTTTCCTTAACCATATTATTACAAATTTTTATTTTATAATTGTATTTTCAAATATTTTTGTATAATTTTTTGTTGAAAATTTACAAGTCGGATATTTAGGATAGCAAATGCACAATCCTTTTAATATATTCTTGTCAACTACTACAACATAGCTTCAGTTAATATTTAATATTAAATGAACTACAAATGAATCGTGAACTGCCGATCTTGTTGCATCGTTGCAAATGCAAAATAAACAGCTTCTACAAAAACAAAAAGCATATGTTGCAAATGCTTTTAAATGCTTTTTGTTTTTGTTGCAAAAGCTTTTAAATGCTTTTTGTTTTTGTTCGTGTTTTTGATTAAGATCGTGAACTGCCTTAATATATAACAAAATTTATTGGATTAGATATTAGCGTGTAGAACTAGGAATCACAGGGGTGGGGGTTCAATTCTCACTGTTTTCATCTAAATATTTTTAATTTTATACTCTATTGTTGTAATAGACGCAAGAAAAAAGCAACAACAATTCTAAGAAAAGGGTGTATGTAAAAAAGTGTTTTTTTGATATTTTACTCAAGCAAATCACAATAAAAATGAGGCGTACAAGCTTCGCTTCAACTAGCCCGTAGCTCCACGGGGGATCAAAATATACCCCCACTTGCCATATATTTTTTTTCTTGTTTTTGCATCCCCTATCCTTTGAAATCATAAAATAATTTTTTTCGTCTGTCTAAGATGATGCCAAGTTGACTTTGGACAAATCTATAAAAATAAAAAATTTTTGAATTAATAAACGTCATTGAATAATGTATGGGAGGTGTGCGTGGCCAATCTGATTAAAAATATTATATGAAAATTAAGAGAAACAAGTTAAAAATAAACAAGTTAATTTCCTTTCTTAGACTTGTTACAAATCGGGATGTTGCGTTTTTATTCTTAATTTTGTATGGGAGATGGGCTTGGCAGATCTTAATGAAATTTTTGTTGATAATTATGTAAGTCTATAACATTTATCATGCAACATTTTCTCTTATTTTTTTTTGAGTGGGGGGCGAAAAGCTTGGCAGATTTGATAAAATTTCTATACGGTAATTATGTGAATCTATTAAATAAAAAACTAATTAATTTTGTTTCATGCAATTTCTTCAACTGGAGATATTGCATTTTTATTCTTCATTTTGTATGGGAGGTGGGCGAAGGGAGTGGAAGATCTTGATAAATATTTTATATGGTAATTGAGTGAATCTAGTTAATAATACAATAAGTTAATTAAGTTTTTTACACCTTCTACAACTTGAGATATTGCAATTTTAATGTCAATTTTGTATGAGAGGTAGGCGTAGGGCGTAACAGATCTTAATGAAAATTTGTGTGACTTTTTATATTTATAAAGACACAGTACATGCTAGATTGCATGTATTTACGATGATTCCTTCTATTTTTGTCCCTCATCCCCTAGACCTCGCTACACAGTGCATCGTGTGTTCATTTACCACTTGGATTTTTAACTTGGAAACAGACCTTTGAAGAAAATTTAAACATATATTTCCTTCACCTTAAAATTTTCTTTTGAAACATTTTCATAATTGGTTGAATGGCTTTTTAATCATTTTTTTCTTTTTATGCCACGTTAGTATTGATTTATTTTAATTTTTAACAATATATCTTAAAATATATTATCCTAAAGATAAAGTTCATTAGTTGTAAAAATACACAAAAATGTGTTTTAAAAGAAATAACTCAAATATTAAGAAAGAAAAACATACAATTTTTCTTGATGCAGCCAAATCTTGTTTCGAAAAACTTCTTATAAGATTCTGCAAATAACATTACCTTATATTTTTGACAGTGTATTTTTTTACTTTTCTCCACTGTCATTTACCACGGTCTCGGCAGCTAAACCAATAAATTCGTTGTCTTTAACAGGTAGCTAGGTGTAAAATTCTAACGGGCTCTTTAAAAATGTTTCTATAATATTATCGCGCATTTGTTTTCCGCTTACTTTTTGGAAATATTTTTATTTTGCTGCTGTTGTGCTGCTAAATTTGTGCTGCCATGTTTAAGCGAACTCCTGTTAGTTTCTTAGTAATAAATTTTGCGGTTTATGTTTGTTGCTTGTTAAGCTTGTTGACCTTTGCTCAGGGCGTGTACCACCACCACAAACTTTTTGATTAAAGTTTGTTATTTTGTTATTTTTTGTTGTGTTTTTTTTACGTTGTTGAGAATTTTTTTTTTTAAAAACCAAGTCAGTCGTCACAAAGGACATTATTAAAAATTCTCGCTAACTTAAGGATGAATGCAAAAAATTTCATTCAAAAATAAAATCTTAAAAAATTTGTTTATGCTTCCCGAAAACTTTTGCAGCTTCATAAAATATTAATTTTCTTTGATAAATTCTCTTTAGTAGAAATGCTGCTTTAAATGTCATTATCAAAAAGTTAAGCCTTCGAGTAGGTTTTGTTGTTAAGAAGAAGTTTCAAAACTGCAGATATTATTCAGCAGAGAATTTGTAGGGATGTGGAATGAGGTGAGGCGTAAGCTTAGCACAAACCCACACACATACCCACACAAACAAGCAAGCTTTGTCACAACACACGTATAAGGTCTAAGAACGCATAGCTTTAAAGAAATTATCTGCTCTGTTGAAGTAGCTTGCAAGTTTTGAGCCAAGAAAAGCTGCATTCATAACATATGCTTTGGTAGCAAAAACATACGAGAATTTCAAATAGATGTGTGTGTTTGTGTGTGTCTGCTTCTTTCAGCCGGATATGAAGCCTGAAGCAATATTTATTGTCCGGTCGCTTATCGTTAGAAAATTGATTTGCAAGGCGTAGCCGTTGTCCTCTTTTCACAAAGTTTTCTCTGTGGAGACAGTAAGTCGGGCTGACATGGCAGAGCCAAAGATTAGAGAAATCGACAAAAATAGTTAGCGGAGAAGCAAGTGGGCAAATGACATAACTTGTTCTTGAAGCAAAAAAATCCGGCTGTTTATTTTCACACAGTTTATTTTTTTCTTAAATACGTTTATATTTTCTCTAAAGCCAATAAAAGTGGTACTCTTTTCCCAAAATATTTATTCTAATGGGCGTTGTTGTAAATGTGCAAATGTGCTTTTTAGAGCTAATATCTCGAAGAGTGTAAGTGTGAATGTGTGCTTTGTATAAATTTCTTAGTCAATAGTTTTTTTTTTATAAATATATTTACTAATTTTTTTCTTCGTGCAACTAAATAAGTTTCAAATGAACCCACATTTCCGCCTTTATTCTCTTTGCGGCTTTCTTTTCAAGCGGTAAGTACATCGCATAGCAAAGTATATAAAAAAAATATTATGGATTTAAAATAGCTTCTTCCTTTCTTCCTTAACTCCGGTCGCTTTGGGCTGCCTACTTCCGTTTTGCATTGACACATTTTGTGTGCTGGTCAACATGAGTTTTCTTTTTATTGGTTTCCCTTTTGTATGGTTTGCTTTTTTCTTTTTATATATATTTTGAAATATTTTTTATTATTGCTACTTTATGCCAACCATTTATATATTGAATTGTATTAAAACTTTGGGGCGTCGGCAACGTGCATGTGTGCGAGTTTGTGTATTCAAGCATTCATTCCCCGACCGGTCGTTTTATATGATGATGACCTTTCTCTAACAACTTCATAGAAATATTTTATTTATTACGGTCGGAATTTTTTTGCATAAATTTATTAGATTTCAAATATATTGTTTGAGCTTCGTTTTAAGAATTTTGCTTTTTTTAGAATTATATTTTTTCGATGGCTTGTCTGAAAATGTTGTTTTTACATAAAGCATCGTTTTACATCGAAACTTTTTAATTTATGATTGTTGTTTTGCCTATAGTTTTTATAGCCATAACCTTGGCTAGTACTTTTTTTGTATTTATGTTAAATGTTGTCATTATTTTGTTTTAGGATTTTTGGTATTAAAAAAAATCCCAATTTTTTACGTATATAAAATAGAAGTTTGCATTTAAACACAAATATTGGAAAACTTCAGAAAAGTGCAACATTGTCTTTTTTAAGGTATATGTACCTACACTAAGGCGCCGCATGCGCCATAGATAAAAAAGTTGTTCAGGTCCCGATTACCTGATTACTAAGAAGGGATAACCTGTCATATGATACAATCACACGTTGTACACAACCGAGTACCCGTTACATAGAACCGCTTCCGACTACATACGCTGTACTGCAATAAATTTATAAAGTATAATAAGAACTAGCATATGAAATTAGAATGATTCAATAAATATTCAAAATATAAATTCAAATTGCATTCAAAGTAGCTGGAGGGCAAGTGGATCCTTCAGAGAATCCTGGGACGACTGAATTTTGCCTCAGTCTTAGACAAAACCACGCTACAATTTTAACATTTAGAAAATGTCACGTAACAGTAAAATATCTGTATTAAAAGTCAATTAAATGTTTTATTACAAGTTGTTCAAAATTATGTGTAGCAATTCCATTTTAAGCGTACCGGCCTTACGACATGACCATATTCGATTTGGGTCGATTTTTGCATAGAGCATCACTGGCGGAAGGCAGCCTCTATAGCCTAGTGGTAGCGACCTTGACTGTCGCTCAGGGGTCCTGGGTTCGAATCCCGGCCGTACCTTGGTCCAACGCTATAACCTTTCCTTCCTTATTTCTAGTCACAGGAACTTTAAAACTTCCGACGAAAAGTTGTTGTTAGTGGTGGTAAGAAAAGTTTGTGGAGAGGAACGCTTAGTAACTTGATTTGAGCAACGTCAAGGCGTAACAATTGCTTCAGATCTAATATCAAATGTCTCCACAGCTTCTGCCACATTAGGAACACCCTACACAAGAAGTTTCACTTGATTACTCCCTTCTTCCATTCTGTGGTATCACAGCGGACCAATAATATGGTCTAAGTGGGCTGGTCTAAAAACCTGCCGCCACCTTAACCTAATTTAAAAATTACTGATGGAAACAAAAACATAATTTCAAGGAAAAAAGTTAGGCGTGATTTTTGGTGGAGTACAGGGTGCACAAAATTGACAGAAATCGGCAAAAATGTCGAAAGATTGATTTTTATGAAGATTCATATCTCAGAATTTGAGTTTTCTGAATATTAAGTTTGAACTCCATTTGACTAGTTATTAAAAGAACTTTAATCTTAAAACCATTTTGGGAAATTTTGGTGGTATCAGTTCCATTCCTTGTTGTGGGGGTTTAACGAACACCTTTCCAGAATTAAAATTAATTTTTCTCCTTATTCTGGTAAATTAAAACATCAACAATATATAAATTGGGTGAACACTCAATGGGTTAATGAGTTTTGTTTATTTTACCATCCAAACAGAAATATTTGTGTGATTAACAAACGTATTGATTAACCGAATTTTAAGTTCTATCTCCCTTTGAAAAGGTGATTAAGCCGACAAAAAAATAATTTTTTAATGGTAATTCATTTCAAAGAAGAGGTTTGAAGAACACCGTAAGGCTGGAAAAATTATCTTTTAAACAATATAAAAATTAGGGTTAACTCAATGTGTTCATGAAATATGGTCATTTTATCATCTCATAAAAAATGAACAAATTAATAATAATATTAATTATATTAATAATAAGAAAAATTAATAATTTTTCTAAAAAGCAATAAATTTTCGGTTACTTAATAAAACCTTAATAAATTAGAATAAGGTTTTAATTTAAATTTTTGTTTAGATGTTCAAATGATCATATGGGTCAATAAATGATAAATGTGTTTTTTTTTCTATCTCCAAAGCAAAAGCTGTGTATTTGAATTAGTTTTAAATATCTCACAACTTTGCAATGTGTTATACATTGTGTATGTATGTATAATATTATGGGTCAGAAGATAAATTAATTTGTTTAAGTATTGTAGGCCCCAGGGCAAAATGTGTAGTCAAGGGAGTGACACCATGGACAGGGTAGTGATTTACTGCTTTTTTCTGTACAACGAAAATGCATACCAACGACAAGCAAGACACGAGAAGCAATAGAATTTTGTATAGAATACTCAGACACAATACAGAATAATGCAGTTAGTCTAAAATTTTTGACCGTGTACCTGAAATACACCAAAGTGAATCATTTGCATAAGTTCTGTTCAACTGTACTCATAGTTGTTATCCATATTTGCTATAGTTTGAAAAGTAAACAAATTAAGTCGAAGTTTGAACTTGAAAATATGATTGGTTCATTTCATTCTATTAAGTACAGTTTACAATACACATAATGAGGTTATTCATTCATTTCTATGAATTGAACTAAAAATACATGGTTTTTCCGCTAAAATGTCTTATATATTATGAAAAAATTAATATATTGTATCTACAGTTAATCTATATTCTCAGTAATCCTCTACTAAAATCGAAATTTACATTATTTAAATCAATTTATCAACACAACAAGGATTTCCGTAGAAAGAATCTGATATTGTTAACATTTATTTAATTGGATTTAGAATCAGACTGAAGTCAAACCTAATAAGACTCCTGAAATAAAATGGATTTCGGCATAAAAACCGTTTGAACACCAAAACAAAAAGTTTATTTTTTAAAGTGAGCAGAGGAAAAAAAAAACAATTGATATTTAAACACCAGGTTTTCGTTGATTTTCTCAGCTAGATGATAAAAAAAAAATTAGAAAAATAAAACAAAGCATCCACCATTTTTAAGCATAGCGAATGAATGAAATAAATAGACGCTGTTTTTTTGCAGAAACGTTGTAAAACAGACAAACAAACAAATAAAGATAACCTCCCAAGTGTCGCAGCATGCGTCAAATGTCGAGGTCAAATTACAAACACGCTGATAAAAATTCGCAATAAATGAAGAGGAAAATTTGAAGTACTAAGAATGAAGTGGATCAAAAAATAAAAAAAAAAACAAATATCAGAGGCAATGTAAAAAACACGTAGAACCAAAATAAAAAAAATAAATGAAGTGTTTTGAATGATTTGCAACAATGTTGCTGCTACACACTAAAACGGCAAAGATATAATAATAATAATGACAATAGCAATCGCAGAATAAGAATGGCTACAACAAAAACGTATGACGTCACAGCAACAATAACAACAGCGAAAGAATACTACCCAGTAGACCAAAACAATATTTCATGAACTCATTTATTTACCTTTACGGGTGGAAAAGAGCCCAATGAACCACAAGCGAAGGTACAGCGAAAAGTGGGATTTTTGCGAACTATTTCAGATTCATATTTTTTTATTAATAGATTTTTGTTTTTGATCTTTTAGATATTTTAGATTCCTCATTTAAATTTGTCTCAAAAAAAAAAACAACATCAGCAATCGCAAAATAGAATATATCAGAAAAGATTTTTACCCTTTAACAATAGTAAAGTGATTATGTTAACAAAATAATTCAGATAAATATGTACAGTATTCAATCCATAAATCTGCCAAATTGTTTACTTTAATGAAAAAGTGGAGCTTTTGGGTAACTACTGCCTCATGACGGAAATTTGAAAGAATCTTCAATCATCCTAAAATATCAATCTCCTACGTAAAATACGTGGCTTATTTTGAAAGTTAGCACCATTTTAAACTACGTCTATTACGTATTTTAATTACGTTTAAGGTGTGTTTTTTAAGAGGGCGCCCATTTTAATTACGTGTAAGATGTGTTTTTTAAGGGGGGAACCTGCTCCAGACAAATAGTTTTTCAATTATTTTTACAAAAAACTGAGAGTATTAGTAACATTGAATGAAGTACATATTTACTTTGATGTTCAAATGTCTACATACAATTTTTTTTTAATAAGAAAAGACAACAAAATTGCAGCGCTGCAGCTATTCAAACTTGGCTCCTTCAATTTTCGCTGTGGAATGCCCAGCCCCTTGTAATCAACTGAAATTGTACACATCTATTTTAAAAAAAAAAAAAAATGAAAATTTAAACAGAAAATGAAAAAAAATTGCACTTGTTAAAAAAATATTTCTAGAAGTGATTAATGGAAATTTTCAGGTGTATGGCAAAAACCATTACGTTGAAGAATATTTGTGCAAATAAGAACTATTCTTATATGTCAACATGTTTTTTAAATAAAAATAAGAAAATAAATAAAATAAAATATTACAGACTGGGAAAAGACATTTTTTGAAAAAAACGCGATTAAAATTTTCGTTCTTCTACTCGGTACGCTCGACACTCATCAATTCACTGACTTTCAAGGGACTTTTATATTTTCAATTGAGCTTAAAACATTGAAAATATATTCTTTATGTTATAAATTAACTTATAAAGAAACAAAAAAAAACAAAAAAAATCAGGAATTTAAAGTTCTGGAGCAGGCTCCCCCTTAAGCTGAAATAAACCAGGACTTTCTGATAACTTCCAATTCATATTCGTTCATATAAACCAACTCAATCGCATCACTGGTAAGTCAAAAAATTCTGATAGAGAAAAAACAAATTTTTTTAACATATTTGAGAATTACAAATATAAAAAGGATTTGGTGTGAATGATTTACTTGAACACATTATTGGAAATGTTAATACATTTAATAAGATAATTCGTTTGTTTTATCAGACAAGTAAGTCGAAATAAAAAAAAAAATTAAAACTTAATAGAACATAATTTTTTTATTCGACTAAAAAACACATGCAACAATAACTCAAAAAAAAAAAAATTTAAAGTGGTGTGGATTTTTGAAATAAGTTACCGATTTTACGTAGGATAAACACATACGTGAAAAAAGACAACATAAAGTATATGTAAAAGTTTTCTAGATAAATGCTAACCATTTCAGACCATGATGCATCTGATTTAGGTAACTTTTAGCCTAAATATCTTCACTTATATTTCACGAATGTAAAACAAATTTTCATGTATCGATTGCGCTGATTATAGTTTATGTTTGATTCTCATATTGTTTTGATGGTCATTTTGCCGTTTCTTAAATTTTCATGGAATTTTCGAGTCACACATATTTTTTTAAAAAATGAGCACTGGACGATAGTTGTTTTTTTCATTTACTATAATACTAATAGCGCAATTTTAGTGAAGTGGACAACAAATAAAATAATATTTTTTTAAATCCTAATTGATTTGAGGTCATTTGGTGCAAAAAAAAAGAGTTATTTCAGTACAAACTTTTGGTTCTTGAAAATCCTTGAAGGACATGAAAATATTAAAGTTTTGGCTTTGAATATAATTTCAGATCATATAAAGTACATATACTTCTATACAAAAATTCTCAGTGACTTAGCGTCAGGTGTGAAAGAGATAATGGTAATTAATTGCTTTTTATAAAGTAAATATCTGATCTATCAAATAAAATTAGTCTCAGGTCATTTATAGTTGTTACTGTATGCATCCAAAAATATTCAAGTTGGAAAAAAATGCAGCCTTTAATATATATGGGTAATTCTTTTACAAACTGACAAATCTTTGATTTGACTGAAACTTTTTTCAAGGATTCAATATCGAAAAATAAGAGATACGTATTGGAGGATTTTTTTTGTTTACATATTTTCGATAAAACAAGTGATCGATAATTTGAGATAAGCGAGTTTTTTGGCTTGGAGACTCATTTTTAAAAATGTTCAACTTCGGTTCTATTTAAGCTACAAACTTATTTCTTTTTTCATTTTAACGCTAAACAACTGAATTTTAAGAAAACATATATTTAAAATTATTAATTGCCTCACCTCGTAGCATGTTTCTTATATTTTTATAAAAACGGTTTTTCGTAAATAAAAAAATAGCTTCGATTAACAAAAGTTAAATGTAAAATTTGTTGATTATAAAAATATCTACAATTTCGTCTTAACTTTTTCCCGTTATAACCTTAAGCTTTTCAAATAAATTTAAAAAAAAATGTTAAAAATCACCTTTTTGAAATTTATTTCTCTCATTTTTTTGCCTCATGTCGTTTCTTTTAATAACATAAGTAATTTTTATTCTTTTCTTAACCAATAATATTTATAGGCAATCAATGCCGTGAATAGGACATTAATGAATACATGATAGAACATTTTTTTATTAGATAAAAAATAGTTGTTTCATTACTTATTATTGGTAAATATGTATTAGGTTTGTAAAATTGCAATTACAAAATATATGTAGTGTGCTTCACATAAAAATTTTTACAACCATTTTTTTCTCATAGAGTGAAAATATGTTTACTTCCAATTCTTGATGAAATAAAAGAATCATACAGTGGAACTTTAAAGTTCCTTTTACCGTTACAGATTTTGTTAAACGCTCTGATAGTATTTTTTCTTTTTCGTATTCGTCATTTGTAGAACAGCGACAAGTTATATTTGATAGTGATTCTGTTGCCCAATTAAATAGTTCTCTTGGTGTCTTAATAGGATCATTCTCTTTTTGAAGATTCGTTCTAGCAGCAAGTCGTTTTAAAGCTCCACCATTCCATCACAAGGTCCCTTCCCGTGAGAGGTTGGGAAAAAGTGCCACTCCGCAGCCATTTGAAAGTCTTCCGGATAATGAGTTTGAAGGTTTTCACCCCATGAAACCTTTCCTTATAATCAATTTGATTGTCTTTTCTTATTATTATTCTTTTAATACTTTAATTTTGACTCAAAATTAGCAAAAAACAAATGTTTTTGCTTTGAGCGGTCTCGGTTTTAAGGATATTTAAATTTTTTTCGGATTTCAGATTTACTTACCATCCTCCTTTTAATATGCTACTGACTCCATGGATCAGAAAAACGTTTGAAAAATAACTCATTTAATATATACCCCAATAATAACTCTGTTCCACCAACCTCTAGAGTTTAGACTGGAATCAAAGAGCACGGGAGTTAAATCCTCCGCATCGCTATTTTTTTATTGTTTTCTTGCAGCAAGCTATATTGCTATATATCCCAATAAAAGAAGGAATACCATATATTCCAAGTACAAAGGGAATTAATAACCTGGTAATAAAAACTACTTCTGAATGTAGTTGTTTCTTCTGAGAGGTCAAATCAAGTGCGACGGACTCTCAACATGTTTTTCATTAAGAATTTTAAAAAATTTGGTTGTGCTTGTTTATTTTTGGATTGGCACACTGTGTTATAGTTCAAGAAAAATAGTATTAGTTATCAAATTATTAACTCGGCTTTTTTTTTGAGCGCGAGTGTAGAAGCACACAAAAGCAAATGACGCTACAAATTATATCAACAATAATTTATACAATTTAATGAACGAACATATAACCTTTTATCTAGCACTTCAGAGTAAATTTTAAATAATAATTTATTCTTCGTTCTGGTTTAAACGCAAAGATTCATAGTTTGCACAAACACACTTCACTTAAAAACTTTGTGTTAGAAAACATGACGTTGCTACACAGACGAATAAAGTCAAACTATTGTTTTGACAATTAAAAGACAATTATGTGAGCACAAATAAAATTTCGTTTCCGCTTAAAGTTCTGCATTACAATGTCATCACCAATACATTTTTACATGCGGGAAGCTACGTAGCATTGAGAGAAAACTCCTACGTAGCGACAGTGATGTGATTTTCATTTTGCTAAAAATCTAAAATGCATGTGCAAATATCCCTTTTTTTCTCACTTTATCCCTTCCGAAAGATTCTAAAATCTCGCAAAAACCACCTAATTTCAATGTAAAACTAAGTAAAATAAATAATTTTTGTTTCTGTGTATGTATGATTATTTAATAAACATGTAGTGAAATAAAAATGTTATTTATTTCTTAAAAATGAATTGTGATCAAAAAACGGAACTTTTACTATAATAATATGCAATACAAATAATGCGTTTACATTGAGGTGACCCGACTTTTATGGGGAAAAAAATTTCCATTTATACACCTCTAAAAATAAACCTTTATCTTTTTTATAATAATTCCCAAAATATTTTTGTTGACGAAAGCCGTCAGTAGGCTAAACCTTTTTCAAAAACCTGCAAAAATTATGTTTTTCGTAAATATATAAGCTGATGTAATAGTTGGAAAAAAAATAAACTGGCAGAAATTAAAGACTGCAAAAAGCTTTTCCAATCTGCATCAAACAACTTTAAATTTTTGCAGTTGGATTAAAAATAACACTGTTTTCGTGCATTTCATGAAATTTTTTAAAAATTATTTTCATTAAAATTCAATTATTTCTAATGCGAATATTACTTCACTTTGCATTAATACTTACTTAATTGGCGCTACAGCCGTGTGCCGGTCTTGGCCCCATCTAAGAATTTGTGCCAGCCATTTCTGTCTTTCGCTTGCTGGCGCCAGTTGACTGCCACTGGGTACCGAATCGAATGTTTTCTTCACTGGAGCATCGTCTTTCATGCGCTGAACATGACCAAGCCAGCGAAGGAGCTCGATTTTAATGCGCTTGACTAAGTCGATGTCAGCGTACAGCTCATACAGTTCATCATTCCACCGTATTCGGTACTCGCTTTTGACGCAGATTGGTCCGTAGATCTTACGAAGAATCTTTCTCTCGAATGCTCCTAAAGTCTTTTCATCTGAACTGCTCAGCGTCCAGGTTTGTGATATATAAAGTTGGACGGGCATGATGAGCGATTTATAGAGTTGGCAAGAGTTTAGACTCTCTGTTGGCAAGAGTTATGCTTCGTTTGATCTCAATGCTGTAACTGTAACGTGGGTTCCAAGACGCTGGGATTGTTTGTTTGTTGACACCAAGTATTTCGTCTTGTCTGCATTCATGCCAGACCCATTCGACTTGACTCTTTTTCTAATCTGGAAAATGCTGCATTGACTTCACGCGTATTATGGCCAATGATATCAATGTCATCAGCACACGCAAGCAGCATAACACTCTTTCTTTACATTATACTAGAAGAATAAGTTATTATAGAATAACTTTAAATTATCTCACTTTCAAAATATTGTTAAAAAGGTTTTGAGTGCTTGCATTGTTTCCTGGTCAGAATTGCTTAAATTAATACATATTAAAGCTTAAATATTAGTTAAAAACTTACATAAAATAAAAACATACTAAAAAATGTTATTTAAATTTTCAAAATTTTTGTATGGAAATCAAATTATTTGCATTGTCTTTGCAGTTGAAATCTTTTGCATTATCTTGCGAAAATTGGAAGAGCGTTTAAGTTCTGACAGTTTATTCTTTTACAAATATTAAACAGGCTAATATATTTACGAAAACAAGATTTTTTAAGTTTTTGCTAAAAATTGTAGCTCACTGACGATGATCGGAAATCAAAAATATTTTGGAAATATTATGAAATAGACCTTTATTAATTTTTAGGGGGGAACGTTTTTTAGTATGAATATATGTATTTACTCAAGTTGAGTTATGAATAAAGCTGAATAAAGTTTGAAACCAAAATCAGGTAAAAATGTATTAAGAAATTTCTTTAATCAATTACAATTGTACAAAGTTACAGGAAAAGTGATGCCAATCAGTTGGTTAAAAGGATTTCAATCTTTAAAAATTTGTACGCATTAAAAAATCCCGCCAAAAAACTTGAACGCCCTCTCGTCCTGTTAAGGTTTAAAAATCCCACAAAAAGGGCGAAATCTCACCAATTCACATCACTGCGTAGCGACACAAAACGCAACAACAAAGCAATGTAATAAAAATCAGTTCAGTGTTCAAAGAGACTGCAAGCAAGTAAAATCTACGCCGGCTGAAGCCAAAAAAGAAAAGCGAAATAATCACGAAGCTACACGCTAAAAACAATCAAGCGTGCAAATGCTAATGTCTGCATGCTTTGCATGGTGTTTCTGAAAAAAATTTAAAAAAGTTTTATAAGGTTTCTGCAAAGTACGCAGTGCGCACATATTTCATTTTTTATAAATATTTAAAATGATTTTTTTTATGTAAGGAAAAATTTATTTTTAAAAAGCTTTTAATGTCACGGCTAAAAGGTTTTTAAACATATTTTCCCTTCATATTTTCATTAGCTAAAAAAACCGCAACTTCAGCTCAATTTTTTCATTCATTTTTTTCTTTCTGCTCCATGTATAAACATTAATTAATCCGTCTTTCCTTCTGCCATATTCAACTTTTAATTGTATCCTTTTAACTGAATCATTACCCACATAATAATAAGCTACTCCAAGTTAATGCCAATTGTGGTCAATTTTTATCAATAAAACAAAAAAAAAAACAATGTTAATTTTCTTAGTTTTAATTTGCGTACAAAGTGCAAATATTACGAAACAACACAAGAACTTTAAATGTAGTACCACTACACAGTCGAAAATTATGGTATAAAATTAAAACCTTTTTGGGTTTGGATAAATATAGAAACCCTCACTGTTTTAAATTAAATTTTAATTTAAACCCAAATTTTCGACCGTGTAAAGTACACACAAAAAATCTCGTCGGTAAATTCAAACGATATTTGCGGTCACTTTACCGTCAATACAATTCTTGTTTTAACACTGTCGAAAATTTGGAATTAAATTTAAAAAACTTGAGGGTTTATATATTTATCCAAACACAAAAAGGTTTTAAATTTAAACCAAAAGTTACGACCGTGTACTCGATCATGACTTGTGCGCAAAGAATTTTTACCGTGTATTACCTTTATAGGCAAAAAAATCCTTACACTGGTGTGAGTGAGTGAAGGGAAGAAAGGAGATAGAAGTAAGGTGATAGTTTTTCATCAGTATTAACCCATTTCCGGCGGCTCCTTAACTACCGGGCCAAAATCGATGAAACTTCGTCCAGAGTCTATATATGGCCCTAAACTTTATCTGGCAAAATTTACCTCTACAGGTAAGTGCTGGGCGGACTGGTGCATTTTTGCACCATTAGCTGCATCACATACCTTCACAGCCGTACCTGCCCATTTTAAAACAGCAAACGGGCTCTAAATTTATTTTAGCATAAAATTAAAAACTTATAATAGTTAATATTGAAAAGCAATTTTCGATATTGCGATTTGAAATTTTTCCGGAATTTACAAAAATAAAAAAAAAATAAAAAAAAATAAAAAAAATAATATTGCGACGCGCCGTTAGCGTAAAATCCAAGTAAACGACCGAATCGACTCAAACCAAAAATAATGTATATTGTCAAAGGTACATACTAACATAATCCCTACAGTGCCAGGTTATATCACTTTCGCGCTCACCTGGAGAAAATTCTTAAGTTACTGATGCAAAAATGCACCAATAGCTGGAAATGGGTTAAGATGAAGTGATTTAGTATGAACTGCAAGTAATCGATACGCAATTATTGTTAAAATATCAAAATAATTTTTTAAAATGTCAAATTTTATCCCTCTACATGTATAGATCCCAAAACTTAAAAACCAATTAGAGTTATAAGTTCCCTGTAGGAAAATCAACTAATTTAAAAGTAGTTGAAATGAAAAAGTAGTTTTTTGTCAACCACAACTAGTTGAAATTCTGGCTTTTTCTCATAGAACGAACTAGCATATTCTGTATGGTGATGTCCGCTAAATAAGTCAATTGACTTTCGTCTGCATATGTTTTCAATTAAATTATTTCTTTAACTACTTTAAAATAAATCAATTGAAAACGCATATATTTTCAACTACTTGTTAAATTAGTTAAATTTAAATTATTTTTTAATTACTTTAAAATAAATCCATTGAAAAGTAGTTAATATCCCTCTTACTGCAGATGAATTTAAAACCATAAAAATTTTAAATTTCTATACATCAAAGAGATAATTTATTTTATTGTTTTTTCAAAAATATACAAAAATTCATATTAGCGAAAGCCTAAAGTTAATTATATTTGATACAATGGCATGGTTAAATATATATAAACTTGTAATCTAATAAAGATTTGCAGTAAAAGCATGTCAAAATCAGAGTAGTCACCGCCTTAATATAATTCAAAATAGTTTTTAAACCACTTGTTTTGAAGTAGTTTTTCAATTACTGCAAAAAGGGTGTTTTTTATATAGTGATACAACTTTGAGTTCATATCATTGCTTTATTTGACCACCCATTTAACAGTTGATAGTTGTTTTTTGTTAAGTTTACTTTGACATTTTATTTTGGTTTGACTTACACAAGAGCAACGCGTGCAAATTGTGGAAATTTTTAATCAAAATAATGGTTCTGTTCGTCAAACTTATCGTGCACTTCGTCCATTTTATGGCGTACATAATCGTCCCTCAGAGCTGCTAATTTGAAGAACAATAGATCGTTTTTGGACCACATTTACTGTTACTGATAATGTGCATCCCGTGAGACGCCGAATAGTGCGCATTGAAGAATCTGTAGCGGCAGTACAGGAAAGCATTGAAGATGATCCTAATCAATCAATTCGTCGCCGATCTCAGCAACTGGAGTTGTGTCCTTCCACTTTATGGAAGATTTTACGAAAAGATCTTGGCTTAAAATCTTTCACGATTTAACTTGTGCAGGAATCAAAGCCGAACGACCATCGTATGCGCCGCCAATTCGGCGAATGGACTGAAGCACAAATTGATATTGATTTTGAATTTCCATGGAAAATTTTATTTTCCGATGAAGCCCATTTTTGGTTGAATAGGGACGTAAATAAACAGAATTGTCGTATTTGGAGTGAGAAGAATCCACAAGCTTTTGTCGAAACACCATTACATTCACAGAAAATTACTGTTTGGTGCGCTTTATGGGCTGGCGGAGTCATTGGCCCATATTTCTTCAAAAACGATGATGGTCAGAATGTTACTGTCAATGGTGAACGGTATAGGAACATGATTCGAAGTTTTTTCGTACCTCAATTAGCTGGCATTAATCTTGCTGATATGTGGTTCCAACAAGTGATTTACTCAAGGAAACTTTTGACGAAAAAATAATTTCATGATATGGCCCAATTAATTGGCCCCAAGATCGTGTGATTTAACCCCATTGGATTATTTTCTTTGGGGTTATGTAAAATCACTTGTCTACGTCAATCAACCACAAACAATTGAACTCCTGGAAATCAACATTCGAAGAGTTATCGGCGAGATACGTCCGCAAATGCTGCGAGAAGTTTGTGAAAATGGGTGTTCCAGTTTGCGCTTTGTACGCGCCAGCCGTGGCAACTACATGGCCAAAATCTTATTTCAAAATTAATGTCATAAAATTTTCTATTCAATAAAGCTAATTTGATTGATACTTAGAATATATTACTATATTTTATTATAATTTAAACTTGTATCACTCTTTAAAAAACACCCATCATATAATGCAATAAAAACTATTCAAAATTGAAGTGGATGCCGCCTTAATATAATTCAAAGTAGTTCATAAACTAGTTTATTTTAAATTAGTTTTTTAGTTAGTTGTTTTTAAAAATAAGTTAGTTTGTTCCTATAGGGTTTTGCCTAAAAAATATGTAAAAACGTTATTTGCAATTTTTCTTTCAGCTGTTGGTTGTTTTACTTTGAATTGGAGTTCGTTATGATATTTTCTCATATTCCTTTAGAAAAAATGTCAAATAAACATTGCTTATTTTTAAAAATTATTGATTATTTATTTACAAATAAGTTATGAGGTAATTCTATAGAAGTTATCGATAAATCCTCTTCTGAAATGCTTTAAAACATCATGTGAAAAAAACAATGTTGGTATGGCTATCCTACTTTAGTGACTCGTGAACTCATTTTCAAACTAAAAAAGACTTGTTTTTTAGGATGATTTAAAAAGCGTTAATTTCTTAGCGCCGAAAACGATCGTTTCTATAGTTCTTTTTAACTCCTTTACGAGTCAGAAAATGAACAATTTACTTCGTTTTTTAACCTATTTTGGATAAAAAAATATGGTAGATGAGAGTGTATATCTTTAAAAATTTAATCATTAAAAACGGGCTCATTTATGAGTGCACATTCGTACTTGTTTTATCTGAATAAAAATTTCTATACTAATTAATAATTGAAAAAAAAAAAATAGTTTTCATTTATTGATTGTGATTCATATTAAAAGTGTTTAAAAGTTTAAAAATTACATATGTATGTATAAAAAACGCTAATCTTTAATATATCTTTAATATATATAGCATAGTAAAAATTTTTATAAACCCATTTCCTATCAAAAAATTGTTATTTTTTAGAAATTATTTAGTCCAGTGAGTGATTGAAGAAATGGCTCATTCTTAGTGCCGCAAACGTTGTGCATTATTGTTCCTCTTTTTAACTTCTTTACCAGCACGAAAAAATACGATGTCCTCTTTTAACTCATTTGCGGAAAAAAATAATTTTGTTTTTAAGAGGCATTTGAAAGCATGTTTACATACGAGATTAAAACAAACAAAATTAAAAAAATCACCTTTTGTAATCTACACTGTTTTCAATAGTGCGAAATCGATTAATTTTGATATTTATTTGGTATGTGTTTTTTTTTAGGTTAAGGCAATGTTATGGTGGCAGTCAAAGGCACTTATGAATTGTGTTTTGTTTCAATGTAAATGGGAACTTTGAGATAATGGGCAAGGGAATAAATTTTGACCAAGTCATGGGATCAAAGCAGGTTGCGTTGTGAAATTATGCACAACATTTGTGTTTAGCATGAAAAAACGTGACCGGGGATCATATGACCGCAACAATAACATAGCCCTTATTGACCTACAATAAGTCAGTTTTCTTTTTTCCCACATGCAGTGTTGCAATTTTTAAGAAATTTCTAATATTTACAGAATTGCTTTTTTCAAACTTTTTTAAAAGACAAGCAAGGAGAGTAATTATAAAACTACTTCAGAATGAGGTTAAGTTTCTATAGCTTATCTAATAATATTAAATATTCTCGAGGGCCTTAACCTCGTTTTTATCTCAATATGTAAACGTAGTATTATTATAAAACTACTTTAGAATGAGGTTAACTTTCTATAGCTTATCTTATCAAATTAAACAAGATTTAGGAGTCTATTTCGTCGAGGGTCTTAACCTCGTCTTAATCTCTATCTGTAAACGTAGAATAAACGAAAAGGCTCAATAATGAATTCATAAAAGGAAGTTTTGGTTTACTGGGTATAAATTCTAGTCATTTAAGCAAAATTGGAAAATACTGTAGAACTTTTTCACTTTAATTCGGTGCTCATCTTATTGACTTCTGTCGACGCAGCCCATTCAATTTTATTATTGATGAGTTGGTTTGTGGTGGGAGCAAAAGATGAGGATACGAATAGGAATGCTTTTCGTCTTAAGAATCGTACTACGCGTGGTGTGTGTGTGTGTGTGTGTGTGCGTGCGTGCTATAGCGGGCGCAAAAATCCTGGCTTAGTGATGTGCGATGTGCCATGGAAGCCATTGAATTTTATTATTATCATTAGGGCAAAATTTTACGCTAACCACTACGCTGTTTTTTGCCACAGTTCTTGACACTAGGATTGAAAGTCAATTTGTGGGGTTGTCTCTAATGCTATGATGTTTGAGATAAGCACTAATTTTCTATATATTTGGTGGCTTATAAAACTGAGCTGCATGCCAAATTGTTTCCTCGTTAATGCTTAGTGAAATTTTTTTGCCACCGAGTAGTTTTTTGAGCGGGCATTAAAATAAAAAAAGAGAATACTACTCAAGTCAGTCCATCTGTAAATGTCGCTGACTGCTCAGGCGCGCTAATTTAATGTGTTGCCAGCGCCTACCATCAGTACCACACAAATTGGAATACAGTAACACATAAACACACATACACACATACATAAACTCACATGCACGTAAACATTGTTACTTCCAGCCGCTCGAGCGTGAGGAAATCCCATGATTTATGTTATCAAATTTAAAATATAGAAAAATTTTATGAATTTTTTTTTATTTATTTTATGCTCCTTATAAAAAGAGCAGCTAAAACTGTACTCATACCCAATATTTATATGTGCTGTCCTTAGGCAGCAGCTTGATTGGAAAAATTTCTACTCCTTGCAGCAGTGCGCATAATAAATTTTATTAATGGCCTTTTCCTATCTTTTTTTATGTTTTCTTTTTACTTGTTGTGCAGAAGGAAATGAAATAAAAATCAGCCGGAAGTGATTGAAAATCTAGCGAAATGAAATCATAAATAAGCACCAATTTAAAGTTATTGTTTCAGCAACGTCTAGAAATACGTATGGTGTAGTATTATTTTTTTTTTCTTATATAAGCTTAATTAAAACACATATATAACTTTGCTGGCACGTAAAGGGCTATTATTTACTTAGTTCGTTGGCAGCGTCTACGTAAAGTTTTGGTAATGATATTTATGCGAGAATGTGGGATTAAGTCAAGGCATGTGCTGACTTGTGTATTTTTGGCTACATACCATAGCAAAAAATGTCCCTAGCTAAATATTAAAGTTTTCATGATCGAAAAAACGACTTTCGTACGTTAATGTTTTTAAAGCAATGTAAAATTTGAAAGAACTTTTTTTTTAACTTTTGCTTGTCAAAATCATTTTTAAAGCAAAACCAGAGACTTACTTTACATAAATACACTAGCAACAAAATATGCCTTTAAAATAAAAACAACACTACTTTTTGTTTCAAAAATTAAAAATTTCTGTAGTTATAAGAACATATCTGTTTATGAGAAAATATCTATTTAAAACTTAAAAATATTTTCATTTGTGTTAAGAAAATAAAAAAATTTATTTTAAATACCAACATTTACTTTGTTTATTAACCCCTTGAGACCGAAGCCTAGACCGTTGAGATATAGAAAAAAATTACTTTTGATTCAGATTCCCAGTGGTTAAATTAAAAATAAATAAGGTTTTAAAAATTTTAGAAAGTTCCAAATTAACAAAATAAAATGAGGGCTTACATGACCCCATCGGTCTCAAGTAAAACTTTTACTGATATTTTCAGCTGTAATCTGTGATGGGTATGAAGGTATTTTTTATGAAATATTAAAAGCAATTTATGAGTTCAATACAATTTAATTTCAAATTAAGAAACTCAATAAAGAATTATTACAGAATGATATTGAAATTTTTGTTTTCTTCGAGATCGCAAGGTACAAAATTGCGATTGCAAGGTACAAAATATAGCAAAAAGCTTTCCTTGAGGCCCCATGTTATCGAAGACCAAATTTTATTTTGTGAATTTTTAAAATAAAAAAATGGGGATATTTGCAGAACTCGATATTTTTTTTATAAAACAAATCTAAATTCAGAACTTACATTTACGCTTGGAACGATTTTATTCAATTTAATCGAGGTATTAGCAAAATAGCAGTATAAACAACGTACTTTGCACGAATAAAAATAATACTTCCAGCTGATCAACTGTTAGCCTGCCGGTGTTACCAGATTCTATAAAGCTTCTTAAGACAAATTTAAGGTAGAAATTACCATATTAATTGCAATTAAGGCAACGATAATTGAAATAAGCATGGGATTATGTAGTACCCCTCGGTCTCAAGGGGTTAAAATACTCCAGCTTTCTTTAAAAGTTTTTCTTGAAGTTTATGTAGTAACAGGTCATTGAAAAATAAATTTTTCAGGTCTGCCCAAAATAGGCCTGAAATGTCATTCCTGTAACTTGTTCTCTTGTAATCCCATTTATAGCAATTCAAAGACTGTAGCTTTCGTAATTTATATTTCTGCAAGTTCTAGATGACAATGTCAAAATATTACGCATACCATCTGTATTTTAAATAATTATAAAATTCTTTTAATTTATATTTCGTCTATAATTTTTTTATCCCTCGATTGTAACACTTTTTGAATTTCGCACCTTTTAGTAAGCAAAACTAAGTATCGTTTGAGCACCCTTTCAGTGTGGCTTTTTTACATTATTTATATTGAAGTTTCAAAAATCCACTAGTGCTTTTGAGAGCAAAGTATAATATTAAACTAAAATTATAATATTAAGTATATTATTAAACTAATTAGATCTATTCCAAATATTTAAAAGAAAAAAATTTTAATTTTCAACCGTGTGTTCAGTTAGTGATAGACTAAAACGAAATTGATTATAACACATTAAAGTATGTAGTTATCAAATATACTTATATATAGATTTCTCTTACGCTTGCGATCTCCAAATGAAGATGGTTTTGTCATTCCTGTAACCGTCAATGCTGACATGTGGTGTCATTGCTGTAACCACTAAAAAACACACAAAATGCATACAAATAAATTTCATGACGTCATACCGCATGGCCTCAAGCGGTTTTAACTTACTTTGTGGCCAAATAGTATAAAGAAACTATTATTCTAGCTTCAAAATGTAAAATTTATCAATTTTTTAAATGAAATTAGGGCACTTTTGGCCGATACAAGAAAAAAACTGAGAACTAAATATAAATCTAAAATCTAGACACGTTGTCATATTTGATACTATTGTAGAATCAGTTTAATAAAATGCTTTACTGGCTTGCTGTGCAAAAACAGTTATTTGGTAATTAAATAAAACACGTTAACATTTAATACTATAGCAAATTGTACAAGATGCAACAGATTAAAAATTATAAGAACAATACGCAAAGCACAGCTTGAATGATCAAAAAAATCTTCGAAGAAAACGAATCAAAAATGTTGCATAGCAAAAATAGAAAAATTCAACAATAAAGAAAAGAATGTTGTAATTTATGAACACAAATGCCACACAATACAATACAAAAGCAAGTTGCACAACAAACAGACATAAGAAAACTATCTGAGGACATGCAACAGAAGCTTAGAGGGTGCTGCTGTTGAAGGTTAGTTAATGAGAAAGAAATAAAGCTAAATAAAATCCAAAGAAAAATAAACCACATCCTCAATAAATCTTGATAAAAAAACTTAAATTTGTGCCAAGGAAACAAGTACAATTTTAACACACACTTACTCTCACTCACGCACACACACACACACACACACACACTATTACATGCATAATCGTATTTTCTAAACATATCTATGCAGAATAAAGATCTGAGCATGCATAAATAAATGCATGAAATAGTTGTCCACGGGGAAAAGTTACGATACGGAATAACGTTGCAAGCTATTTCATGCAAACGTACGCAGTACTACATACACAAACACATGCACATATATGCACACATGTAACACACTAACGTAATAGTAGCGTCATTTGTAGGGTTTGACACAGTTTGCAGCTCTTGCTCTTCTCTTTAGCTTCGCTTTTATTATTATTTTTGCATTAATACGCGCACATAATGTATGCTTATGTGAATGAGTGAGTGTGTGCGTCTGATTGCGTGTGTGTTAATATTTTATATATATGCGAATATTTGCGTCTATAGTGCGAAATAGTAATTTTCTATGCTTAGATTAATGTGCAGATGTGTGTGAATAACGTCAATCTCTAGCGTGTGAATGTATTTAATGCGTAACCCTGGGATAAAAAGCTTAACTGATGCTTATGGCCAAAAATAAAGGGAAACTGACGTTCTTGACATGTTTTCATTTAAGCCCCTGGCTTAGTGAAGTCTTGTTAGATTCGAAAATCATTCATTATTATTACAAAAAATCTCTTCAACAGCATCAAGCTTGAGTAGATTTTACCTCATAACTAAGTGTATCGACGACTTAAGCTATATGAATGAAATGTTTTACGAAATCACTTGAATATTTTTAAGATATTGCTTATCAATAAAATATATTAATAAATTTCAACATCTATACAAACAGATCCTTGAGGAGCTTTAAAAAATGTTTATAAGTTTTAAAATGTGTATGTGTAGAAATTATAAGAATTGCATTTTAAACATGTTGCTAAACAAACTAGTAAAACAAAAAAGGGGGCTGGGTTTTTCTAAGACATGCGTCGCAAATTCATGTAAACAAACTATGACCATATTTTTTTAGTCAAAATAGAGAACAATAACTAAATAGAGCTATTTTATTTAAATTTTTTAACCTTTCCTAGAATACAGATCCACAGAATACATATCAGCAGAATAGGAGACAAGGGAGTATCCAGAAAAAATGTCGGGGGGATTTTTTATTTTTTGAAATTAAAACTTTTTTAGCCGTGTTGAGCGATTTTTAGTAGAGTAAATCTTTGGTTTGCTGCGAGTAGCTTTCGTCACCATTTTATTTTATTTTGAACTGTTGGTTGCAGTGATTCTCAAACTGTTTGACTTTTCACTTTGTGAAGGGTGTCACAGTCTAAATGACGCACTTACGATTCCGAATTCTTTAGGGTTCTTTTTGTTGGAGGTTGTTCTTATCGAAGGAGGTTGTTGACGCGGTTGTTAAGGTGGTTGGCCCATTCTTGGAGTAACATGTTGAGGCTAAATGCAAAAATGCATTACATTGCCGAAATTGCTCATTCAGGGGATTGCCATCGACGTATTTATTCTTATCGATAGATTTTTCAATTTATAGAAGCATAGTTGAGCGTCAGAATTCTAGATATTAATGAGCATAAAAATAATGTAATTAAATTGTCAGGGACAATTATTGTTAGAAAATAGTGTTATTTTTGCACTGCTTCAGGAGCCATATGCAACCCAAGGTTGTATTAGAGGCCTCCCTGCTGTCATAAGGGTGTTTTCTTATCTCAGAGCTAGCTCTACCGTTTTTGTGTTAGACCTTCCTAAGTGGCGCTGATATCTTCTACTAAAACGTAGTGCTCCCTGTATTTCATTTTTATATAAACAATATTAAATTTAGTTTATAGTTATAATATAGTTTGGTATAATTATAAAATAAAAACACTATCTTAATATAGCAAATTTTTAAAGAAATAATAAAACTGGAACAGGATGAAAACATATAAAATTTTTTCCGATTAGCATGAAAATTATTATATCCGCCCTGGAATACTAGTATTTTATATATAGGCTTCCACTTCAGTCAACAGTCCCCTCATTGCTATACATATTTTTTATTAAAACTTTTTCCAATATCTTTATGTATAAAATTCTACTGCTCATGGCTTTGTCACTGAACTCCTCCTAAATGGCTGGACCGATTTTGATGAATTTTGTTGTGTGACCCAGCCGCACGCTGGGTCTGCAGATGGATTTGCTTTAAAGTTTGAACCGTTAGGTTGCCCCGTTTGACCTGTTGTTGCTGTGTCAGTGTTTAAATAGGTATTTGAGAGTATAACTCAGAAACAAATTGGGAAATTGTCATGATTCTTTCACTACACCATTAATTTTTATGCAAACAAAATTACAAAAATACAAAATGAATAAAAATAACAAAAAAAAAATTTTTAACTTTTTTAAATTTTTTTAAATTTTTAAGATAGACACTTTACATCAACCCTACATTTATGTATATCATATGAAAGAACATTAAAAAAAAACATTTTTGGTTTTGAATATTTTTTCAACAGCAAATATTTTTACCAAAATTTTTTGCGAAATAAAGAAATTTGCTAAGTTGTTTTTTTGAAAAAAAAAAAAGAGAAGGGAAATGAAAATGGAAAAGATTGCGCGACTAAACGGACGCGATTAAACGGACATTTAATAATAATTTTAAACAAAAAATAAATTAACGCAATCCTTAGTAACATGACCGAGCTATGCACTTTCAAATCCAGCACTTTAATTTTTGATTAATTTTTTTTTATTTCACCAAAAAATAAAATTAGTACAAAAAACTTCTTGTGTGTGTTATGTATTAAAAAGCATGGCAACTCTTATCCTCTCAGTTAAGCATTAGTTATTAGTTATGTAAATAAAATATGTATACTTGATTAGAATCTAAACCGTATTTAAGTTTTACAGTTTTTAAATAAATCAGTCTAAGCCGAACCTTCAACCGTGTCATATTCATTTTCGTTAAGATATAACATTGGCGACGAGTAAAGTAAAAGAGTTCCACGTGGTGCATTTAAATACTTTATTACTTTCAAGTTTGAAAATAATAAAAGAACACAAGTTATTATTGGCGTAAAAGTTTTTTTTTTAACCGATTATATAAGAATATAAACGGAAATAAGAATAAGCAATGACTGAAACGAAAGTGTTTGTTGGATCTATTGAGTTTTATACACTAGGTGATGACTTTGCGTTATATTCACGAAGGTTAAATCATCTTCTGTCTTTGAACAAGATTGAGGATAATTGCTCAAAAATATCGTTCCTGGTGAGCTTGGGTGGTTCAGACTTATATAAAGTTCTAGTGTCGTTAATTGCTCCAAAAAAGGAAACAGATCCGAGTGTAAAGTTTGAAGACATAATCGAAAGCTTGATTGTACATTTTGCCCCAAAGAAAAATGTCATAGCAGAATGTTTTAAATTCTTTAAGCGATTACAACATCATAATGAGCTGCTACAAGATTACATTGTAGAGTTGAAGCACATGTCTCAGAACTGCGAATTTGGGCTTTTTCAAGACAAAGCTTTGTTGATACAATTTGTTTGTGGAATCAAAGATGAGCGGATTCAAAATCGTCTCTTGAACGATTCAGAATTAAGAAAATTTGATAAAGCAGCAGAGATTGCAGCAGCTATGGAAATGGCAAACAACAGTTTAATTATGATAAAGCACAGCGAGAACAACATTTGTGCAGTTAGAGAGCAACAGGTGTCGAGGAGAAGACATTTTCGAACACCATCGAGTCAGCCGAGGAGCGAAAGCCGTGAGAACCGTCGAAGATTTTCGAAAAGTTTTAGAGATCGGCGGAGCAACCAACAACAGCAACGTGGAGTAGTGTGTTATGCATGTGGGTTACCGGGACACATTAAAAAGTTTTGTAGAAAACGAGAGAGTTTAAAAGTCAACAACGTGGAAGCAAGCGATAGTGAGAGCAGTAACGGGTATTATCGATGTGGATATATTAATAATTGCAAAACTTTTAGAGCGGAGTCGCATAAAATCAAATTGAACGTTGACAATAAAATAATAGAATTTGAAGTTGACACTGGTGCATGCGAAACAATTATGAATGAGCATTATTATAGAGAATTTTTTAGAAATTATGAACTTGTTAAAGATTTAAGACGAATGAAACTAATATCTGGCGAATATGTTAATACCTTAGGCAAAATTAAAGTGCATATTTTTGTTTGTGAGCAAGTTTATACTTGTGACTTAACTGTTTTGAAAACGTATGATAATTTTACACCATTACTTGGCAGAAACTGGCTTGATATTTTGTTTCCCTTGTGGCGTAATTGTTTTGTATTTCGTGAAACAGAAAAGGTTTGTTATTCATTAAAAAGTGGTTTGTTAGATCTTAAATCAAAATATTGTGAAGTTTTTCGTAATTCAAATAATAGCGTGATAAAATGTTATAAAGCAGAAATTGTAATGAAGGAGGATGCATGTCCAATTTTCTGTAAGCCGAGTGTGGTGCCTTATGGTTTAAGAGCCAAAGTTGAAGATGAGATTAAACGACTGTGCAGTGAAGGGGTATTAATGCCAGTTACTAGAAGCAAGTGGGCAAGTTCTGTTGTAGTGGTGAACAAAGGTAATGGATCAATTAGGTTATGCGTGAACTGTAAGCGTACAGTTAATAAATATGTGGAAAGTGAACACATTCCAATTCCTAGAATAGATGACATTTTTGCAGGTATGGCAGGTTGGAAGGTATTTTGTAAGCTTGATCTTATGGGCGCGTATCTTCAAGTTGAAGTTACAGAGCGATCTCGAGAACTTCTAACTATTAATACACATATTGGACTTTTTCAATATACAAGATTGATTTTTGGCCTTAAAACGGCTCCACAAATTTTTAATGGCATTATGTGCGAAATTCTCAGAGGCTTAGACAAAGTACATCTGTATTTTGATGACATATTGATTGGTGGTATCGATAGAGAAGAATGTGAGAAAAATTTATTGCATGTTTTAGATCGTTTAAAAGAGTTTAATGTCAGGGTAAATGAAGAGAAATGTATTTTTTTTGTTGAAGAATTGCTTTATTTAGGGTACAAAATTAATGAACAAGGCGTTAGGCCTAGTGAAGAGAAAATTGCTGCAGTATTGAAAGCTCCTGAACCCCAAAATAAATCGCAATTAGCATCTTATTTGGGAATGATAAATTTTTATCATAAATGTATTGCAAATTTATCGAGTCAGTTGGCATGCTTGTATCGTTTGAATGGTAAAAATGTAGCGTGGGAGTGGAATGTCGAGCATAGCGTATGTTTTCAGAAAAGTAAAAAATTAATTACCAATATAAATATCCTCACTCATTATGACCCCTCCAAACAAATTATAATTTCTTGTGATGCAAGTCCATATGGAGTAGGGGGTGTGTTATCACATATTGTTGATGGAGAAGAAAAACCAGTGATGTTTGTATCCAGTACACTTTCTGATGCAGAAAAGAATTATTCCCAACTCCATAGGGAAGCGTTGGCAATAGTATTTGCAGTTAAGAAATTTCATAAATATGTTTATGGATTACCGTTTACTATTTATAGTGATCATCAACCGCTTCGTGCGATTTTTGGAAGCAAGAAGGATATTCCTGGTGTAGCTGCAAACCGGCTACAGCGATGGTCAATTTTTTTATCAATGTATAATTTTCGAATTCATTATAAAAAAGGGTCTGAGATGGGACACGCAGATGGGTTATCTCGATTACCACTGCAGGTTCCTACTGATGTAGAAGAAGTCAGTATAAATAATGTAACATTAAATGATTTTCCATTAAATTTAGAAGATGTGAGACGAGAAACTAAGAATGACAGAGTTTTAAGTGTTGTGTACAAAATAGTTTGTGGGCAAGGTTGGCCGGATAAAATAAAAGTGGATTTGAAACCATATTATAACAATAGATATTCCTTAGGTGCCGAAGATGGCTGTTTGTTTTATGGAGATAGAGTAGTCATTCCATTTTGTTTAACAGAAAGAGTTTTAGAGTTACTGCACGATAGCCATGTGGGAATCGTGCGAATGAAAGCTTTGGCGCGTTCTTATGTGTGGTGGCCTTGTATGGACATAGATATTGAGACTTATGTAAAAGAGTGCATAGCATGCAAATCAGTGCAAAACTCGTCAAAGCCTATCTTTACTTCGTGGAAAACAACTCAATATCCAATGGAAAGAATACATATTGATTTCTGTAAAATTGAAAATGTAACCATATTAGTTGTTTTTGACGTTTTCTCTAAATGGATTGAGGCTATACCTATGAAGAAAACAGATGCAAAAAGCTTGTGTGATGTTTTAAGAACAGTTTTCACAATGTTAGGATTACCTAAAACGCTGGTTAGCGACAATGGACCCCCTTTCAACTCTAGAATTTTTCAAAAATTTTGCGAATCAAACGGAATTGAAGTATTAAAATCACCGTCGTATCACCCGCAATCTAACGGCAGTGCTGAACGGGCAGTACAGACTGTAAAACAGGGTTTAAAAAAGAGTTTAATCGATCCAAAAACAAAGCATTTAACTTGGGAACTTAAACTGAATAATTTTTTACTTATGTATAGAACAACTCCATCCACAGTTACAAATATTGCACCTGCACAGCTAATATTTAATTTTAAGCCTCGAACACTTTTGGATGTTTTTCGAAATAAAAAGGTTGAGGAAAGAATTGAAAATAAGGAAGAAAACAATGACAAGCCAAGAGAAGTTAAGATAATGGAAAAATTTGATAATAAAATGATATTTAAGGAAAATGAAAATGTGTTGTATAGAAATGTATTCTCAAACTATGTTAAATGGTTACCAGGAAAAGTAGTTAAAAAGCTTAGTAACGTAAGATATTTAGTAGTAGTGAATGGTCATCAAAAACATGTTCATATAAATCAATTAAGAAAAACAAATGTACGATACGTAAAATTTGCACCTATTACATATTCCAGAAATAAACAAAGGAAAAGATTACGTTCAAATGATGAAGCTCAAATAATAACAAGAAGTAGAGCGAAGAAAATTAAAGATGAATTTGATAAATAATATTATAAGTTAAAAATTATGAGTATGACAATTTATATCAACCTAATAGATTTTTAAGATATGTATTGATCAATATAAATATAAAATATAATACTTTATTAGACTATAAGATATTGTTGAATTCTTAAAGGGTAAGGAATTGTTATGTATTAAAAAGCATGGCAACTCTTATCCTCTCAGTTAAGCATTAGTTATTAGTTATGTAAATAAAATATGTATACTTGATTAGAATCTAAACCGTATTTAAGTTTTACAGTTTTTAAATAAATCAGTCTAAGCCGAACCTTCAACCGTGTCATATTCATTTTCGTTAAGATATAACAGTGTGTTTCAGGTACGAAAGTTTTTGTGGTGTCAATTTCTTGAAAATTTTAAGAACTTACATGTTCTTATAGAAAACGAAATTTTTCTTATAAAAGACATCTAAACCCAGAATGCTACTTACCACAAATTTATGCAATTACCAAATTGCAATAATATAACTTTGAAAATTCTTGCATGGCAGTTTATTTACCTTTAACATTTAAAGGGTTTGATGAATCTGAGGACCTAAGTATGTTTGGCGATGACAAAAAAGATCAAAAAAACTAATCAATTAAATTATTAAAGCAAAAAAAAAGAAGGTGCTTTCTAACACATGCGTCACAAATAATTAAAAATGGTGACCAAAATCCCTAAATCAAAATACAGAACAATAACTTAACTTACTTACTTAGTTGGCCTTATCTAAGAATTTGCGCCAGTCATTTCTGTCTCTCGCTTGCTGGTGCCAGCTTCGTCAGGTTGTCCTCTACTTAGTCTTTCCAACGAAGGTCGTCCTCTTCTGCGTAGACCGCCGCAGTCGGTTCTGCGCTGGGTCGGAATTTTTCGAATCGAGCGAATCGAATATTTTCTTCACTGGAGCATCGTCTTTCATGCACTGAACATGACCTAGCCAGCGAATCCGGTCGATTTTTATGCTCTTGACTATGTCGTTGTCAGCGTACAGCTCGTATAGTTTCATCATTCCACCGCATTCGGTACTCGCCATTGACACAGATTGGTCCGTAGATTTTACGAAGGATCTTTCTTTCAAAGGCTCCTAAAGTATTTTCATCTGAAATGATCAGAGTATAGGTTTGTAATGCATAAAGTAAAACAAGCATTACGTTGGCTGATTTAATTCTAGATTCCAGATAGACAAAGTCCTTCACAACCTTGAAGGAGCTATTTTCAAACTATAACGTGGATTCCAAGACGATGGGACTGTTTGTTTGTTAACACAAAGTAATTCGTCTTACCTGAATTCACTGCCAGACCCATTTGACTTGACTCTCTTTCTAATTTGGAGAATGCTGCATTGAATTTGCGCGTATTTTGGCCCATGATATCAATGTCATCAGCATAAGGAAACTGCATAACACTTTTGTAGAATATTGTGCCACTACGTTTAGATCAGCTGCTCTGATTTTCTTCTCCATCATTAGCTTGAAAAAGTCGCACGATAAGGAATCACCTTGTCTAAAACCTCGTTTGGTAACAAATGGTGGGGAGACGTCCTTCCCAATTTTAACTGCTCTGCTGGTGTTACTCAGTGTCATCCTGCAATGTCGTATTAGTTTTGCAGGAATACCAAACTCAGACATGGTGAAGAACAGGTGCTTCCTTATTGGGCTGTCAGAGGGACTTTGTAGTCGACAAAAAGATGGTGGGTGACGACTTGTTTGTCTTGGGTCTTCTCCAAGATTTTTCGTAAGCGTGAAAATCTGGTCATTTGCTCATGCACGGAATTGGGGCGTTATTTCATATTTTTTTTTGCTCATACAGTGCTTTCTTCGTGCTACTCCTCTATTTAAAGAATTTTTTCTCAAATCTCTTCAAATTCTTTCTGAGTGACACTGTTTTAAAATTGAGTTTTAACATGACCTCTAGTTTTGGTGCAGATTTAAATGGGTCTTCTATTATTTCTCTTAAAACATACCTTTCATCTTTGGAGCTAAGTTTATTTTTACTGCTCCCTTTCCGCCAATGTTTATGGATTCACTTTGCGAGAAATGTTTTTTTTTAAGTTTTTAATTTGACTGAAGTTATTCTAACAGTAGTAAAAAGTTTAAAACAGGAATAACTGTTTTAGAACCACGATTTCCATTTTTTCTTCACTTGCCCCTTCAAGGGTGAGCTCGTTTTATAAATTTGTTTCGATTTAAATTTGTTTCATCGTTATGTTCTAATATTTTAAAACCTTTTTGTAAATACAGATTAAAAGATTAGGTACATATCAACGGTATAGAAGACAGGCGCGTATCAAAAAAAAAAAAAAAACATGATAAATACAGTACAATACAAATACTGTCCGAACAAACCACATAACTCTTCAGAACTCTTTTAAAAATGCAGAACATTTAATACAGGTACTTTTTGTTATTATAACATAATTCGTACAGAACTGTTGTTTATAACATAGAACGGATGGTCACCGCTTTTATCATGAATAAAAAGAAAACGAACTCAAAATTGAACATTATGTATGTAGAACATCATCATGCTAAGAAGTTTTATCAATTTTTATTGTGAAGTGAAAAACAAAAATGTACAAACATGAACAAAAAAAAAAAAAAAAAAATTAGAGACCATTTTCACAACGAAACCATGACAACAATAAGTATTGCTGCTGTATGAGTATCAAAAGTTTGAATGTAGAAATGTATCTATGTTAACACGCGAATGCAGACTTTGAACAATAATGCATCAGTATTTAGCATACCTTAACGTTGGCATAGTTACACGAAAAATGTGTACTCATATCAATATGACAAAGCATGTAATATATACAATACTATACATTTATACTCACGTCTAAAGTGACGCAAAGTGTTTATGTCTGTGCATATAAAAGCTGAATATTATTATGTTAGACTGTGTACCTGTATTGCAATAACATACAAGACATAGATTTTAACTTTCACTATTTAAAAATGAAAAATGTTGATGCTTGCATTTGTTTTCAACAAAATAAAAAAAAAACAAAACATAAATAAAGTAGGTAAAATATCACAGACAAAAGAATAAATTAACGTTGAAAGATTAAAACTGCCTTCAATAAAATAAATGTTGCCCTACTAGGAAGCGAAGCTTTCTAGTTATAAAAGAAAAGATGTTGGATCTGACTACATCTCCGTTATGAGTCTAATAGTTTTCTAAAGGAAAAATGTTTGCTCATTGAAGACATGAAACTACAGACAAAGGATATATTTATGTACATTTCAAATTTCGATAGTATCGTAAATATTTACATACATTTTCTATTTATACAGTAAAAGAGAAAAATTCTGGATTTTTTTCTTATATATCATTATTAAAAAATTATTTAAGGAATAAAATTCAACAAGTTATATGAAAATGAAGAAATTGAAAAAAACGCTTTTGGATAAAGTTCCATATCTTTGCTAATTTCAGGTCGATTTATATACGTTTATATACGTTATAATATTAATACGATTGCTATGCCCTAATAGTTGTCCATTAGGGCACAAGGCAAGAACAAAACATACTCCGTAGTAAAGCGCCGACCTGGCCAGACTCCGGAATAATGTGAGATGCAGCTTTAATACCGCAAAGCGAAACGAAGTATGGAATAATCACACGGCGGCTCTAAAGGAGTACAAATAGGATATCAGAAAAGTCAAAATACAAAGCTTTAGAACCTTCTGCGAAGTGATTTCCTCCACGCCAGCTGCAGTCAGGATACACGAAGCAATGGTTAAAGGCAGAGTGGAGACAAAAATTCCACTTCTATCAACAGACAGAAACTACGCTTAGAGAAGAGCAACGAACCAAACACCTTCTAAAAACTCATTCCCCGGGCAGCACAACATTAATTGAATATGAGACTGCAGACAGGCAGATTGCTCCAAATCGAAAAGAATGGAAACTTGCCACAAGCATTTGCACTAAGGCTCGTTCATATTAGGCACTAAGAATCTTTCATTCAAATTAGCAGGTGTAAGGCGGGAAGGTCCACAGAATCTACCCTATAACTAGTAACTAGTCAGAACCAGCTGACTAGTTACATCCAGTTAGCTCTTTAAAACAAATAATCTGTACTCTAGGCATAGAGGGAGTCTTTGACCATACTTCTCACGAGACTGTGAGAAAGCCACTACACAAAAAAGGAGTAAATGATAAGCTTAGCAGATGTATATGCCAAATGCTTAGCACTAGAACTGCAAAAACAAAAGTGGGCACTACCACCAGGGTGATCGTTTTGCCAGACTACTTTCCCACCACCAAAAAGCTACCAAAATCTACTACCAAATTCTAAAAAACTACTAAAAATATACTAACATTTTTAAGCACACTTTTTCAAGAAAAGGGAAAATTTAATCTGTAAATGCCTATGGTTGAAAATAAAAAACAGCACGGATGAATTTTTTTGAGAAATTTTGCTTGTATAAGCAGTACAGAAGCTGATATATGTTGACCGTTTAAAGAGTAAATTAATTATCAAAAAGAAGTGAAATATTTTTTATATTTTATGTAATTAAACATATATTTATTAATTGTATTAAAAAAAAAACAATAACACAACTTTTTTTCACAGCATAAAAACCCAAATAATGTATAACCATATTCTTAAATATACACACATTTATTTATACAAAAGAGCTTTACATAATAATACTAACAAAGCATAAAATGTTTATGAGATCACATAAATATACACTATTAATTTATTATAGAGTCTATTTTAGAGTTTATATTATAGGGTCGGCCATATGATATAATTAAAAGTATTAGTAAAGAGATCAAGAAAGACTTTAGTTTTAATGAAAATACTTTTTAAAAACTGCAAAAATTTCGGCCCATACAATATAGAAATTTTATTATTATTCAAATATTATTCAAAGAGGAACATTGAGTAGAATTAATCAGCATTTGTTTCTGTGAAATTCTTTTCATTACGAACTAGTTTAACTATCGAATTTTTTATCAATTTAATTATCGAATTTAATTATCGATCGCTTGACATGCAAAATTGATGCCACATGAGTATTAAGAAATCTGTTTCGATGTAATGATTTAACAGGGTTTAATTGCGGAAAAATTCGTTCGCAAGCAGTATTTAATTCTGGCACTGTCATCATGACTTTAGCAAATTTGTAAAGATATGTGCACTTTAAATTTTGCTAAAATCCTTTAAACCTCTAACTTCAAACCAATACTTCTCAATGAAGAGTATAGTTCTATTTGAGGGACTTTACAGATTTTTAACATATAATTTATCTTGCTTTAACTTTCGATTGTTCAATCGATTGTTGAATGTCTCCATTAATTGATAAATTAAGGAACCGTTCCAATAATTTAGTGAGGCTACAAGACTCTGCGTAAAAGCTACCTGTGGATCTAAAAATTTCAGTCCTCTTAAAATTGGTTCATCGACTGGCAACCTATGCTTTACTTGTAAACATAATTTAATAAAAAATTCCTGACTGCTTTATCGACAATCGACAATGTTAGTCAATCAATGTTACCCGGTTTAAAGTAGACATGCGTAACGCATTAAAAAATGCTGCGCTGGCACAACAACCCAAGCGCATTTTACTGTATCAGCGTAATGCGTTAACGCAATAGTTTATAATGCTATGATATCTATGGCCGCATTCAGCGCAGACAACTGTTGTGAACTGTAATGGTAGCGCTACCTTAGTTCACGATGTTCTTCTCTGAATGTGTTGCTACTCTACATGTCAGAAGTTAGATTCAATTTAATTTTTATGTAAATTTAATTCAATTGCAAAGGTTTCTCACTTAAATTTGCTGCATTCTTTCTGCGTTTATTAATTTAACAGCGTCAGTAACAGCATCTGACAGTTAAGCAAACAGTTGTGTTCATGTAGCATAGAATTTGTTCGCTCGATTAAAAGGCATTCGCTACTTTATCAGTTTTAGTTAGCGCCAAATTTGTACCATTCAGCGAATTCTTACACAACAGTTGCCAACTGTTGTCTGCGCTGAATGCGGCCTATATTAACACGATGGTGATCAGCACAGGAAGCTTTTTTAGTTCGATAACGCATTGCCTTATATGGTGAATTTGTTGAATGCGATGAGTTTTGTTATGTCTTGTCCAAAGCGCAAGTTGTCTGCACTTAGGAAAAATAAATGGAATCATATAACAAATCCTGAAGCAATATATTTGATTTAAAGAACTCAAATTGCTCATAAATTGATTTAAAATTACTTAAGCAATAAGTTATTAATTAGTATGAAACATTACTGTACAAAGACCATATTTTTATAGTTTGTTAAAAATTAACCAGTTGCATACATTAAGCATGCAGTCAAACTGTATTCCATTCAGTGTTAATGTAAGCAATCACACAAATATAAAAACACATTTCTGGTACGCAAGACACGTTGGATGCTACTTTAATTCCATGTATCTAGAAAGCCTGCAAATCTTAAGAAAAAAATAAGCATGAAGCAAATATATTTTGATGCAGTTTTGAGTTACTGCGTTACTTTTAACTATTAACGAAATATTCATCTTTAACCCTTAGACCATTGTAAACTTAAGTAAGCTAACAATGCTCGCTTTGAACATTCTATCGCTTTGTTTGGGGCGTCGTAAAATTTGTGTAATTTTTGCTCACTGAATAAATATTTCCTCATTTTTCTATAAGCGTGTTATTTGTATTACTGCGCTATTTCGTTACTTTTTTTAAAACAAGTGTATTAGCGCAGTAACGCATTTGCAAGTGCTTCAACTCAAAATCGCAGCGCAGCGCACTGTTACCCATGTCTAATTTTAAGTAGCAGCTTAATAACGATTTAAACATATCGAACATATCACCAAAAAGACGATGATTAACGCACCAATTTGAAAAATAGTACTAAACGTGCTAATGATCGGTAGAACATAGTTCAAAAACAAAAAACAATGTTTGGTTACGTCTGCTGAAAACCAAAGACGACTCATTATATTTGCACTGCACGCCTTGCAATTGTCATCTTTGTTTTGACAGAGCCAGCTTTTGAAGGCTTCATTTTTTTCCAATTGTTGCGATGTAAATGCTCATATGTTTTTTCATTGCAAAAGTTTATTGAATTTTATGAAATCACTTTATCTGCTGCAAATATTTTTTCAGATTTTACGCGCAAAACAAGGAAGAAAATTTGAAAGCTGCAGTGTTGTAAGATTTTAGCAGGAGTTTTGTACACCTTAAGGTGCTTTAATTTTGTTTACTACTACCTAATATTTGCTACATAACAAACAGAAAAGTTTGGTCTACAAAAATTACGTTGAAATTTTTTAGTTAAAAAATATTTTTGTAAATGTAACATTTACTAAAAATCTACCAGATATGAAAATCTACTACCAACTTGAAAAAAATCTACTAAATCTACCAATCTAGTAGTGAATCTACTGAAAACGGTCACGCTGACTACCACGATAAGAATTAAGATAACAAAAGGCTGCCCACAAGGTGGAGTTCTTTTGCCACTGTTGTCGAGTTTTGTTGTGGACGAACTCTTATCAAAACTAACCGAGAATGGCATAAAATGTCAGGGTTACGCATACGACATTGTCTTAATAGTGAGAAGAAAGTTCGAGGATAAACTCTGTAACCTAATACAGTGAGGACTGTCAGTAACAAAGGAATGATGCAATACAGTAGAATTCAATATCAACTCAGCAAAAACCACCATAGAACCTTTTACTGCCAAAAGAATCCTGCCAAATCTCCAAACTATAAGAATGGATGGCACAGAAAGTTAAAGAACTTAAGACTCACACTAGATTCAAAACTTCTCTGAAGAAGACAAGCAGAGGAAGCTATAAAAAAAGCAACGCGTGCACTCATGGTATGTAGGAACCTGATGGGGAAAAGCTGGGGTTGCAACCCAACAATTCTTCGCTAGATGTATATCATGATGGTGAGACCAATATTTATCTATGGTGCAGTAGCATGGGCTAGAAGAACCAAGCTACCCACAATGAGGAATATGCTAACAAAAGTGCAGAAACTGGCCTGCGTTTGCATCATAGAAACCATGAGGACCTACCCTACAGCAGCACTAGAAGTAATTCTTGGCCTAACCCCCTTACAGGTGTAAGTATAAAAGTGAAGTCTGCTATGCATCGCTAAATAGGGGACAGGTTTAGGTAAAACTACCAGCAGTAGAGAGAAGGAGGATATTGCAAAGCACATAACACACATCGATCTACAAAAAGACGATATAATAAAAAAGTTTAACTTTGAAAAACATTTCGAGAAAGTAACGAGATAATATCGCAAGTCAAGAAACCACACAGTACACGAATGGCTCCAAAACATTGGAAGCTATAGGCGAAGTGGTGTACGCGCAAAGAGCCCAGCACTTTGAATCTATGGCGACAACATCCAGTATTTTCCAAGCGGAAATCTTAGCAATGCATCGTAAATACAAAGGTCAGGATATAATTGTGATGTCGGACAGGCAAGCAGCAATTTAACACAAGTTTCTTGTAGATATCATCGAGAATAATATGGGAATGATTAACAAACTCAATGAACAGGGCAAGACTAACACCATTACTATACTTTTGGTACCAGAACACAAAGGAATACATGGTAACGAAGAAGCTAATGGTTAAGCGCGTCAGGGTGCAGCCACAAAGTTAATAGGGCCGCAACCATTCTGCGGATCAGACACACAGTCTATAAAACAAGAACTAAGAAAGTAGGAGAGACACAAACGATCAAACCTTTGCAAAAGTCTCCCAAAGCTAAGACAATCCAAATTGCTCCTCAGAGATTTTAATACTCGAAGAGAAAAATTGTGCATAAGCTTAGATAAACCAAATCTAAGATTTCTAACGAGGTTTTTATAGGACACTGCAAACTTAAATATCACCTGATGAAAATGAGCATCGAAACTGCTAGTAATTGCCGTTTCTTAGAAGAAACATACAAGACTTCAATACACCTACTTACAAACTGCGGCGCTGTGGCTCGCAGACGTAAACTAGCACTGGAAACTACGAGCTGAGTCAAGAGCAAATTTAATCCCTTGAACCTAAAAACAATCTAGAATTAATTAGTGAACTAGGTCTGCATGAAATTCTGTAGTCCGCCAACCTAGCGGAGCCTTGAGAAGTATATCTCTTTTAGGTCGCAGTACGCATATCCACCACAAGACATAAACATTAACACTCTTCTTAAAGCTGGTTTTAGATATTTTCGCTGTCAGTTTTAAAACACTTGTTCTTAGATTTGTTCTTATTCCTCTTCTATTTTATAATAATTCTATTTTTTAATAATTAATTTTTAATTTCGATTCTATTTCCCTAGTTGCCTATATTAAATTTTTTTCAGTTTTATTTCCAATATCGTATGGATAGTGACTTTTTCAATTCTTCATTTACTCTATTAATTCTTCAGTTTACAAAATCCTAAAACAATTTTCCAAAAAGCCATCAATACATTTATTATAAAATATGAGTTCATCGGTTTATGCATCAAATACTGCAAAAATATCCTGCACTAAATTTGTGAATCCTTGTTGCTTTAAGTTTATTGCCTAGCATGGATTTGTTGTAATGACATGTTATCCTTGCAACTGAAGTGTTTCATGGCAGCGCATAAAATTTGAATTTTTAGCTATTTTGTTCAATATTGGGCAGACTGTTGTTGTTTAGAAATAGTCCAATTTTTTGTTTGTTTTTGTTCTACTCTTCTATTTCAAGCACCATGATATATTTAGGACAAGTTTGCAATTTTGACAGCAAAAGACTCTAAGCATTATGTGGACTGTCATTTCAATAGTGTGAAGTGTGTTTACGAAATGCGAGTAAAGTTATGGTGCAAGCTTATTCCGAATCAGGCCATATTTAAAACATTTGTTTTTATATGAAAATTTGCTTGCAAATTGAATGAGTAAAATAAAGACTATTTATAAATGACACATTTATGTTTATAAAACAGTAAAAACAATGAATTGTGCTTAATTTATTTGTATCTTTGATAGCATAACAAGCTGTCTAGTCAACATCCGCTCTTGATTGAGGCCAACAAACCGAAAAAGCAAAGAAAAAAAAATATTTAAGCCATTAAAATACACAAATACTAGAATTGTTTTTTTACTACATGTTCAAAATGTTTGCTTGTGCTTCTACAGTATTATAGTATAGATAAAATAAAGTGCGTTAGACTCACAACCATGCAAAATTGTACACGCTCTTATGGAAAATAAATACAAACTCACAAAGCACTGACGCAAAAACATTCTCACAGGGAACTTAATTCCAATATCCCAAATGATTGCATCCTCTATAAATTCCGGAATTTTTTTAATTCATTTTTAGAATTAATTAGGACAAAAATTTATGAAATGTTGTCAAAAATGTAACCTTTCCTTTGTAGTCGATTAAGATTAAGTCCGATCACCTTCCAAAAATAAAAAAAACCAATTTCCTCCAGCGATTATGAAAAATGAGATTTACTTAAACCAAAATTCAGGAAAGACATTATTAATATTAAGTTTTATATATAAAGTGTTTTACTTCAAAGTAGGTTAAGTATTTAAATCACTTTATGATCAAAATTTCTCTTTCATTTACCATATAAATGCTATATTTTTTTTTTTTGAAAAGTTTGTTTTGGATTTTGTTCTAATTTCATGTTTGAAAAAAACTCTTCCCAAAGCAACTAATAACTAGTTTAAATAAATTCTTTGCGACACAAAAATTTTGAACCAACTAGATTTGGTCTAATTGGTATCAGAGTTGTAACAATTGCATTCATTTAACAAAAAACTTACACTGAATGCCAAAGAAATGATTTAAGTCATTCAATAATTTTTTTGATTTCATGACTTCAAGTTTCAAAAACAGTAATAATTTTGAAATTATAACTTTGAAATCAATTGGAAAAAAATGTCTCTTGAAGTCTTTTGATTCATTCGCTATGATTGAAGTCGTGTGCCTTAAAGTCTTTATTGCATCCAATTGCAATCAATTTGAAGTAATAAATGAAATCCTTAGAAATAAGTTAAAATCATGTTTTAAAAAACTGAAGTTTCTTAAAAACTTGAAATCAATTAAAGTCTTTTGAAGCATTCAAAACTTCAAAATAAATAAATATGTAAGCAAAATAAATATTTTTTAATCGAGCAAAATTAAGCTTAAAGCTTTGTAAGCTGTAGGAACGAAAAAAATTTCATAAGAAATTCATTGAGATTTTTGACAAGGAACAGGCAGCGAAAGCTTAAAGATTAGTATGCTGTAACAACAAAAATTTTTGGGCATATAACTCAACACGCGAAATTTTGGTGTCGAGTCAAAATTTTTGTGTGGAGAAAAAGCACTTGCTTTTCTAGTTGACAGATTGATATAGTTATTCCTGCAATTTCATATCATATAAGAAGCAGACTACACATTAAAAAACTATATAAATGCAATAATAAATTTGTTTAATAACAAATTCAACACTTAAACGGACTTACTGCTTATTTTTTATTATTGAATGGCAAATTTCCGCGCCAATGAAATGTTCGACCACATAATCGACAGCGAAATTTTGAAATTTCACTCACGAATGTAAATTTGGCAACATAGCAATAATTTTCGCTTCTACAGCGTACTAGCTGGCGAAAAAAATTTTGCTGCCTGTTCGTTCCTACCATTTCGCTGCCAGAGTTTAGGAAAGGAGTTAAAAATTCAAAATATTTTTACTTAAACGATAAAGCAATATAAAATGGCTTTTATATTTACTCAAATAAAAAATATAAAATTATTTCGAAAGGTTTTGTTTTTATATAAATAGTAAATTAAATAATTGCAAAGTTCATTACAAAATTAAAAAAAAAATTCTAAATATATCTTAATCTTTCTATCTCTTTTGATTATTTTTACGAGTCTGAACAAATGAGATGTAACGTTTTTGTTTTTTGATAAATTTAAGTTTTTGCTTAATAATATAGTTTGGTTCTTGAATGGAATTGTTCTTTTACATATTACCTTTCGAATTTGTTCACGGTAGAGATTCAGTTATGGAATTTATGTATCGTGACTATGATTTCCCTGAGTCATGATTTAATTTGTTTTGAAGGATTTCAATCATTTGATATCAACGACTTTAAATTTACTTTAAAGAATTCAACAAAAACTTAAGGTGATTGTACACAGTAAAAAATTTCAGGGTAAATTTTATCTTTTTTATAACATTTGTGTGGTATAAAATTTTTTTATTCCAAATAATTTATAAATTTTAAACCACTCAATATTATAAAAATAATAAAACAAATATAAAATATATTCTGGTTCGAAAGTAAAAAATTCACCGAAATCGGGAAATTTTAAAATATAGTGGTTTCGATTGGTCTGACGAGAAAAATGGTCTGGAAAAATTTATAAGATTTGATGGTATAACTTTTAAAACATTTTTGGTTTGGATTTATATGTATACCAAATAGTATAAAATTTATGCTAATATTTTTTGCTGTGTATCTTTTCAAAAGAATTAAAAAACGCAAACTTAGTTTTGCAGTCATTGCGATTACAGTTGCAATAAAATCAGCAATGACTTAAATTGCTTTTTTTCATTCAATAACTGAAAAACGATTTCAGGAATTCATGTGTTAAAGTCATTGCAATTAAAAGTGATTTCAAAATTGCAATCATAACTTGAAGTGATTGGATACATGGAGAAAATGGAATTGCTTGAATCAAGCAAATGTTTTGCTTGAAAGCAAATCAGCAAAACTTTGCTCAATCACAATGTGATTTTATAAAAGGATTGCTCAATTGCAATCACTCCTCGTGTATTAAGGAAAAACCAAAATTTTGAATAAATTCAAGCAAAATTGTGTTAAGTTATTATAAACTGAAATGCAAATTTTTACTTAATTCAAGCAAATATTTTCTTAGTTATTAAAAATTGGAACAGCAAATTTTTACTTAATTAAAGCAAATATTTGCTTAGTTATTATAAATTGGAATAGCAAATTTTTACTTAATTTAAGCAAATATTTGCTAAGTTATTATAAGCTCAAATAGGAAACTAGTACTAAACTCAAGCAAATATTTACTTAGTTATTATAAATTGGAATAGCAAATTTTTACTTAATTCAAGCAAATATTTTCTTAGTTATTATAATTTGGAACAGCAAATTTTTACTTAATTTAAGTTAATATTTGCCAAGTTATTATAAGCTCAAATATCAAACTAGTACTAAACTCAAGCAAATATTTGCTTAGTTATTATAAATTGGAATAGCAAATTTTTCTTAATTCAAGCAAATATTTTCATAGTTATTATAAATTGGAACAGCAAATTTTTACTTAATTTAAGTTAATATTTGCCAAGTTATTATAAGCTCAAATATCAAACTAGTACTAAACTCAAGCAAATATTTGCTTAGTTATTATAAATTGGAATAGCAAATTTGTACTTAATTCAAGCAAATATTTGCTTAGTTATTATAAATTGGAAGAGAAAGTTTTTCTTAATTCAAGCAAATATTTGCTTAGGTATTATAAATAGAATAGTAAATTTTTACTTAATTTAAGCAAATATTTCCTAAGTTATTATAAGCTCAAATAGCAAATTTGTACTAAACTCAAGCAAATATTTGCTAAGTTATTATTAATTGGAATAGCAAATTTTTACTTAATTCAAGCAAATATTTTCTTAATTATTATAAATTGGAATAGCAAAATTATACTTAATTTAAGCAAATATTTGCTAAGTTATTATAAGCTCAAATAGCAAATTTGTACTAAACTCAAGCAAATATTTGCTTATTATTGGAAAAGCAAATTTTTGTTTAGTTATTATAAATTGAAATAGCAAATTTTGATTAGTTTTTGCTGAAATTTAGCACAATTTAAAGTGGCTGAGAATTAAGCGCAAGTTTTGCTTTATCATAATACAAATTTAGCAAACAGTTTTCTCCGTGTACAAATTCACTTTTTGCAATACAAAATAATTTAAATCTTTTGAAACTTTGCTTTAAGTGTGAAAGGAATTTTTACCTTCAAAATGGAGAAAAACCACAATATGTTAAATTTTGTTTGAAAGAAACAAATTTTTTAAAATTTCTATTTTAAGCAGATTAATCCTCTTGTTCAGATTACGCATTGCGCATATACCAACTTAAACGCCATCGAATGGTTGTGACATAGCTAGTGCTCGACAAGTGAGAGAATAAAATCGATGATAAAAACGTCACAATTTATGTGTAGGGCGTAAAGATTTTAAAATATCGTCATTATAGTATTAAAACTTGGTTTATTGCTAAGAAATAAATATAATTTAAAAAAACGCATGTCCACAATAGATTAAATATATTTTTTAGTATTGTTTTTTATAAAAAAAAATCATATTTCGTAGGGGTGTTTTCTTGCGTCATCATTCTGAACCACCAATCTACTCTTCTGAACCAGTCACAGGACCGGTACAAGGTGATGCAGCAGGTTGCAATTGACCCGTGTCAATGACAACGCCATGTAAGAGTTACCGTTTGGTTTCATATGTTGGTGGCAGAATTGGGACAGGTCCCTCTGATACAAGCTGTTTGAATGTAATCGAATGGTTTAATTTTTATACTCATTGGTAAAAATGCATAAGAAAGTTATACCAAAAAAATTGTTACAATATTAAATGTATATCATAAAAATTTTTCGATTTATTAAATTTTCATAATCCTAAAGTGGGGTTTGAATTCCGTTAATTCTAGTATTCAAAATACATTTCGGGATTGAACTCCCTAATTCGCAGATATGTATACGCACACGAAAAACTATTGTTATTAGTCGTTTTAAATATGCAGCTGCTAAGCCTAACGTATGTATATTCTTTCAAATTTGGCTACGTAGAAGTAAACTACCTCTAACAACAACAGCAAAGATATACAACGACAACAACACAAATGTTAATTAAACGATTTGGCTAATTACAGCCAAATGTTGCATGCACTGAAGCAACTCTCAGGCACGTACAAAACGATTTCACGATAGACACTCGTTCTAATAAATACTTTTGCACACATGCTCACAGGAAGTAAGGAAAAATTATTTTACAAGGAAAGGACTAGTGGAGTAGATATGAAGTGTATATAGTCAACAACAATTTATTAGTAGGACAAAATATAAATGTAGCTATGGTTTGCAAAAGATTACTAGTTCAGTTGGGGAAAATTGAGTTTTTTATGGGTGCTGCTGCAGAGTGCTAATGTAAATGTTTGCCTCGTTACAGACATTTATCTAATCTTTTTTTTAAATTTTTGTCAATTTAAGAGGAATACCTTTTTAAACTTTATGATATCGAGACCTACAGTGAGAGTCAAAAATTAGAATGCAGGGCATAACTTTAAGTTCAGTTGGACGTGTTCCATATATTTTAAGTACTCCAAGAAAATGTGAAATGCACAAATCAAGGTCATAACATAGTGTTTTATTATTCATTAAGTTAAATTGGAAATAAAAATGTATTTTAACGATTTTCGGCAGAAATGAAAAAATATAAATAATTATACTGTAAATAAAAAACTCAATTTATTTTTACCTACACGTAAATATGAGGAGAGTTTCAATTCTTTGTGGGTCCACCTCTAGCTTTAACAACTGATTACACTCTTCTTGGCATTAAATATACCAGATTCTGTGTCACTGCTGGTGAGATATTGGCCAGTTCTGCAGTTTTAGGATCTTGCGTACATGATAAAGTTGTATATTTCTGTCCAAAATTTCCCATAAATGTTCGATGGGGTTAAGATCTGTAGATTGCGGTTGTGAATTAAGCTGTTAAGGGACATTATACAAGAGCCATTCCTTTACTATTAGGGCACAATGCTTTGGGTCGTTATCCTGTTGGAAGACCCAAGGCGTTGTAAGACCCAGATTTTGCACACTTCCGATTAAATTTGTTTTATAGTGGACTCAAAAAATACAAGATTTCTGGTCCCAGCAGCAGACATGCAACCCCAAACCATCACTGATCCTCCGCCGTGCTTAACGGTTGAAATGAGGTTTTGTGGAAGTAGCTGACTGTAGGTGATCTGCAGATCTTATGTTTTCTTTTAGCTCCAAATTTCTCATACATAAAGTAAAAAAAACATGTTCCAAAACGACTGAGCGGTAGTTTTATGAGAGTTTTCGAAGTTGAGTCGTTTAAGGAGGTGTGCGGCCGAAATTCAAGATTTTTTCCGTGGTACTCTTCCGTGCAATATGCTTGAATTTAAGACTCTACGAATAGTTGACGAACTTACTTTATAACCACGTTCATGGGAGAGGTTTTTAGCCATTTGTACTGCACTGGACCTTAGTTTTTTCACCTCATTTACAACTCTTCTAGCTCCTCCTTCTGTCATTACGCTAGACCGTCCGCATCGCAAGGTATTTGCTGTATTTCCACGATTATTATTTATTTCAATGAGCTTTTGAACTGTTGCACGAATTTTTTTTTACAATAGAAGATATGTCTCAATTATTAGATATTTGCACAATTATTTTCGCATTTCTTGTGCAAGGTCTTTTCCTTGCGCCATTTTAAATCAAATTAAGATAAAACTAATGCAAACTTAACAAATGAGTATGCGACTAACGCACATTGGGGTATTTCATACCAATTTGTGTGATTAATTAAAAAAATCAAATCGAAGCTACCCAACCATGATTGGTATCGTTCGAAAGAGAATAGAATTCTACATCATTATGTGAAAGAAAAATTAAAAAAAAGTCAACGGTATCCGTGCACTGCGATTGCAAATTTGACGTTTTCTTTACTTAGAAAAAACACAAAAATTTTTGTATTTCCAAGTGATTTTTCTTGAAACTTTAAATAAGTAAAATTCTTTGAGCAATGGAACCTTCTACCTCAGGTATTTTTGGAACGTCAAATGAAATATATTAGTACAAAAAGTGTCTGTTCGTATTTTTAATGTTTTTTCTTGTGCTGGCTTATAAAATGTGTGTTTTTAGGTACATATGTAAGCATATAGTTGTGAATACCACTCAATTCAGTGAAACAACAAACAAATTGTTACAACAAATATAAGTGATAAGTTAAAAAAAAAAAGTTTGCAAGTTTTCTGCGGTTTTTAAGAAAAAATTTTTCATGCCCATGCAATTGAAATACATATATGCAAGTAATAGTCGAAAACTTGAAATGTGTACATGAAGTTAGTGTTACTATTGTTGTTGTTGCTGTTATTTTTTATTTGTTTTGTTTTCTTTGTTTTTATAAATTAATAAAGGTTAACAACAAGTGGCGAAGCAACTATTTGTTTATTGGAAGGGTAAAGGTACTCTGTGCTGCAAGCGCGTCGGCAGCGATTTTCATCTGGAGGGGCAGTACAAATGGGGGGGTAGTACAAATAGTGGTGCAAAATTAGTTTACCAAAATTTCTTCACATGAAACATGAAGAAGAGGGAAAGAAGAGGAAAATATATAATACAAAACTTTTCCTTTAAAAGTTTTTATCTACCTAAAAAAGTGGGGGCAACTGCCCCCCTTTCCCCCGCTTCCGACGCCAATGCTGTGCTGTGTGTACGTTGCTGTGTTCATGTTGCTTTTGTTAGTGCTTTTTTGTGTTTTGTTTCTTTTTAATAATATAATTAACGTCAACAGTTAATGATGTAGCTTCAGTTTATTTATTAGAGGGGTAAAAGTACGAAATATTTTGGTTTATATCACTATTCCGTAGAATAGTAATAGAATAGCAATATTTTTGTATTGCATATGTATTTCATTAATATTAAGGAAAAAAAATAAATTTCCATAAAGCAAATGGTTTTGTGATGCTGTTTATACTTTATAATTGTTTGTTAACTAAAAAATATAAATTTCGTTACTAAGAGGCTTGACTCTTAGTAATCACACTTTTTGCTATCAATTACCCCAGTTCGTATTTTTAATGTTTTTTCCCGACTAGGCTTATAAAATGTGTATTTTTCAGTGGAAGTTTATTTTTTTTTTTTTTTGAAACAACAAATATAAGTGATATGTTACCAAAAAAAAACTAAAAGTAAGTAATTTTAAGAGATTTAACGGTTTTCATAAAGCCACTTTATATGGGAGGTAGGCGTGGTTTTCATCCGATTTGGTTGAATTTCATACTTGAAGCGGATATTAAATGTCAAAGCTTATATACAAAAAAAAAGTCGATATATGAAGTTTTGTGGAATTTAAAGAGATATTACCGTTTTGAATAAAGTCACTTTGTATGGGAGGTAGGCGTGGTTTTCATCCGATTTGGTTGAATTTCATACTTGAAGAGGATATTAAATGTCAAAGCTTATATACAAAAAAAAAGTCGATACATGAAGTTTTGTGGAATTTAAAGAGATATTACCGTTTTGAATAAAGTCACTTTGTATGGGAGGTAGGCGTGGTTTTCATCCAATTTGGCTCATTTTCGATTCTAATCTTTATATTTAAGAAACAAGCTTAAATACCCAATTTCATTACAATAGCTTCAAAATAACGGCTTTAATTGTGTCGATATACAGACAGACGGACGGACGGACAGAAATTTTTTTTCATCTTTGGACCCATTCTAACTAAAAAACAAAGTCAAAAATTCCCTCCGTCTGCTAGGTGATTTGATCACCATTTTCAGGGTTTAATACCCCACTGTGTGTCGTCTCAAAAAACAGCATCTACAGACCTTACGGTAAAGGGTTGCTGAGTAGTCAATTTTATACTAACTTTTGACTGCTCTTTTTAGGTAATTTTTTTCTTACTGCCTCATATCTTAAAAATAATTTTCAATTTCTAATTTTACTTTATCTATACTTTTATATATAAATGAAACTTTTAACAAGTTAGCATGTTTGTGGTCGCCGGTAAACTCAAGAACCGCTGAACGGATTTATGTGAAATTTTCACTATTCGAATCAGAATTGATCATAGATGATTCATGTATACTCAAAATTTTGATATATATAATATCGAACAAATTATTGACTGAGCAACTGGCTTAAATCTCAATTTTTGGTAAAATTTGGCACATTTTCCCATTTCCTGCCTAAACAGTAATACATATCTCAAAATAATTTATGAACATATGGAAGATCTTCCAGATTTCTACAAAAAAGTCTTAAGTGACATACTCTACGATCAATGGTTTTGTGGTAAAATTGACATTTTGGCTGTATTTCTTTATTCATTCCACACGTTCAGAATGACTGTTTTTGTTTCTTTAATCAGTTTTGATTATCCGGAATATTCTTTTTGTATTTCTTTATTCTTACGGAATATTCCAAACGCGTTCTTTTTATACTATCAGCTAAGGTAGAACAAAAAGAATATTCCTTGTGTGAGGTTATATTCGATTGTTTGAAGTAAAACGTCGCTAAATGAAAATGGTAAAGTTTTTTAGTTAAAATGTTTTAGAATGCTTTGTTGCATTTTTATTTTTTAAATTTTATCTGGTCTATTTGTTGTCTTTAATTAAATACGAAAAATATGTTTCTGGTTTTAACAAAAAAAAAAAAATGTTCTTTCCTTTCCAAAACTGTTTCTTTATTCATTCTGTTCTGGATAAACAACAATCTTTTCTATTCGTTCTCTGCTTAATCCGGAATGAATAAAGAAATACACCCTTTAATAAAAAATTAAATCAATTTCTTGTTCATCTCTTGATTTACTTTAATGCTTTTACTGTTTGCAGCTTTGATTTCGTTGTTGTGGCGTGTTTCTTTGTGACTACAACGACAGCTGTGCGTTGGCATGAAAGAGTAAAACGTTTGTAGTTTTTATTGCAATACCTTAACAAACCACGAAATAAAGTAATTATTGAGTAAAATAATAAGTGACACAGTTTCATTGTAATATATTGTTAATATATTGACTTTTTCAGAAATTTTAAATAGTTTTTGCAATTCATTAGTGTGGTTTACTGATTCATTCCATATTGTTTGAATGTAGTTCTTATAAAATAAAATTTGTTATTTTTAAAATATCTTTAAAAATAAGTTTTTCGAAGCATAAATTGAGTGTTGCTTTAGCTTTATGATTGTTTGTACAAACATTTAATAAGCCCAACCTCAGTATTTATATCAATACTAATACCAAAAAGTTGTAAGTAGGACCAATTTTTGCAACTTTATCGTATTCTCTTTATGTATTTTCAATACAAAATTTAAATTTCCATACAAATTTCATATTCAAATTTTTAAATATTATTTACTTATTTGAATATTGAACCTATTACAAGTACATTCCCTTTTTACAGAACGCAATAATGGGTGAATTTGCATTAAGCTGAATGACTAAGGGGAGGGAATTATAACTTTAAAAAAATCATATTAAATGTAATCAAGTTATAAGCAAAATAATAAGAATTTATATCGAAGGACACCCGAGCTTCTTATGATCAATTGTGTTTTGTGTGTGTGTATTATTAAATGTATGTGCAACGATTCAAAATCGGCACCCTCAAATTTTAAGGTGACTCTAAGGCTAATATCTACGTGTTCAGAAGATATATTCAAAGAAAAGGAAACCTTTACCAAGCTTTATTTTTTATTACAAGTGTTACAAGTTTTTAGTTTTTTCCATATACTTGAAAAATTAAAAAAGTTTTGAGTTTGAGTCAACGCGAACATTTTCCTGTCATCAAACTTTTTTTCCAATCGTTGTGAACCGAAATACTGTGAACGCTACGAGTAACTTAGGTTTAAGTTCGATCTATATTCATGTTGTGATAATTTTTGTATTCTACATTGATAATAGGCCTGAGTTATGGTCTTGCCTTAGTCAATTCAAGTTTATTAAAATCATCACAAATTCCTTCAATACAACTAATATATTATTAATTTTACCTTCTTTTATTTTTTTTTTATTAGCATGTCCAAGCTAATACAGAATAGGTATCTCCTGCGATTATTTCAAAATCATTTATTCATAGAAAATAAAAACTTTAACCAAGCTTTATTTTTGAAAGAGTAAAAAGCTATTGAAATGCAGATAAGATGAAAGACATGTGGCAAAAAAAAGAGTATTTTAGTTTCATATGTACTGGAAAAATGTAGAAAGTTTTTGAATCCGAGTCAACGCAAACATTTTCTATACGTTAAATTTATTTTACAATCGTTGTAAACCTAAGGACTTGTGCGCCACGAGTTACTTAGGTGTGAGTTGGATTTATGTATATATAATTTTTGATATATGTTGCGTTCTTTATTAATAATAAGCCAGTGTTATGGTCTTGCCTTAACCAATTCAGGTTAACTCAAATCTTCTTCACAAATTCCCACAATATTAATAGTGGGTTATTTTAAGAATAGATGGTCAGAGTCCTAGGACCGAGACGGATTCCAGAGAATTCCGGAGAACTCCATGTGAGTTCTATGAAAGGTTGTTTTGGTTTTGTGTCATAACCTTGGCTAAGGTCATGCTAGAAGCTCCAGATAGTGTTTGTTTTTAGTTATTTATGTGTGAAACGCAGCTACATTAATAACTCAGTTCAGTCTTTAGTCAACTTAAGCGATTATTGCTTATAGACACAAATATATTGTTTAATCTAGGATGGGCTATTCTTTTGACATTTTCTTCGTGGCATGTTTTTATAGTTTTGGTTGTTGCTAATGGAATTGCAACAAAAATATTTTTCAAACATATTTAAAGCTGTTATTTGCGTTACTTAATGTTACAACAAAAATAAATTGTTTCCGTATCGCGAGCAAAGCCGCGGAGGTTTGCTAATAACCTATAAAATTGACGTTATCAAAATAATACAACATTTAAGATTTCGAATAAACTTAAATTCGGCAGTGGGAGTATTTTTTAGCAAGAGTTTTTATTTGGAAGTGAAGTTCAATACACAAACTCAATATTAATAGAATTGAAATAACAAGCATGACTTAATGTTTTATAACAAAACAAATAATATATGGAACGTAGAATAATTAATTCGTATTCTAACATATTTTAACTTCAGACCAGTCGAAGATAATTCTTTACTAATTTTTTTAACAATTTTATTATATGTCTAGATTAACTTCAATCTAGAATTCAATGTGGAATTCCTCTGTCATCTATTAATCTTGAAACAAAAATAATCAAAAAATCATTATGAGTTGACTTCACCATCTGGCAGGTGCATTAATCCCTTCATTAAGGCATCTGCACAAGCATATGCAGATAATATTCAATCCTCAAACTAAACCAATACTAAAACAATACACATTACCAAACACACATACACACACCCACACGCATACGTAGATAAATTCTGTTTAATTAAATCTATTAATTACTTCATTGTTCGCTGTTATTTCTTTATAACAATAAATTACAAGTATTTATGGACTGTGAGTGCAAGTAGGTGTGTGTTTGTGTATACTTATATGTGTAAGTGTGCCTTCTGCCTTTGTGTATTGGTGGCCTTTTGAGTTTGTATCTTTGTATAGCTGCACGCTTTGTATCAATAACCTTTAAGAATAAATGTTAGTGTCTGCATATAAAAGGCAACATGATTGGCAGGATAAAAATGAACAGAACATAAATTAATCCTCTACAATACCATTTCAATTATATGTTTCTTTTTCTGCCTGCTTTTTGGTTGTCTTATTCCACAAATACTGTTATTTGCATTTGACCCAAGCACTCTGCATAGCTGCTAAAAATCGATGCAAGTCCGTAATGTGCAAATAAGCTGTACTTTAATGATATGTAGAAAACATCGATTTAATGTATGTTTATTTGTATATGCTTTTAAAAGTTCCACCATGCCTAACTACCACATGTACTAGTACATTTTCTCTTCTACTATGCTGCTCCCATTACAAACATAGTTTTTAAGTTTATTTTACATTGCGGAGCTCATGTGTGCGTAAGATATCGATAATCAATAGCTTAGCTTTCAATATTTGTTCGCCAGTTTAATATCCCACTAGTCCCAGTTTCAGTGAATCCATAAACGAAATATGTGTATATTTTTATTTATCTCTGGCGAATTATGCTTTCATACAGTTCATTGACGAAAATTTCATGTAATACTTAATTCCTGCACGAACGGATTAAAAAAAGTTGAGATTTCTGGTGTACAAACATTATATCGACACGTAGAGGAATTGTGTTAATGGAATAAAGATAGAAATGTGAGAAAAAAATTATGTTCATCTCATTTTTATATATTTGTTTAAAATAATTTAATTTCATTTGTTTTAAATATCATAGATAAAATATAGATAAAATATTTTGAATCTATAATCCTTGAAACTGTTGTCACAAAGACCATTATTATAATATGCTTTAAAAATGATACGATTTATTACTGGAAAGAACTAGCAACTATTGGTTGTCTAGGTCAATGGCGTGACGGTTTTCATACAAAGAAATATCTATTAGGATGCCCTTTATTTAACTGTTGAATCTCTTGGTGAAAACATATTTAATATTTTGCTAGCATAATATTCTGTAAGTGCTTGCGTACTACCAGTAGATTTGGTCGTAAATTGCAATGTTAAAAAGCTACATTGGAGGGTTTTGTTCAAACAGCTCTTATATCTTTGGGAAACCTTGATCTAAACAATGAACAATTAAAACAATTAGAAACAGTTTAAGCATATTTTAAAAAAAATAAATTAAATGCTGATGAACACGGATATAAACAGATTTCTCAAAACATACATAAGTTTCGGCTTTAATTTAATGAAAGTGATATGCACTTCATATGCTTTGGATTTACATATGTTAAGGGCTACAGTACAAACATATATTTGGAAAAATGTTCATCAAACACAATTCCAGCCCATTGGTTACTGTTCATTTAGCTATGAAAAGCATCCACCACAACGTCCACCACAAATGATAAAGACGTCTTTGCCAGAGTCATTAATTCAACCTTGTAAATGTATGTCAAATTGTCGAACAATGTTTTGCAGTTGCAAAAAGTCAGAATTTTCTACTATTTTGTAATGTAAATGTATAAATAATAATTGTCTAAATAAAAATTAGTCATTATTTGTCTTGCATGCATATATTTCTATTGGATTATATTCGCTGTTTTATCTTATTTTATTTCATTTATCAATGAAAAAGTGATTTTAATTACTTTAATTTGTGCTTTTTATTTCATTAAACAACCCATCCCAACTCTCATCATAAGAAAAAACCTATAAATGATGACTTAAATAATCGTTACAATGACTTCATAACATACTATACTCCATCGATTTCCCACATAACTGAGGGGAGTGGGGGTAAAAAAAATTGGACCAAAAAATGGACTGTCCAAATCCATATTATTAATCTTTTCAGAAATTCTGAACTGAAATCTATTAATGCAATGCGGTCCTTACAATTGGTGTACTCACTTCCCTCCAGCACCCGGTATCAGTAAGAAAGTAGGAAAAATGTAAAATTGTACCAAAAAAAGTACAATTGTACCGAAAATATCAACCAGGAGAAGAATTAATTTTTTTATTCGCTAAGCAAAAAATTTTGTTATAAGTTCTTAAAGAAATCATCAAGAGAATTTCGTCAATGAAGCCGCGGACTGCTGGGATCTTTGTCTGAGGGAGAGTGTGTAATTGCCGTTCACCAGTATTTGCGTTTGTCCTTGTGCGTTTTTTTTATCGAGCTCAACTTTGATAATACCATAAACATTTACATACATATGTACAAAGTTTTATGAATGTATCAATGTGTATTGTTTGCCTTGTAGTCTTGTAAATTAATAGTTTTTCCATGATTTTATTTTTCTAAGCTATGTTTGTATTAGTGTTAATTACATTATGGATCATTAAATGTTGGGCTCACTATAAGTGTTAAAATTACAATGTGTCTGTGTGTGTTTTTGGCAATTCGATATATTCTTTTATTGTTATTTGCTTGACGCCCGTAGAGGTTGTAGCATATTGGTTAAGTGCTTAGCCCGGAATCGAAGAGAATACAGGTTCAATCCCATTTGACAAAAAAAGTTTTTTTAAATGAAATTAATATTTCTGTCGGGGCAGTCACCTCAATGAAGAAAGTGAAAAACCTTAGACAGAATTAAAACAGATTTCGAGATCCCAGATGATTTAAGCCTATTTAAATCCCGGGATTGTCTATCAGGATTCCGGGATTTTTAATTAAAAAATTTCTATTACAAATATTCATGTAAATTCAAACATTTCATTTTAAGGTGAAATGATAATATGAATATAGAATTAGAAAAACCTTTTACAGAGGCTGAAACAGATTGTTAGGACGATGAGTGTGACAGAATTGCAGTGTAAAGCTTATTTAGAACATCAGCTGTACGAAGGACGGGTCCGCTCCATAGGTATAAGAGAGTGTTAAAATTTCTGAAATCAATTTTTTTCCACCAAACTCATTTTAACTATTACATTTAAGTAAATTGTTGATGGTTTTTACCCATTTGTGATCATAATTTTTTATTAATTTCACATTTTACTAAATAAAAGAATATAAAAGACAAATAAACATTATTACCATAATAACTTTTACGATTTCATCGTCTTTTCGTTAATATTTATCTGAATCTATGTCAGATGTGTAAAAGCTTATCGATTAAGCTTCCAGCATCTATATCAGGAAAAAATGGTATTGCATTGTGATATGTTGGTTTTTTCTCATACTGCGGTAAGGGTATATTAATTTTGTTATTCCATTTTTAACGCCGATAAGAAGGCGTGGCAGATATAGAAATCTATGTATATTCTTGGTACACATCACCTTTTGAGACGACTTAGCCATGTCCATATGTGATCACGATAACAGCTGTAAGGCGCTATAGTAACGAAATTCAATATATGAGTGTAAGCTTTTTCTTCAAAAATGCAGATCAAGGTCGAAAATGAGATAACATCTTCTAAAGTCCCACAAAAATAATCTAATGACTTCAAATTTTGCATAGCAGTTTTAACCCTAATATACACGTTGAGTATGGAATTTGTATAAATTGAATGAAAACCAGGCCTATCTCTCATAATAAGTTACTATGTAAGCGGTAAAATCTCCTTAAATTCCACAAAAATTAGTACAATAGCTTCAAATTTTGGAAATAAGTTTAGATCTTTATTATGCACTCGATGTTAGAAATGTGAAATATTTGTATAAAGACCATGATTAATTTATGCGACGTCACCCAATTAAAACATATTTGTAAAATTGTTTAATACGTTATGGAAAAGTTAGTCGAAGTTACAAATCTTTAACTAAAAACTTGAAATTGAAAATTTAAACTTAAATATCTCAGAGAAGAAACATGACATAAAGTGGTAAGTACAGTATTGGATAGCTTATTTAATTATCTGTTAGATAACATACAAACGATTTCTTTATATTAAACTGTTTAATTTCTGGAGATGAAAAACTGGATCAAAGTCCAAAAAATACAAATCACCCAGTATCTCAAAAATTCGACATATTAGGGAAAAACTGAGTATAGGCGTGGAATCAACGTAAAATGTTCTTCTAGAAAAGTATTTCAGGTCTGTAGATAAAAAAACTGTGTATGCTAGTGTTGTCTTTCGCTACAGCACAGTGGGCAATTGCAGGAGTCCAAAGGCCTTCTAGCAGGCCTGCGTTAGGTTTTAAAAGGCCTTCCACACTCCTTGCAAACAACGTTTTATTGCTTGCATGAAATGGAAAAATTTTTCAGGCCTTCCGCTCACCTTGCTCAAAAGAGACCTGCCTGAGCTCTTTCGAGAAGTCTCGTTATAAGGAAAAGCAATATATATTATTTTTCTTTTAAAGATCAAAGAACCAAGGCATGCGCCTTATACAAACAAGGTTTGGTCTTTGACCTGAAAGGAAAGCAATAGATTAAAGAGAAATTAATTGGAAACCAAACGTGAATTATTGATTTGACAAAATAAACGTGAAAGACAATTTTAATTCCTTCTAACCGAGGCTAGTGTTATGTCTTATCCTCGGCAAGCATGTCCAGCCCGTCCGGCCCTTAGTCGTTCCTATCATTTTAATTCTACATTCTCTACAATTTAGTTGTGGATTTTTATTTTTCCATAATTCTTATATGTAGGAAAGAACAAAGAAAGTGAAAAGAACCATGTCCGAGCCCGGACTCGAACCAGGGACCTCTGAATTGATAGTCTAGCGCACTCTCCACTAGACTACAAAAGCCGACTAAATATGTAAATATCAATAAATAAATAAATAATATAAATATCAACTTGAAATAAAAAACGACTAACAATTTCAGATTTGACCCATGGTCCTCTCATGATCCGAGATCTTACCCACTCGACTATCGTGGTTGTCAAAAATCAATAGCTTATTTTGATCAATGCAAATGAAAGAAAGCCCGGGTTCGAGACCCAACTCAGACAAAAAAAATTTTTTTTAATTTTTTTTAATTTACTGTTTTTACTAATTGTTCTGTGTGTTTAAATTTTTTTTTGAAACTTTTTTGTAAATTTTTTCATAAAAAAATAATATGAAAAGTATCAGAACCTTCAAAAGGTAGGCCTTACAGAAGTACTCATCAATGCAGTGATCATGGAAGGTTTATTGACGCCAATAATAGCAGTGCTAGCATGCCTTATTTTGCAGAGCACTCACTAAAATGCCCACTGGGATAGAGCTAGCTGATGCTTTTCTACATAAGAAACATTCGGGCTTGGTAAGTGCATTACTCATAATTAAAAGCGTGCTTAAGTGCCTAAAGAAATATGGTATCTGATGCATTTTTTAATACAATATCACTCGAATCTAAGCTGATTGCTAAATGAAGACGTTTCATTCAATTCAAGTGAAAATTAAAAAAAAAATAGAAAACCCATTTGTACCCTTAAAAATTTTACAGAAAGCTCTGGCTATTAAACTGAGCATACGACGAATAAATATTCCTGAAACGGCCATACTTATCCATAATAGATTTAGTTTTGAACGAGTTTGAAAAACTATTTTTTTTTTAATAACGAGCTTATTAGATACCCAGCAAAATTTTTGTTACAAATGCGACATGCATTCTTAGGGACACTGCTTCCAGAAGACATTCTATTGATCCAATTGTGCTTCTTCTAAGTCTTATCAAGAAGTGCTTTCAAGAAGCATTCTCATAAACCACTTATCAAAGACATTCAAATAGCATATAATTTCAATTATTTTTGTCAGGAATTTTTTCATTTTCCGTGGGAATTTTCAAATCTCCAACAAAACGCCACCACTTCCTACTTCAAACACCAAAATGCCGTGAAAATCGGAAAAAGGGATATATTACGTGGATTTTTTTTAAACCCCAACAAAACCCAAACACTTCCCATTTTCAACACTAAAAACGCGAGAAAATCAGGAAAAAGGGATATTTTCTCAGGGATTTTTAAGCTCCCCTAACCACAAAAACCATTTCATTCCATGGAATGTCTTCTTAAAGTTCTTCTCAAAAACACCTACTAGGATGCTTCAATTTAAGGGCTCAAAGAAATCTTCCATTGAAAAAATGATGGCAGGACTTCTAGAGAAGACTAAGGAAAGCATTCCTCCCAATGACGTGCATAGGTAAAAAGAATAGCTTCTGGGTATGAAAGTGGAAGTGATGGAAGTCAAGACTCTCCCTTCCACTTTACCTTTTTTTGGAAGCACTTTTTTTGCTGGGTAGATAGTGCTATAAAATTGAAATAAAAAAAAATTTATACCTTAATAAGGAATTCAGTACCACAAATAAGTAGAAGAATTAGAATTGTTACGATTTTTTTAGCAAAATAACATAAAAAAATAGGACTTATTTTTGTAATTACACAGGTATAGAAGTTATTTTCGAGATTCCTACTTTTTTAATGTTTTCAGCTGTGGCCACTTTTAGATGCAGTTAAGAGTGGTATAAATCAAGTCTCAGTTTTCTGAGCCGTGTTAAATGAACTCTGTATAGAAGAAAAATGACTTCTGATCGAGAAACTAAAACATATTTAGCTATGGAAACAACTGTTTCGATGCGATCTCGAATAAAGAGCTCTTCCAAGAGCTTAATAAATTATTTAGTTGAAAGCCTATTTTTTTTATTAACCAAGCATTTTTAAAATAGTATAAGGTGTTTGTGATACCAATTTTAAAAATATATAGATAATTAAATAAGTATTGCTCTCAAAATATGTTTTAATGTTTTAAATCATTAATCAATATATTATTGATATACATATGTATAACAAATTATTTTAACTTCACATTTAGAAAATTTAAAAAAGTTGATAAATGAAATACATCAGATATCGTAGAATAATTTAACAAAACAGTTTTGCCCCCCAAGTTTCAAGTTTGCCCCCTCCAGAACTGCAGCCTGGCTACGGGCTTGGCTACATATATATCCAGGCTAACAATCGAACAGCACTAAGAGCACAAAATTAAATTTAAGATGCACCATATTTGACTCTTTTTCATATCGTGCCCTTGTTAAAAAAAATTAAGCATATTAAACAAAGAAAATACTTGAAACTTGTTCCAAAATTATTGTAATATGTTCCAAGTTATTTTATTTTTGAATTGTTAATCTAAGTCTGTAAGGATATTTCCAAAGACTCAATAAAGAAATCTTAAATTACTGACTTAGCAACACTGATTTTATGTGTCTTTGTTTGAGTGAACATTTTTGCCAAATTTTACAAATTTCATAAATTCCTATTATTAATGGGTTTTTTTTTTCTTTGCAGGTATGTGTTACACTTCTAAAATTTTCATAAATATAACTTGTGAAGTCCTGGTGAGTGCTCCTTAATGGGTTATATTTACAAAAATCTTTAACGAAAGACCCAGTATGGTATTAATATACATTTCAAGAAACTGTCATAAGGTTCTATTATAAATATTTAAAATTGAAACTTCTTTGCACTTTTTAATGAGAACTTTTGTAAGTACTTTTAATGAGCACTTTGAATTCAGTACGAGAAAAACCGATGAAAATTTAAAACAGTGAAATTGTCGCCATTTTCAAGTTGAAATGCAAAAAAAAAAAAGAATTTAGTATTTTTTTCATAGCAGGTTTAAAATGAACTCCAGCAAGAAACCGGGCTTATTTATTTGCCAAAAATAGGCTTTGAAAATAGAGATGTTGGGCTTTTTTTTCTAAGATTATATCAAAGACTATTTTATCTGCATAACTACAAAAATCAATGCAAAACTTCTGGATAAATTAAAAAAAATTAAAGTTTCACAAGTTTTTCGTCATGCGTAGGAACCATTAAAATCCCAACATTATTTTTTATGAGTGCGCAGAAAATAAGTAATACAAAATTAAATGACTTAAAGCTTTATTCTGGAGATTGACAACTGTAAATTCATTGACAAGCTTGTGTTGTATGTGCTATTTTTTTGATCCTTGGAGTTGGAAACTTCCAAGATGTTTCGCAAAATTATTTGTTTTGAATATTTTTAAAAAGTGTTGACAGTTTTATCAAGTTATAAGCTTTCAATTTCATTTTAGAATAAGAGCTCTTAACAGTTGTCAATTAATTTGCAATTATCTATCTCCAGAATAAGACTATTAGTCGCACAAGAAAGACTAGTAGGAAAAATAAAAACACTAACTTTTAAAAATTTCTCATGATCATAACCCTTTGTTTATGTAACTGCTACATAAAGATTTAAGAAATAAGTTTTTGTGAAGAGAATTTTTGACAATATCAGAGATTTCTTCACATAAAACTAAAAAAACCAAATAAAAACTTTTTAAAATATGTTTTTAAAGAGAAGTTCTTAGTAGAAGTCCTTAGTAAAATCAGTAAATTTATTGAGGATGCTGAATCACGATAATTAAAAAAGCATAGGTTCTATGTTTATTATGAAATTTTGTAAAAGAAGGAAATTAATGTATTGATTTTTTTAATTCTCACAGTGTGCCATATGGATGCATTTTAGGGCATCCCGGGATTCCCATCCCGGACTTTTCTTAGTCCCAGGATTGCAAGGCCTAAAATTCCGGGATTTTTGGGATCTCGGGATTGCCTCAACAAAATTTTAAAATATTCCTACAAAAAATTCAATGATACTATCCAAGAAAAAATTTATGTGTTTTTAAATAATTTTAAAAGAAAAACCTTTCTAAAATTGTCTGTACAAAATAACGCAAGAGGCCTTACAAAGAGTCATTTTAATGTCGACTCTAACAGCACTTTTTCGGCAAAGTAACAATTGTCACCCAGTATTTTTAATATTTCTACGTGTTTGCTGTAATTTTTTGATTTCAAAGAAAATTTGAAGATCAAAAATAATAAATTTTGATAAAAATTGTCACCTGCTTTTCAGATATTCAGACAACTTCATTAAAAAGTTTTTTTTTTTAACCTTCAAATTTCGTTTTGAAAAAAAAAATTACAACAAACACATAGAAATATTAAAAATACTGAGTAACAATTGTTACTTTGCCAGAATAGGCCTGTAAATTTAGTGTTAGCTTTTTGACAACAAATTCTATAGAAATAATGTCAGAAACGCTCACACTCAATTTAGAGTTGGCATTAAATCGTCTATTGGTAAGGCCCAACGTGTTAAACACCTGATACTTCTTAAGAAATACTGAAATGTGATTTTAATAATAGAAGAATAAAAATCTTTTTAACCAGCTATAAAAAATATAACGTGACACTACATTAGAAATACAGAAATGTGACCTTAAAAATGAAAAAAAAAAACAAAACTTCCTTAAAAAAGCGGTCCAAAATATTACAAAATTCTTACTTAGATATACTAAAATTATTATACTATTCAACTTTTTTTTCATTTTTAAGAAAATGTACAAAAAATTCAATGATGCGACCTAAGAAAAACCTGAATGTGATTTTAAAAAATTGTATAATAAAAACCTTAAACTAGCTGTACAAAATAACACAATGTTTGAAACCCATAATTATTCCTTAGAAATACTGAAATGTAATTTTAATAATACTAAAATAAAAGTTTTTTTAACTAGCTGTACAAAATATAACGTGAAAAATATAAATATGCAACCTTTCTTAAACTAACTTCACAAAATATTAAAAAATACTAACTTAGAAAAACTTAACAAAAAATTCCATAAACAAGATCTACAATATATCACTAAATTCTTACTTATAAATACTAAAATTAATAACATATTTAATTTTTTTCAATAATTTTGTGCACCTTCTGAATGATCTCATTTAATTAATTTTTTATTTAAAAGAATTGGTCCTTGTTTTTCAGAAATAAACAATAAATACTTTCCATACATTTGATCAAAACTGTGTTTTTTAGTATTTTAAAATCTTCTGCAATATTTTGTGTTGTAAAACAAGTCATCACTACTTTGAAACTTCATATTATGTCTTGCAAAAAAATTCGTTTTCTATGGTTTTGAGTAGTCCCGGGATTATGTTTTTTAAATCCCGAAATCCCGGGATTGCCGAAGCGTCCCCGAAATTGGATGCCCTAGTGCATTTCGAATCTAAGATAAACTTGCTTTTTCGTATATTTTATGTCTCGCTACCCAGTTTCGGATCCTGAAATTATTAAATTGAGATTCTTCTCAAAATTCGTATCACTTTTTTCACTATTTCGGATTCATCTCAAACTCGTAATGGACTTCATATACGAATACGTTTCGGACACTTTTTTTTTTTTGATTAGAGAATGACTCTTTTTTTATAATTTATATTCAAAACGAAACAATAAGGTTCAAAAATAGATTCAAATTATTGTTTTTGATTATAGCGCAAACAATATTTTGCAAAATAACAAAAGTTTGATTGTGAAACAAGAACCCATTTAAAGTTAGAGATTGAAGATTAATTTTGTTTTGATAAAAATGCACTGTTATTCTTGACGAAAACGCTTTTTTGCGAGAAAACTATTCCAAAATTAATAAAAGCCAAACAAATTTCTAGAGATGCAACAAATTTAAATTTCATTATTAATAATTATGTTAAATCACCCTTCATAACTAAACCTTAATATTTAAAATGTTTAAATTCTTGACATAATCAGTACTGCGATTTTTTGCTTTAAGAAAAAATCAGCTTTAGCTGGAAAAAAATTAAATTTTTTGCAAGAATTAATTAAAAGTGTGTTTTATGAATTTAATCACCTGCTGTGATTTATTTAACCGCGTTACATTTAAACTGTTGAAGCGTTAAATTATGCCGCACATCATAAAAGCACTGACCGTAAAGCATTCAACACGGAACTCGCCGCATTAGCTAAAGGCATATTTAAAGGACTACGGAGAACAATGAGCTTATGATTAACGCCATTATGTAGTTGTATGCGTACAATCTGTTTGCTCGACTTATGCTTTTAAAATGACGGCTTAATGCGTTAAGCTATTGAGCAGTCATTAAACAATAAACTTCAAGGACAACCGCACTGGCACAACAGCACAAATCAACAAACAAAGGACCAAACAAGGGCGCACCTTAATTTCATTGATATGCATGACAGCGTGCAAGTGTGCTATCAAGTATGAGAAATCAAATGCATGTTTATAGATATGTGTGTTGGTTGGTTGAAAATGTTTGTTGAAATGTCATTAAGATTAAGCTTAACAAAAGCAACAAACACAACATTTGCAAATTGTTACCCATATGTTTTTAAAGTACGCGATTGCGAAGCTATGAACCTTTAGAATGAATCTATGCAGAAAAGCAAAATAACTAAAAAAGTTACCAAGTGATGGATGCCAGTGTGCTTGTATGTAATTTACATTTTACGCATATTTTTTTGTGTAGTCATTTTTGATCAACATTAAATGACAGCCTTTCTGTGGCTTGCTGCCTAGTCGTTTGCTGCTGCTATTGTGTGGCGCCTTTTGAACAAATCCTTGCAAGATGCTGTGATATGAACTTTAGTCGGCTGACAAGCAACACGCACGCAGCTTGTAACTGTCCTTTGTCTTTGGGACTGGCATATGCAGACACACATACAAGCCTACAGCATGTTAGTATATCCCTTACACTGAGAAAAAAAATGTTTTTTTAATTGTTAACTCAATATTAAATATATTAGCGCCTGCATAAAAATATTTATTGTAAATTAACCAATTTTGGGTAAATTTTAGCAACTAAAGACGTAGCTCGTTAAATTTAAATACATATGTTGAGTCAAGGGTTTTATTTTATTTGAATGGTTTTTGCATAACTTAATATTGCTGTGACATATGTACATTGAATTTTAAATACGAAATTTTAATCATACTTACTAAATCATATCTTTTGTCAACTATAAGCATAATCGAATTCTACAAAACTTGAATTATAAATAATTAAGACTTTTTAACAAATTTATTTATAAACAAATTCGTAACACAAAATAAAATTAAAGATAATATAAATCTATAACTATCTTTATTAGACCAAACCAAAATAAAGCGAAGGGTTTTTTTTTGAGGAATGTTAAAAAATAGCTGCAATGCCATCTCAAAAGCATTTACTGAAACTTTTGTCCCAAAATATTAACCCTTAGGCACTGCTAGTCTCCAATTTCGAAATTTTCGCCACATATATAAAGTTTTTTTTTCAAAAATATATCAATAGCATATGTGATGATCGATTTAGAAAGTCTCATGATCTGACTTTATGTATTCAAAGTCGCTGAACACGATCGGACTATTGTTGCTTTTGTCCGATCAAGGTTTCTATTAAAATTAAAGCAAAAATACGAAATTGACAAAAAAATAATGAATTTTCACATTCAATGCCTGACAGTAAGAGGCTGAAATTTTTTTGACCAATCCAAATAAGCCAGATTTTAGACCCATAAAAAGAGATTATAATCATGGATAAAGAAAGTTTAAAAAAAAGGAAATATTGCGTCCAATTGGATCCATACGTCATTAAAAGTTTCTGAAAATTATTTCTGACTAGTTCAAAGCCGTGATGCTGTAAAGACGTTGAACCTGAGGGACGCAAAATTTCGGTCTGTGTCTTCACAATTCTTCTGAATAATAATAATGAGTGCCCTCAAGAATAGTCATCACAACAACCATGAAACGCTGTGGCTGCTTGAGTGTCTAAAACAAGATATTTCTGGAATTTCAAAAAAGGCAGTACTGCAGAACCTTCATTATTATATTAGATTAGGACAGACTGCATCAAAGCTTATAAAGCTTATTTGTTCAACTTTCAAATTGTTCAATTTCAAATTCAACCCTAGTTAAATTTGTATTGAAAATTCATTAACACTTCACGTTTTATGCCATAACTTCTGAACCCTTCAAGAATACACCCTCATTTTAATGAGGAAAGGTAATGGAACGTAATGGAAAAAAAATTATAGCGTCTGTTGCTCCTTGGCGAATCCGCGTACCACTGTGGCCTGATAGTCATAAAAAAAAAAAAATAAAAATTTAATGTTCTTAATTTTTTAACTCAAGAAAACATTTAATGGTTCGACAAGTGTAACAAAATAACATTTGTCTCAACCAAGAGAAGAGAAAATAATATCTTTTTTTCAGTGTAGATAAGCAGAAACTTTCTGAGAGTTCTAGTTGCGTTACGCTGATTACTGATTGTTGCGGTGTTTGTCAAGGATTAAAAATGTCGGTGTCGAATAGTGCAGCTTTTGTGAAAAGCATTAATAATGTTTGAGGACAGAAAAAAGTCTTGAATAAATACTGTTATTATATTGGCATCTGTGAATGTACCCAGTAGTTCCAGTCTTGAAGAAATCTCAAATGAATCATGCACGATTTTTCTTGAACCTTGACGAAACATGCTGATTTGGCCATACATTTCATTGACGAAAATTTCATATAAATGTTCCAAATTCGTGCAAGACGCAATGCAGAAACGTCGGGATTTATCATGCACGAACCCAATATCGAAATATTGAGGAAGTTTCGTTAACGAAAAGTAGACAGACATATAAAGAAAATTCGTCAAGGAATTAAAATCGAAACGTGCTTCTGGACTGAATTCAATATCGTGCGATATATTTGATAGGGGATAAAAATATTTCATCCTCTCTCAACTCTATTGGAAATCGACGTAAAGTTGGTTTTGTAATGGCCTGACGCTACCACACCGCATGTTTTCCAGGTCCATTTGGGCAGCTGTCCAAACCCACTCCTTTACCATTTTCTTGATGCCACACAGACCCTCACGTTGTAGTGATAATTCGTATGATTAGTCGTACGGTAAAGTTGTGGAATAGTCTCCCTTCGATCGCGTTTCCCGTCAGTTTTGAGCTGTGCAAATTTAAAAAAAATCTTCACCGAAACTACTCCATCTTTTCAACCTCTAACTAACTATCACGCATCTTCCAAATCAACACAATGCTCATACATTTATAAGAAACATCACCTGAGCTTTCACTCGAAAAAACAGAAAAAAAAATGATACCAAATTGTCAAAATCAAACGAATTCGACAGCAATAGCAATGACACTTAAACAGTGGTATCAATGAATATTTAAATACTATCGAAAACCATCGATAGTCAGTCCAAAACTATCGATAGTCACGACAGTGTGAGATTATCGAACTCTACAGTTTAGCCTCTGAACGATTCGGCGAATTACAACAATCATGAATATCTTAAAGTTGTTGTAATTGAGTGGAAAAAGTTAAGCGCTAACAACCGCTACTTTGCATTATATTTTGTATGAATTTTTTTTAAGTCCAGCAGCTCATGAAGAAACTTCCTTTAAGAAATCATCACGAAAAATTCGTCAATGATGCCACGAACTACTGGGTAGTGGCGGATTATCTAACAAATTTTAAGGCAAATGTCTTGGACTTTGCAATTTTTGGGGCAATAGTTCAGCTTTTAGTCAAGCGCATAAAAATCAAGCGGTTGATAGGTCATGTTGATAGCATGAAAAACGATGACCTTCAGTCAAGAAAATATTTGATTCGATACCCAACAGAGATTAACGCAGAAGAGGACAACCTGACGACGAGAGGAAGGACCAAGTAGAGGATAAGTTGACTAAGCTTGGAATTTCAAACTGGCGCCAGTAAGCGAAGATCAAAAATGGCTGGCGCACGTTCTAAAATTAGGCAAAGATTGATCTACGGTTGTAGCACCAACTAAGTAAGTGATACTATCAGTCTATCAAAAAACCTTTGCTTAAGAGTTTTCCAGTTAATAAAACAAAACAGGGAATTAACAGCCAAAACAATATTAATCTGCCAATTCACATTTTTCTGAAAGGAATACACACAGAAAAGAAACTGGTTAATTTAAACAAACTTTAACTAAATTCCAGGTTAAAATTTGCCAACACGAATCGTCAGGTTAAGATTACCACATACCATGCAGGTCAATTTAACCTGTTTTTGTGGTTTAATGAAACTGACAAATGTGGTTATCTAAACCATTATTAGTGGTTAAATCGAATTGAATCAGGATATTTAACCAAATGTCAATGATAATATTTTTTAATGGTGGCAGGAGGGAGGGTGAGAGCAAATAAGTCATGGTCACCTTCTTTTTTAATCCCAAGCAAGACAGTATTAGATAAAATTAAAAATTCAAATTCAGGACATTATCCCGAGGTACCCTTTGTTACACATTCTGCATCACTTGGGCAGAATTTGACAGCTGACAGGTTTTTTCTTCGCTCTAAGCCTACCATGTTTTTCCGCTATTTCCTACATGTATTTCTGTGAACCAGATCCGTCAGGTAAAACTAACGTTGATCAGGTTAATATGATGTGGTTGGTTCTCCTAACCAAATTCGTCAGGTAAAAATAACCTGCAGTAGGTAAGAGCATTTTTCCCTGAGTGCAGTTTTTGGTAAAATGACATTCTTGAAAATGTTCAGTTTCATTGATATCCATAATTGATATTTGTAAAAGTAAAGATTGCATGACACTCAATTTTTTTGTCCAATTTCAAAACCTGAAAACAAGTGGCGCGTGGGCTAGAAAGATATATATTGTAGGAAAACTATGAAAGCATACATCGTGTCAGTTTTTGACATCTCCGCAACGTTACTATCTTATCGCTCTATTCTTATTGGCTGCGGTAGAAAGAGCTCAAGGTTCTTTTTTACACTTAATATTTGATCGAAATTTGACGAGTGACGAATTGAGAGAAACGTCAAGAACAATGCATTAAAAATGCTGTCTGCCGTACATTTTTTCTCCAACTCGTTCTATATGCGTACACACTCACATTACTTGCATTTTAGCTTTAGCACAATTTCAACTGCTCTAGTTTCATTGCCAATGAATAAAAATTGGACAAAGCAATGAAGTATCATACGGGCTTAAGCAATTCCTTAGAAACGCATTAAATAAAGAAGTTGCAATTAAAATCTATACAACCTAAGCAAGGAAAGCATGTCGACAACCAAATCATTTGTTCAATGATTAAATCTAAAAGAATTTCATGTATATATTAAAAATTCATAGAGATGAATCCTATAAATAAATTTTTCTGCAGAGCCTCACAAAGTGTTTCAACGGAACTTGTTTGGATTGAATTTCTTGCGATAATAAAATAATATACAAAAAACCCTCGCAGAGTAAAAATTGTTTAATGTTTTAGAAATTAGAATCTAAATGCGGTTTTTTAAACGATTTTGCTTTTTAATTTATTAATGGACATTTTTATTGAGTAGAGACTTATTTTTTAATGTAATTTAAAAAGCAAAGTAATGCAGTTTAAGAAAAATAGCAGAATATCTAAATTTGAAAAATCTTGACATGACAAGATAATTATTTAAAAGTTTTGTTAACATTTTGAATTTTATTTTAAAAAGAGAAACCATGAAATTATCATTAAAATAAAAGTTTTAAAAAAATAATAAAAACACAAAAAAAAGACATTTTGGTATATCAATACTTTGATGCGCCGACTTTGTTAGTAATGAAGTCATTGATACATCTTGGCATTGAATAATACAGGTTTTCCAAATATTTTTTTGTGATATTGTTATTACCCTATCACATTCTTCATGTTTTCTATAGAACTTGATCTTTGTTCTCTTATTTTTTGACCCATTATATGCCAGCAAATCTCAATGGGATATCTGGACTGTTTCTGGGCCAAAGCAGTGACGAAATACCCAGTGAGTCCTTGTGGTTTTGTACCTAAAATGGCACAACTACATTTTAATTTATTTAAAACAATATTAACTTTGTTGCTGGCACTGCTTTACTTACCAATTTGGCTCTATGGCATGGAGCCGAATCATCATGAAAAATTATATTTTCCACATATTCGGATAGTGTCTCAATTGTTGGAATTACACCATCGTCAATAATTTCAACGTATTTGGATCAACGTATTTGGATCAGACTTTATTTTCGGTGTAAATATCCCAATATTTTCAGCTGATGTTGCATTGTTCGGTCACTGATTTCTATTCCAGTTTGCGAATTAAATATTTTATTGACGGTACCAGCATGAAGAAAGCGATCATGATGTGTAAATATTTTTAAAAGGCGTTCCTCTCTCGGTTTTATTTTTTTAGGCCTTCCGCTACCACTTTTTCGAAAAATGAACAAACCAGCATTGTAATTTTTTATGACATTACGTACACTCCATTCATTTGTATAAACGCGAAATGCTATTTTCCTGTTGGAGACGTTTTGTTTATGTAAAGCTACAATTTCACCCATCAATTCCAACGACAAAAACATAGCTTTTAAAGTTAATTTGTTGAACTCTTATTAAAACGTCCGGTAGCAGCTGTTTTTCAACAAATTTGGCGCCAATTTTTAACAAATAAAGCACAAAACAAATAACATTAAAAAACATTTTTCAAAAGTTGATCCCAAGAAGCTTTAAAAGCTTAAAGATTTTTTGGTAAAAGGTGAAAAGTTGCAATTATTTGTGTGCGAGGGTGTTTTTGTCGCTGGGTGTACATTAATAAAAATTTTAAAACTAAATTTTTAAAAAAATGTATGTGTAAAACCTTCAAATTCAATCTTATAACATAAAATTGAATTTTCTATAAAAAAAATGAGCTCTCCCTCAACTTCACATAAATACAAAAGAAACCGAAGAGAAGTGGGAACTTAAAAAAAAAATTAAATTTTAAAGTTGCTACTTTTCAACTGAAATGGTTGTTAAAACTTTTGCAGAAGGTGCAGCCATTGCACAAAATACGGTGATCACTTTTACGGCAAAGCAGTAAAGAGCAAGAAAAATTGGAGCTAAGAGGAAGCAGCTACAAGAAAAACATTCTAAATCTACACTTGGCTCAAGCAAAAAGCTGCAACAAGAAGAATTAAAGTTTTGTGCTGCAGCAGACGCTTCCGGTTTATGGCAACCAACCTCTTAAGTACAAAACTAAACTATAGCAAATAAACGGAAAGAAAAAAGAACCCCACCACAAGAGGTAGCATAATTGAAAACGCAGGCAAATAAGTAAACCAAAAAATAACAAGTTAAAAAAACAGCCTGAAGCCAACAACTTTGAAGTAGTGCAAGCGTCCGCTTAAAGTGGTGCTTCTTTTATGCTAGAAACAGCATTGCCAACTTTTGGACTCGCTACGTTTAACTAGCATGAAGAACTAACTCTCTCTGACTTCTCTTTTTATTATACACGGTTTTTGCATTTTACATCTTTTTCTTAAATTATTTTTTTAAGCATATTTTTTAGAGCATCACTGCTTTTCATCACTAAATCCACAAATTTTGCATTTCTTGCCAAATCGAATCAAGCCAACAAGTAGTTAAGTTTTAAGAGAAATTTAGCTGGCATACGAGCATTTTGCTTATGCTCTCTATTCACGCGTTGAAATTGTAGAAAGTATAAAAGTAGTGCCAAAGCAGAAAAGCAGATTTTTTGGCCTTGAAAAGTTTTGAAGTCATTTTAAGTTACTCCTGCGTATGTTGGCACATAACGTTGAAACATTTTGTTAAGATGTTAGCACACATTAGCACCATTTAAGTTTGCTGAACGAGTTGAAATTGCAGCAAGATAACTAATTTTAAAAAATATATTCAGGGTGCTTGAAGCAAACAAGATGAAGTTCATAATCGCTTAACTACTACATACATTTTACTATGTGAAAGTCGTCAAGAAAACAGAGTTTCAGAAATTTTATGTGAATCAGTATAGATTTTTTAAATATTTTTAATCAACTACTCTAAGTGCGTTTTCGTTTATCGAAAAATTTCTGCATTTTTACCGCTCTCTTGTACACTTTTTTTGCTTCTAGAAAAAATTCTGGCCTGTGAAATTGAATAGCGTTCATTTTTCGAAAAAGTTGCGTAAGGTGGCACATAATGAAAATGGTTTTTCATAAACATCCCCATTTGTAGCTCGGCTACAAAAAGACAGTTGTGAGGACAAATGAAGTAAAAATAAACATAATATTAAAATAGCATGGTTAGCCAGAATAGAGCCACTAGCAAATAAAAAATAATTTAGAATAAACTCCAGAGTGAAATAATTGCAGAGTTGCTCTACCATGATGAGGCGAAAAATTTTCTTTTTCTACTACATTTGATAAAAACTCTAGATAAGTAGGTATCACTTGTGTGAAAATATAAACTTGATTTGTTCTAAAATCAATAATTATAATCAAACATAAATTCTTGTTAATACCTTATCTCGCTCACATTTAAAAAAAAAATTTGACTGGTTCCGATCCAGTGTGTACTTACATAAATTCTTCAAAATTCTTTAAGAGGTCAATACACCATCTATGCCTATGCCTAGCATCATTTTCGTATTAAATAACAATGCTAAAAGAAGATAGCATTAAGAAACAATATAAAAAAATATGTAAAAAATCAAACAAGCTTCCGGGTAGTTAGCAAAAAATTCACTTTATCAAAACAATTACATTTAAATTGAATCTACTTGCTATTTACCATGACTGACTTGGTGTGGTAAGCATCAACAACAGCAAAAAAAAATTAAAGAAAAAATATTTAAAAAAAATTTTTTGAGATAATTTAAGCAGCATGAAAGCAGAACAACAATAAATACTCTTGCACGTTTGCGCAGCGACACTGGGTTTTTGATTGCTGCAGGGTATTAAAAATAAAAATAAAAAATGTCTATTAAATTGACTACAAACAGATAGTTTGTTTGCAAAATTTCCTTCTGCTTTATTAGAAAAAAATAGCTGAGATGAGAATAAAACATGAGTGTGAGTGTTTGCAAAATGCTCGTGGCCTAAAAAATTTGAATTTTTAAGTTTAATAGAAATAAAAAAAAGCTTATTCTTTAACTTAAAGCAGGCCGGTGATCTAGAATTTTAATGAAATCGATTTTTTTTTTATATTTCAAAAGCAGTCTTTCGAGAATGCACTGTTAAATTTAATAAAGGAAACTGACGTTGTTTCCGCTTCTATAGCCGTTTTAATAGATATCCAGCCAAAGTGTTTCGTCTACATTCATTCTCTTTATACTCATTTATATCGAAACATCTTTTTTTCAGCATGGTGTAGAAAAAACAAAAACTATTCAGCCGAATCATTTGAAATTTTAATATGCTATTCACAACATCAGTGGCTATCATTGAATGAGAATCAAAGTTTTATTTCAAAAACATTGCATATTTTGCACTTAATAACCGGTAAAAAACAAGCTGTTTTTAGAACTTAAATTTCAAAAGAGCGTCATTCTGTTCATATTAAATATTTTTGAAGTAAAAACTTCTTTAAGCGCGTTGAGCGATTTTTGGTAGAGGGTAAATCTTTGGTTTGCGTCATCATTTCAGCGAGTAGCTTTCGTCAATAAAACAGCGAGTAGCTTTCGTCATAAAGACAGCCAGTAGCTTTCGTCATAAAGACAGCTAGTAGCTTTCGTTATCAATACAGCTAGTAGCTTTCGCTAACAATACAGACAGCGAGTAGCTTTCGTCAATAAGCTTGACACTACAGTTGACAGATTATTACAGTGTTTCCGCAAAGTAGATTGTGCAATTACTCCAGTGCTTCCCAAACTCTTTTGGATTCGATTTATTCCAGTTCTTGTCAAACTGTTACTCCAGTAACTTTCAAACTATTATTCCAGTGACTTTTGATCTGTTGGTTGGAGTGACTCCCAAACTGTTGGCCTTTTCACTTTCTGAAACGTGACGGTACGTGTCTGAATTGTGTAGGGTTCTTATTGCAGTGATTATTGGTGCTTGCCTTTCACTTTGTGCATGGTGAGTACAATATGCCGACCCCGGCAATTATTCTTGCTATAAGGCAAGGCTGTTCTTGCTTAAGGAAAACCTTTAATTGGTATTGGTATGGGTGTAAAAGGGCTTACGTAGCGTTTTTTGATGGTAAATGTGGACCCGGGTTTCGTCCAGGTGTGTAAGAGTCCTGCATTCGTAAGGGCTCAAAAGTAGGAGGTGTGGTCTGGGTGCTAGTGCTAGTAGTTTGCCAGTAAAGGGTGCCCCTAAAAGGACTCTTAGTGGTGTTGAGGAGCCTATGAAGATAGAAAATCGAAATTTAAAGGCCCTAAAGCTGGATAAGTCCAATATTTCGGTTGAGAGGGGAAAGGCTGTAAAAAGAGTTTCTGGATTGATCCGGTCTAGCTCTACTGGATCAATGGTTGGTAAGATCCTCAAGGAAAAGACGATATGAAATCTTCGTCCAAGCTTCTAGAATCGTCGGAGAAGGCTGTGAACAAGAAAGGTAAGAAAGTTGTTGTTTCTGGCATGGATACTGTCAGAAAAATGAAATTAATTTCTAGTGACATATTTAAAGTAGCACTCCACTAAAGAAGAATGAGAGGTGAGCATTTCCCGGCTCTTACTGGGGTTGCTAACCGCTATGAATAAATTATCTTAGAGGTCATTCTCGATAATGATCGTCTGTATAAACGTCTGGAGCTGTTTCAGGCTGTTCCACCTGTGTCCTTATTAGCTGCTCACCAGACAAAGCCGGTTGAGATATGGTTCTTGGTTGTGAGCAGCAAGACAGCTGGTGCAAAATCAAAGGAAGTTGTTGACGCTGTGTTTAAGGTGGTTGTACCCACTCTTGCAGTAAAAGTACATGAGGTGAAGTCAATACGTGGTGGTGGTGCGGTTATTTTTAACCCATCCGTAGCTGAGTAAAAAAAGATTAGAAAGAATGAAAAATTTGCGGAGGTAGGCCTGGAGTTTTAAGAAAATAAGCCAAAAGGAAATAAAAAAAGTGTTGCTAAGGTTAATTCCCTGCCCACTCCTGATGAGTGATATGTATGAAATGATTCTTAAGTCTGCACTGAGTCATAAAATCAAAGGGGCTCCTTAGAGCTATTACCCTAAAACGGATTTAGGTAATAAGGGATTTAGGTATTACACGTAAATGGCAAATGTTTTTGATTTAACTATAATGAACTTTATTTCAAATATAAAAGGACTTTGGCATGTGATTTAATAAAAAATCCTTAATTAAAGTCAACTATATTAAATTGAGGTGAGGCAAATTTAATTTACCTACGCGCTAAACTTTATTTAAGGATGGTGTGCTTTTTAGTATTTTTGCGTTAATAATTAATTTCACTTTGAATAGCAGCGTTGTTCAAGCAATTATTTTGATGCATTTAGCTTTTTTTACCCGATTACGGCGAAGCACAAGGCGCAGTAGATGTATTTGACCGGTATGTATGTATGTTCACTATGTTCCACTCTCACTTTTAAACTACTCATCATAATTTGACGAGTGAGGCATCGTTGGAAGCGTTTTGATCGTTTACTGGTTATAAGCTATGTGACATCACATTTAATTAAACCAAGCGCTCTCTAGAGGACATAACAAATGAAGTGAAAATCATTAATTTTAATACATTATGCATATGAATTTTTTATTTGATATTTGATATGATACATATATATTCATGTAAATGCAACCATTTAAATTTAAGTTGATATGAATATAGAATTATAAAAACCTTTTATTGAGGCTGAAAAAGATTGTTAAGACGATGAGCGTGAATCACTGGAGCAAAGACTTTGCAAAGTTTTAAAAGAAATTGCAACATCGGGAAGACAGCTATGTATTTCAAAATTGTTAGATATTCTGACTCAGGAAATAATATTGTTTTGTGAATTGCTTACGATTATCGCACAACTATTTCTCCAACCAGAATAGAATTAGAATGGTGCTCCTCATCAGCATGTTATATTTGATGAGTTTCTGAGCAAAACTCTCTAATGAAAAATAAGATGCGTAGATCAGCTTAATTTACTACTTTACTACACTGAAAGCAACGCAATTGTGAATACCCTTAATGAGTTTTGTTTTGTTACTTTATAAATGAATTAATTTAAATTTTTTAGTTTCAAGTAAAAAATAATAAAAAATTGTATTAAAAACGTTTTGAATTTTTTACTTATTAAAGATTTCAATCCCGAAGTAGTTTCGGAAGCTTTTCTCGATTCCGGGATTAGTTTTAGTTTAGTGGATTAGGATTAGTAGACTCTCTTATAGCCACGCAGTCTTAATCTTGATTTGATTTCATTTTTGGGCTATTTCATCTGATTATTGAGATATTGTAACATGAAAAATTCAAACAATGCTGTTTTTGGTTATATGTTAGGGCATATTTAAGAAATGGATCGAACTTTTCCAAATGACTAAATGAAGCATTAGATACACAGTTTTTAAGTAAGTACAGTGTATGTATTGACTTCAAAATCTATTTTGATTCGTCTCAAATTCTGTTCTATCTGTGAGATAATGCTTGCAAGAATTTATGGTTTCAGCGACCATTTGCATTGTATGGCTGATGACAGGAAAGGAATGTCATCAAAACTATAAACTCTTACAAGCGATATCTTGTAATTGATTTAGTGTTCCCATTATTCAAATTGTAACCAGTTATTGCACTATTTCTTTTAAACAAAAGGTTTCTTCAATGTTTTTTAAATTCCTCACATTTTAATCAAATGCGGATGAGCTACACTTAAAGCATCCATAATATTTAAATTAAAAACGTACCCTATTTGCAACAAATACTTTAACATTCAATGTCAATACAAGTGGATTACTCTTTATTATTAGGAATTAATCAAATGGGGCAAAATCGTTGTTGAAAATAATTAAATAAATACTTTTTTCTACCACTACCTTTTCATCATACCTATTTCTTTCACTACCTTTTTTCATAAGTGTAAAAATTTTAGTCCTGCGCGACTCCCTTGAAGACCGATGGAAATCGGAAATTAGATATAATATTAGAGTTCAGTGACCTTGTTGCTAATACACTCCTTGAAGCAAAACGAACATAAATAGAAAATTATTTAACAGCAAAAATTTTTATTATTCACATTTGAATCATGAAAAAAAAATTGGTTATAAGTACCTTCTATGAATACCTCTTAGTACCTCTTAGTACCTCTTAGCTTAAAACAAAATAAAATTATTTTTATTAGTAACAAGTTTTCGAAAACTTTCTATAAACTCTTAGAACTTATTTTAAAGCAATGCACAGCAATATACTGAATTTTCGCTAAAATATAACTTAAAACGTGTTATAAACATTATTTAAATTTTTTCTAGAGAAAATAATAACCATGCTACAACCACAACTTTCAAAAGAGTTTCCACAGCACCTGCCTTGCCTTCTTTACACCTGACTACCAGCTTATGAAAGTAACAGTCGAAAAACAAGTAATGCTTTTTCTTTGTTTCAACTATAGAGAGAGAGAATTAAAGTTTTTTTTATGATTTTGTAGTTTTAAATGTGATGTTTTGCTGTTTCAGTAGCTTTGGTGTTTTATATAAATGCTTAAGATCCACAACGAACTTTTTAACTGGATTTAATGAATCTTGAAATTAAAACTGCATTGCAAATATTTAAAATCTACTTTTACGGTTTAAATATTATGCGATAAACTAAATAACTTTGAAAAAGAAAAAAAAATAAGTTGAAAATTGCATAAGCTCTATGGTAAGTTCAGCAGGATTATGAAGTGCCAGGAAAGTTTGAGAAATTTAATATTTCTAAGAAACAAGAAGGGGGAAAAATTAATTTAAACTTTGTGAATAGTTGCTAAGAACGCGCAGTATGAGATTTGATCAATCAAGAGTAACGTATATGAAAAAGAAAGTGGGAGTAATTCTTAATCTTTATTTTTTATTTGGAGTCCGCATTATGCCGTTTACACGTTGAGATTGGAACAATTTCAAAAAAGATTCACAAAATTTGCACTTGGGTCATTATATTTTCTTGGAGAATTTCCCTCATATAATGTTAGATGTTTGCTTTTAGGCATTAAAACTTTGGATTCACGGAGAAAAGTTCAGTCTCTTATTATTATCTATGACATAATATCGTGTAACATTGACTGTCCTTCACTTTTGGAACTCATAAATTTCGACATACCTTCAAGACAGTTGCGACGTTTTAAAGTTTTTTCAATTCATTTTCATAGGTCTAATTATGGTCGTAATGAGCCATTTCAAAGAGATCTGTCTTTATATAATGATCTATCGTCTCGAGTTTTGTTTGATTTTTCAATGTCTAAGGAATATTTTAAGGAATTATTAAATAGTTTATTTGCATTATAGTTCTACTGTTTATTTGCATCGTTGTTTTGCTTTTAAATTGTTAATCGTAGTCTGTAAGGATCTTTTTTCCAAAGACTCAATAAAGAAATCAAAATCTAAATAAATACTAAAAACTTAATACTTAGTTATTAATACTTACGAATTTATAATTAAATATTATACTTAATACTTCATGCTTAATACTTAATACTAAATTACTAATTACTTAATGCGTAATACTTAATACTTTGTACGTAATAATTAATACTTAATACTAACTACTTCATACTTACTTAATACTAACACCGGCCCACATTGACCAAATTGGTGAGTTGTGATACCACAGAATGAAAGAAGGGAATAAAATCAATTGAAACTTTTGTAAGGATATTCTTAATGTGGCAAAAGCTGAAAAAAATGTGATATTGAATCTGAATCAAGTGTTATGCCTTAACCTCAATCAAATCAAGTTACTAAGCGTTTCTCTCAATAAACTTTTCTACCACCACCAACTACAACTACAAATTTTCGTCGTAAATTGGTGTGTTTTAAAGTTATTTTCATTAGAAATAAGGAAAAAGTTTAAGGCGTAGGACCGGGTTTGAAGCCTGACCAGGTTCAAACCCGGGACCCCTGGGTGATAGTCAAGCGAGCTAATACTGGAATATCGAGGCCGCCCTAACCTTTGTAACGTGACGTTACAATTTTCAACTTTATATTAACTTTATTTTAATAATTCTATTTAATTAATTGAACAGTGTTAAATATTAAAAATAACAATCTCTTATTAATCTACATTCATAATCCATTATTATAATATATTAATATGTTCTATATTAATAAGTTAATTCTATATAATTTGATATAAATTATACATTTATTGCGTATACATGCAACTATAAATAAAACAGAGAGAAACAGAAACCATAGTGGCAAACAAAAGCAAACCCATCGAAAATAAGCATGACGCATACAAACATCAACAACAATAACCACCAAAAAAACCAACAACTATTACCCACAACAACACTACAATACACCAGAAGCATTAAAAAGGCATCACCCAACAACAACAAAAAGACTACAAGCGACCATCAGCACATAGTCAGACATGAATTTGCATAAGCAATACAAAATGCCAATGCTATAATTCACATGTGGTACTTTTGGAATATTACCGAGTGTTTCCACTGCCCAAACGAACGAAGTACTCATTACGAACAAAACGTACCGATGAATTCTTCGTTCGCTCCAACCGTTTCCACTACACGAACACAAGTGGCAAACATTGGTAAGTCGCCTTCTTGTTCGTTCGTGAGGTGGAAACACTTAAATTCAATGTTTGCGAAATTGAAAATTAAATAGTAAGAAAACTTGACACAAATGAAACAGTGTTCTTTTGTCTTAAGTTTTTAATTTATTTTGTTCCCTTTTTGTTTTTTCCTACGTTAGTAACTACCATTTAAACAAATCTACTACTCTATTCACAAAGAAACACCGGATTCGCCCGAAATGTTAGAGTGCCGGCCGATCAGATTTCGTTGTTCGTTCGTGCTGAAAAAGTGTTTGCACTGCACGAATAGCGTTCGCGAGAATTTTGAAAGAAACCAATGTTCCGAATCTTGGTTCGCACCAAACTGTTTCCACTGCCTGAACGAAAGATGAATTCTTCATTCGTTCGGGCAGTGAAAACGCTCGGTCACATAAATAGAGGGTACAAAACTATTCAAGTAATCGTTCCTTTCCAGGCAAGCTCGGGTGACCGGAGTCGTATGACTCATTGCACACGGTCCCATAATTTTTGGCCCGCCTCTGCTCGAAGTCTAGGAATGAATGTGTTTGGAAGGGTCAATTTATTCTGCCGCACCGCTGACTCTGCTAAGACTGAAATCCTCTATGTGTTTAACGTAGACCCCTGCCGGGAAGGCTTAATTCTACGGTGCTCCAAAGCTTGGAACCAATATTTAGCGTCGGACAACGCCCCTTCGGAATTCAAAAGATCCACCAGAAAGGTTCCATTAATTTCATAGCACAGACCAACATTTCCTTCAATTTGACTATATACATGACCGTGAAACAGTCAGCCACTAAATTGTACATGACACGGTTATTAAATAACCATGGGTCATATCGGTATAAACACATATGATATAACCCATTTTTGGGAACACAACTTCTCCCTCACGATCAAAGAAGGTAATCTTTGTCATGAAAACTAGAAAGCGATCATTCCGCTATCATTTATGGACACAACTCAGATTGTTTAGGTTTCCCCGTCACCTGTTCTCCAATTCCAAAGGTAACAGTTTATTGCTACGGTAGTTTCTTACCTTCCTTACATTTACTGTTTGAAATTATCAAAAATGTATTTACCATCATTCTCATAGTAATTTAAGGGAATTACCAACCCGAGTTCAACTCAGTGTAACTCACACCGACTTTGCTGGTCTAACAAAAACCCGAGCGTATAAACCTCGAAAGACCAGCCCACGATAGTCAATACCCAAGCTCAAGGTTCCACCAGACAAGGCTCTTCAACATCCCGTCTGCAGACCAAAAGTTCTTAGAAAAATTATATTTGACTGTGACACTTTCAGTCACTAGAATTATTGTACATGACTAGGTTAATATTAACATTCGTTTCCTGGTAATTCAATACCGAGAGTACCACAATCCTATTTATGCAACTTCGTTAGCGTAATTAAGGCTTCTTAAAAGCCTCTTTCGGAAAACTAGGAAGCGTGCCTCTATGCCTCTTACATAGAACCCTAATTCTAAAACAAAGGCCTGCAGCAAACGATAGATCAGGTCTTCTCGTCTTGATGGATGACTGCCCCCACTCTTCAAGTTTTATTGGATTGATCGTCCATGGAAAGCATTTTACAAAAAACTATGTTAAGATAACTTAATACCAAAACCATGCCTTCTCCAAGATTTGGCACCAACAACCAAAGTTAAAGGTAGACCTTTTGTTTTACGGAAATCAGATGAACATTCAAGAGCCGTGCCTCAAGAATAAACTCATTTTGAGATCAATTCATGGGCCATGCCCCATAGATGGGCAGACTCCCCGAAGGTCCTCTGGCGGGTTTGTCTTAGTCTGGCTAAGACTGTAAGATATGTTTGTGAGGTAGTGTAATAAGTAATTTTTATTGTAGTTAGTGTAGTTTAGTGTCTGTATTCCCAATAAAAAAGTGGATCATCCTAAGAGCGATCTGAGAGTGCTCCCTGAGGCGGAGTGGAGTGCTCCTTCTTGATCCAAGCTAGGTGTATTTTGTGTTCGCTTTTAACATTGCGTGTCCTAGGAAGGGTAGCGCTCCCTTTAACATCGCAAAGGAGCTCAAAATGAGCGATCAATAACTGATCTAAATGGATCAGCAAAGGAACATTTTTTTTTGGGGATTTAACTTTACTCCGAAAGCTAGGCTCCCCTATCTCAAGTAGACTCCTCAAGACCCTGAGGTGGCGATGAAATTATTTGGCCAAGTCGTGAGATTTATAACGCCATCACAAATTACGAATCGTTTTTGATTCTACTCAAAAACTGTACTTTAATTGCGTCAATGGCATCAGCGGATGAACAAAAAGCAATTACCGTTGGCTGGTCTCACTTCAAGACCTTGGCGTTAAAACGACGCGAATCGAATAAAAGGAACATTTAAAATACTTTTGTTTCACAAACAATAATTATAGAGTTTCCTAATAATCATATGTCTCACTTTGTGTTCTTTTTTTCATAAATTGCTCGCCCATTGATCTTATAAAACAGTAAAGGAGTATAAGGGCACAAGTGCTCACTTTTGGATCCAATAAAACAGCAAAAGAGCGCTCCCTTGTTGCTGCTCATGGGAGCGATCGCATACTTTTTTACTGGGTTTATTCTGCCGCACCGCTGCATCTGCTAAGCCTTTCTGATCTGTTTGTGAGTAAGTAGGTTATTTATAATTGTCTGCTGCCTCTGTTAAGAACATACGGTTTGTTTATGAGATAGTAGTAATGCACTTTATAATTTTTCTCGGCAGCGCTGCTATTTCTGCTAAGACCTTGCGGTCTGTTTGAGAGGTAGTAGTGAGGTGCTTTATTACTGTTTTATTATTTTCTTTCTCTGCTGAGCCGCTGCATCCGCTAGGGCAATAAGGTCTTTATGTGAAGCAGTGGCTGCTGTCCGTACGTGTTACCGCAGCTACGCAACCAGCGTCTCTGGCGTACTAAAGTTTTTACAAAAATTGCAAGATCTAAGCAAGAACCTCTTTGCTGCGCTTCTGTCCAGATGCTTATGACTGAGAATCCTCTGCTGCGCTTATGCCTAAAACTAATGGCTGCACATCCTCTGATATGCCTCTGCTCAGAAGCTTATGGCTTCGAGTTCGCTGCTACGCCTCTGCCGCGCTTTTAGATACATTATTTCATTGTACTAATGGAGCGTTCCTTTTTTTAATTTTCCCCAGGGAAACTGGTTACCGATAACCAAGCAATTAATTACCCGAATAATAATATTAAATAATTTATGAGAGTTAATGGATCTTTCACAGGATCCTAGAGCGACTTAGCCTTACCTCAGCTTGTATATAAAATCATGTGACACCTTTTAAATGCGGAAGAAGGTTATTTTCCCAAGAGCTTCAAAAAATTTGTGAAACGACCTTTTGTTGTTCAAGTTCAATATAATCATAAGAAATATTTTTCTAAATCTTTATTAAAATCAAATCTAAGAATTTCGTAACGCATTCTTAAACTAATTTTTTTTTTCTATAATTGGAAAATTGTTTTATTATAAAACATGTAATGTAATTATTTTAATAAGTTTCAACCACCAAACCGGGTGCCGCTGAATCATTTGTTCTTGACGGCATCTTAGCTAGCCTTCAAACCGAAAGGATCTCTGAATCCGTCAAATACATACTTCGATATTTTGACCAGAATGTAGTAAATATTTTATGTGAAACAGGGAGGGAAATAACCGGATTTTCTGACTTTTTTCTGATTTTCTGAATATAAAGTTGCCGATCTGAATATAGGAAATTATAAGGAAATATATAGGAAAATAAACAAAAATATGAACCAAGTCGCTTAATATTGAGTCTTAGCATTGCCAGGCTAACTTTTAACGGGTTTAAATTTAGTTTCCAAATGTGCTATAATTTAGTCTAAATTGTATTAAAAACAAAAAACCAATACAGAATTGTACTTAAATGTAAACAAAAATGCTAAAAAGGAAGCTGTAATATGTATTTTAGTTTAAATCGTAATACAGTACAGTTTTAATTATGGGTTAGTATTTGCAAAGTTTTAATATTTAACCGAAAGGTTTAAAGGTGTAACAAACGCAGTAATATTTTAGCTGTACTAAAATGTAGTCCAAGATTTTTAACCTTGTCTAATCTTAAAGTTATGAGTGCAATTATAAACATCTTCTGTGTAATACTATTTTGGAAACTTTTCAAGCCAAAATTAAATTCAAGCCAATTTGATTTGATAATTTTGAGGGTCAAAAATATATCACCAACTTGCCCATAATTGTCACACAGTTTTATTATATTTTATTTTTCTTTAATATAAAACTCGAACTAATTCTCCTTTAAGGCTTTTTAATGCTTGCATCAAACTGTTAACATTTTCTGTTTGCAAAGTTATTTTTGGCTTGTTGTATACATATCGAAAAACCTCAAAGCATTGATCTTTATTGAAGGATATCTTAATATACACGTTAGAAATCATGAATAAAATAGCTATATATATAAGCACGTACAATATTATGTTTGATGCTATAATTTCTAAAAATTTTCCAAATAAATGTTCGTCCTCTATGAGTGCAAATTGGCAATTATTTATTTATATATTCCTTAAATCAAAGCTTAAAATGCGCCTGATTTTCTAACAGATAAATTTTGAAACCAAATTTATATTTATTATACATTTGTATGTAGGTCACTTAAATTGCCAAACAATTTCAGGAAATAAAATTAAAATGCAATTGGTGGAGTTCTCTTCTCTAGTCACTAATTTTATAAAATTTTAATAAAAAAATCTACCCTCTTCCTTGTTGGGCTTCAGTGCCTTTTTACTGAAGTTTTATTGTTGAAAAAAGCACACACCCACACACTCACACGCAAGCACTCAAACAAATACTTGTTGAAAAAAAATCATTAAGCACGGTTGGCAATTTAAATACAGAACAAACCTTAAAAAAGGGACTCCATTGACGACCATTTTCTAATACGGAAAACATTTGTGTTGGTATTTTTAGATTTGTGTTGGTGAGTGGGTATTTGTGTGGTATGTGTATGTATGTGTGCATGTGTATTTTTTCTGCTCTACACATTTAAAGCTATAAAGTGTTCAAAATTTTGCTATCTACATTATAATAATTTAATGCATGTATATGTTTTACTACTTCTCGCAGAATACAACAGTAATAAATAAAAATGGCATAAAAAAGGACAGATAAAATCAGTTCAGTTACTGTTTCGATGTGGTCGTGGCTTAAAATTGCATACCCCAATTTTACTGACGCCACAGAGACGCCATTAAAGTTAATATTATGAAGGACACACAAAAACAACTGAAATATTTTCAATGTATAACTTTTTGTAAATGAGCGTGTGGGTGTGTGTGTGTTTGCAAAAGCAGTACCAATATAAAATTTTTAGTCATATTTTTAAAAAATTCTCTATAGGATATGATATTGAATAAATTAACCCTTGGACTGCAGAACAAAAATTATTTCTGAATGAATTTATTAGAATTTTATAAAACTTTTGTGATGTTTTTGCATGTTTTCTTTAAAAGTATGCTGACTGCATAAAATAATTTCCCTATTTTACATAAATCATCTTAGCACTCAAAATATTTCTTTGCTTATTTTTGCAGATTTGCTTTTTCTTTTTGCCTCCTTAACTTGACATGGAAAAGCTTTTTGTTGTTAAAATAAATTTAAATTTTATGGTATAAATACAATTTCGTTCTTTATCATCCCGTCAATCGATTATATATTAAACGTTAAATTAGAATTTATTACCTCTAAATTTGGCTCAATCGCAAGTAACGTTTAGCAAGGATTATTTTAAAAGTTACACGCAATGATTTTGGGCGACACATCTACAAATTTCAGCTTAGTAGCACATGTTTCCCCTAAACATTTTTACACGAACACACACACTCACTGAAACAGACCCATACACATCCACACACACCCACTTACATACAAATTTATATAGACAAATGTCCGCATTGAATCTTTCTATTATGCTAAGACAAAATTTCTCTCTTTCTTGGTTTTTTTTTTTTGTTCTTGTTCTTTGTACTTAGAAGCAGCGACAAAAAACAACCTGCTTAACCCAAAAACCGTGTTATGGCCAATGGGTGCCTAAAGCCAACTTTAAGCACAAATTAATTGAATATTTTTTTGACAATGGCGCTGCAGTACAGTATCTAAATAAACTAGTTAAAATACTAGTTAATTTACTAGCTCAAAATTACTTGTACTACTTTAGCTCCAATACTTTTTATATTGAGCAAACTGATATTTTTTCTGTTTTTTTGTTATATAAAATAGTTCTATTCTCGATATGATTTGAGCTAGTCTATTTTGAACTAATTGCGATAATAGTATTTTTTACCAGCAAAATGCTTTTACAATTCAAAATAGTTTTTTACTAGCATGAATTGAACCAGCTTTACTATATGATTATAGTATAGTTGTAATGAGTTAAATACCATATAGTATAATTTTGATCTTCCTGATTGATCAACATGATGTCAACACAGCAAAGACTAATTTCTTTTTACGAGTTAATATTACTATAGCGCACTAAGCGGCCTAATTTAGTTACATAACCCAAAAAGGACCAAGTCGGATGTCACAAAACAAACTATATCACCTAAAATTTAGTCAAAATGAAAATTAGGTCAAAATGAGCCCATGTGTGAAAAAATTTTCACGTTTCTTATTTTTTTATTTTATATTTAGATCCAAGTTACAATTAGTTTCTTACTATAAATAAACAAATAATAATACATATAAATAATTAATACTTAGTCTCATAATCGAGCTCTCAAGTATATTGCGCTAACAATAAATCCAGACTTTTTTATAAGCTGTAAGGACCAAAACTTCCTTAAAGTTTTGCCCTACATGTTTGATTATTTCAAATTGTTTTCTTTCAGATATTCCTGCTGGGTCGTAGACCAGCTAAAGACGAAGGGAATGTCCCAGTAGGCAGGCCGGAACGCGAGGGCAGGCTTTAGGAAAGAGGCGTAGGCGATGGATCAGGTCCCCAAAGGACCCCTTCCCCACTAGACTAGGGCCCAAGAGCCACATAGGATTAAGTTTAGGTTTAAGTTCAGAATATGTTTTGTCATCAACAATGAATTTAAGAATGGATGACTAACATTGAATAATTTAATTATAATTTTCCTAGTTCCTTTCCTTGTACATACTTGTATATCTTTTTTTTATATCCTAATAATATAATAAGCCCTGAAACCGAGTTGAGCTGGTTCATTATTTAATCGTAGTTAGCTTTTGCACATTCAGGCCTTAGGCCCAACCAAAGGAATGAGTTCAAGCATTCCTACAGGGGTGGCGCAATAACGTTTGGGTTATTGCATCATCCACTGTGTTACTACGCAATAAAATTTCAAGGTTAATGTGTGTCTCTAATGATTGTTATGTTCTTTTATTTTAATGGCAACGGGACAATCGAACGATGCCTCGAACAACAATGAACACCTGCAGTGGAAAATTACCACGATGAGGGAGACCGTGATAATGGCATGCAGGCGGAAGAGAGATGGAAGGTGCGTGATGATGTGACTCGAAGGTCTGAAGTAGAAGATCGAAGACGGAGCACATCATTCAGTAAAGTGCCGTCAAACAGAGCAGAAGCTCTAGTTCAGTGAGTAAAGTGCCGTCAAACCGAGCAGAAGCTCGAGTCCGGAAAGTAACGCCAGCGAGGGAAGTCATATTTTTAAATCAGTGCGCGACACGACAGTACCGTGCAGTCACGGCCCGCGATCGCTACGATAACGCCGACGTCAACTGCGCAACCACCACCAACGGCAGCGCAACGTCGACAGCACCAGCACAGTCAGCGGAAACGTCCACGTCAACTGCGCAGTCACTATTAACGACAGCGCAACGTCGACAACGACAGCACAGTCAGCAGAAACGTCCACGTCAACTGCGCAGTCACTATTAGCGACAGCGCAACGTCGACAACGCCAGCGCCAGCACGCTCAACAGCAGGACGACAGCGGAAAGTCAACACCAGCGCCAGGAAAAGGCCCAGTCATTAAGTATCCTTTAAATATATATATATTCTTGCTTTTCCTTAAAAATTGTTTAAATTAAATCTAACAATATCAAAATTCGACTACATGGTAGTCACCTAGGAGTGCTCATTCTGTTTTACATTAAAATAATTTTACAAATTGCTCCTTGTTAGGAACCCTACCACAATTCCTTTTCCACCTACCTATCCAACTGAGTTAAGTGAGAGTCGCTGCTCAAGTTGCCCAACCTTGTCCGTCCATCCTAGTTCCGACCTGAGTTAAGTGAGAGTCGCTGCTCAAGTTACCTCCTCCAAAACCATCCTGTTTGAAGTTAAGTGATACGCTTGCGTCAAACACCAAAATAACCCATCTTAGCTTGTGTTAAGTGAGAGTCGCTGCACAACGCTACTCTATCCTAATTCATTCTAGTCAAGGGCTAACTGCTACGTCAGTGGCTCGGGCTATCTATCCCACCATCCGGCTTTGTTGTTAAGTGAGAGTCGCTGCACAAAGCTACTCTAACCTCCTTACCCACTCTAGTTTTGGGCTAATTGCTACGCCATTAGCTCGGGCTATCTATCCTATCCTCCGGCTTTGAAGTTAAGTGATGCGCTTGCGTCAAACGCCAAAATAACCTGTCTTGGCTTGTGTTAAGTGAGAGTCGCTGCACAACGCCACTCTAGTGTCCTTGGAACCCATTTTCTTTTCATTTTCGAGCATATTTTCTTTAGTTAATTTTAGATCCTAAATTCAAACACAGAAGCACCCCTAGCCCGACTTATATGTAGGTCGAATTCAAACCGAGATATTATTCAAGATTTGTATAAATTGTATTGATTAATAAGAGAAAATTAAATAATAACACATTATAACGATAAAATACAAGAGTTTTGATTTGGCGTTCCAAATATAGAAATATTTGTGACGGAGCCTGGGTCCGGCGAGCCGACCCCAGCCTTAGGAAAAACGAATCGTTACAAAGCTTATTTATATACATTTATGAAATACTTCCTGTATATATTCATTGTAAAGAAAAATGACCAAAAAACCTTACTCATATATATAACCTTTTCATAAGACAAAAACTTAAATTTAAGGAAATAAAAACGAATTATAACTAACTAATCCAGCAATATTTTTTGTGTAAAAATTGTCCCGTCTTTAAGGTGTTAAGCCACCTCTTTGCATTGTTTCGTGCTATCGTCCTTCGACCACTGTCACCACGTCCTCCACGAGAGCAAAGTTCTCAACTAAATCCACTTCAACTATATCACTGGACCAGTGCTGTGATTTGGAGGGATTTTCCAAGTTTTTCGGGCTTTAAGACCCCCAAAAGGGCGAAAACGATTTCAGTTTTCGATGCGGGATTTTTTGTCGATCTGTGGAATTTTTTTTTAAAAACCGCTAAAATACTCGATAGATTTTTTATAAATGAGAATTTTTTGGAGTCTTCAAATTTATGGATCCAAAAATTGCTTTGTATATGAAAAAGATATTTTATTCAAAAGATATTAGTTTTATTTTAGATTGTGTAAAGGTTAAAAGTTTTCACTGGAAGATGAATGAAATGATTTGCCTTTTATATTAAACGACCTTAAGCACTAAAGTGTTTTTAATTTTTGGAAAGAGGTCGCTACTAAAAAATAAAAAAAAACAGAATTGTAAGGGACAGCTTAAGCGACATTAGCTTTATTAAATACTCATTCATGAATAAAAACCTAGATGCTGCCCGCTTGTAAAGATTTGTCGGTGAAGACATTGTAATGCAGAATGTAAGCGGAAACAAAATCTTGTTTGTGTTTACATTATTTTCTTATCATTGTTCAAACAACAGTTTGACTTTATTCGCCTGTGTAGCAACATTTTGCTTTCCTACAGGAAGTTTTGCAGTGAAGTGTATTTGTGAAAACTATTAATCTTTATGTTTAAACAAGAACAAAGGTTTATGTATTTAATAACAAAGTATTATTAAACATTAACTTTAAAGTGCTAGATGAAAGATAGTAAATTGATTAACTAAATTGTAAAAATTAATGAAGAAATAATTTTTGGCGACTTTTTGCTTTTGTTTGCTTCTTTTCGGTGTGTTTTTGGCGTATAGAGGATTTTCGTTCAATTTATTCGTGTTCTCTCCAATTATGTGCGGAATTTTTTTGTTCTCTCCTATCTTGTGCACACCAACTCCCATCGTCGCTTACTGTGTAAGGTAAATGTCATCAGTATTTTAGCTGTCATGTCCGAACAAATGTAATTGAGAATTGTAAACATACTTTGGAGGCACCGCAGCTACATTGCATTTAAGATATAATTGGTAACGTCATGGGTCCATTTACCACTGGGTGGTTAATTTCAACGTACAATAAGTCGGGTGTTTACATGAAAAATTAAAAAAATTTTTGTTTAAGTTAAAGTATAAGTCGTTTCTTATTCCTTCATCGTTTTAGTGAAAGTAAAGTTTTTCACTTTTTTTGTCTAAGGGTTAGTGTTCTACCTATATTTTCACGTCCTAATTTTGCTTGATTGATCCTCCGATACCTGACAAGTTCTAAGTACAGCTTTACCGGAAAAAGTCCCCAGGGATCTTCGTTCTGAATATGGGGTACGCTGCTTATAGTTATTAAATTTTTTGGACCCTACTTACCATTTCATTACCATTTTTTGTTTTCATGTTTGGTGTAGTGTCGTAGAATATGAGTGGTTATATATTTAGGCAGATAAAATCGAAAAAAGTTAGCACTCTGCCAGCACATCTGTTTATATAAAATTATATCGTGGTTTGTTCGAATGCTTAAAACTTGAAAACGACTGGTCCAAATGGAATACTTCCTTCTGCGGGTTTGTTTGTAATTGCTACGCAAATTTTTGGGAAATAAAAGTCAAAAAAATTCTAAACAGGTGGCTCTCCCGAGAAAAAATTTCATATTTTGTGTCAATAAAGTATACGATATATGTCCGGTGCGCGTGTCGATAAATGTCCGACCTCTGCATCGAAAGAAGTGCTATTTCTGGAACACCTTGTGCAGGCACATTGTACGAACGAAGACCGATTCGGGCACTCGTCAGTTGATTGTATCCGAAAATAGTCGCTCGTTTCTTAACTCTTTATTGACATAATGCAGGCTTACTACGGTACTTTTTCAGGTGCCTTTTAAGGCACTTGTTGGGCATGTTTCAAATACATTATAGTTAAAACTCAGGCCAGTTTCGATACATATCAGCTACTTTATTGACAGAATATATCAATTTTATTCTCGGGTCCTGTTCGCTGAAGCTCGTTTCCATTTGGCTTAATATCAATGTGCGATTATTTTTTTACATAAACTTCGCAGTTTTTCGTTACTTCTCGTAGCTTTTAAAAATAAAATTGAGTCCGATACTCTGTACTTTTGTGCCTGAGTAGTTTGCTACGGACACAAATTTTTTCTCGGGTCTGTAGGCACACATTTCGTTTTCCAGTTAAATTCGTATGTGGTATCGAATAGCTTTGGAATTATAGACCGCACAGCTTTTGACTTCGATATTCGACCACAATTTACACGTGCCGTTTCACTGATAACATTTATCAGTTCGAAGTCCGAAAAGGGGACGTGGCATCTCCCACACAATCCAAATTTGCGATATCGATACCATACAGCCTCGGAATTAGGTATTCGTCCACAATTTACACGGGCCGTTTAACTGATAAAATTTTAGGGGCGTTGTGAAAGGGGGCGTGGCACCTAACATACAACCTTTATTTGAGAAATTGAATAGCTTTTGAGTTAAAGGTCGCACGGTCACGGAATTCAGTATTCGACCGAAATTTACACATGCAGTTTCACTGATAATGTTTTATGGGCGTTTGGCAACGGGGGCATAGAAGCAACACCCGGTTGAACTTGTAGAGCAAAAAAGCCATAAGTGACTTCAACACCGCCACTATAATGAAAATTGTTACATAATTGTATCGTATCTACTTTCATTAGCTTCTATACATCCCATTTAAGGAAGTCAAGAAAGCTGCGGCTTTTCAGTCGAATCATATTAAATTGTTTGTTCGTTTAAAACTGCATAGGGGGCCTTCTCAAGCATCAGAGGATTAAGCAAAAATTTATTCTGCATACAAAATGACTTCTAAACTTTTTTAATGCATTCAAAAAACTTCAATTGATTTCAAGTATTTTCACAATTTAAGTGCTTTGAAACATGATTTCAACTGACATTGACTTAAAATTAATTACAATTGAATGTAATCAATGATTCCAAAGGGCATGACTTCAATTACAATAATGCATCAGAAGACTTCAACATAAATTTTTACTAATTGATTTCAAAGTTTTGTTATTCAAAGTCTAGTCAAACTTGAAGTATTGAAATCAAAAAATTATTGAATGTATTGAATCATTTCTTCGGCATTCAGTGACAGTTTATTATTGCATGAATGTAATATTTCACAACTCTGTTGAATACTAGTTATCTTAATATTACTTCTGTGCGACAAATACGTAAACCACATTTTCACTAGTATTGGTTTAAAAATTTTACACTAGTATACATCATATTTTCAAGCCTAATTTTACCTTGAAAAAATGCTGCACAAATGTCTTATTACAAATATTTTAAAGTTATTTTGAATTATTGTGTTAAATTAATTTTTGGTATATTTTTTTTTATATCAGTAAAATTAAGAAATGGTGCTTTAGAAATACTAGAGGAAGAAAAATGCAGTTTCTTATTTATTTTTATAAAGCCTATTTTTATGTTTCAGTAAAACATAAAGACTTTAATTCAAAAGTCGCAATAAATAAATACGTTATAGCTCCCCTCATAATGAATGGTGTGGATCTTGAGGAATACGCCGCTCTTGACGTTCTGGGTATATCGATTCAATCTTATCTTCGTTGGAATGATCAAATATTCGATGTGTCGAAACAGCGGGCAAGTGCTTAGATTTTTTAAAACAGTTCAAAAAATATTTCACTGCAGCTGACCTTTGCATGATATGTCAGGCCGAAAATGGAGTACAAGTCGTACTTTTGGGCAGGGTCTTTAAGATCATATTTGGTGGATATATTGGCAATATATTTGATGAGAATGAAAGTATTTCATCCTCTCTTAATTATCTTGGTCATCAACGTAATATTGGCAGCCTGAGCCTGAGGGAAGGCGATACATGGCCGGTTCAAGGGCGATACATGGCCTGACGCCACCAGCTCGTGCGTTGTACAGATCTACTCGGGCAGCTGTCCAAGCAAACCCAATTACCATTGCCTCGATGTCCAACAGAACCTCGCATTGCCGAGATAATTCATTTTTTAGTCACACGGTAGAGTTGTGGAATAGTCTCCCTGCGAGCGTGTTTCCCTGCAGTTTTGAGGTGTGCAAATTTTAACTAAAATATTGTTGGCTTTCTATTTAAAAAAAAAAATTCTAAAATATCATTCCAACACGAAGAAAACTGCAAAAAAAGTCCCCCTCAAACAAACACATATGCCTGGCCAGACCCCTATACAATTTGTATGAAATAAATAATTTTTATACACACTTTGAGTTATTTTTCTGCAAATACAATGCAGATTGTTGTTTCCAGGTATTTTTTTTATATTTTGGGTTGTTTTTACGTGAATTCAATGCAGATGTCTGCTTCCAGGTAGTTTTTGTGTTCATTTTTCTCTTATTTCCTTCTTTCGTTTGTGATTTTGGTTTTGAGTTCGGTTAGTTTATTATTGAATGTTGAACATACAATATCGACAGTCCGAAATATAAATTTTTTGTGCGGAAACTAAAGTGAAATTATTACTATTGTTATGGCAGAGAATTAAGATTTTGTGTACAATACGCGCTTGCGTACAGGCAGCTTTACTGATAATTTCCAACAACAACTATCATCAGCGTTACAGAGTGGTTTCGCACTTCACACAGAAGCTGACGAAGAACTAGATTTATTTGAAGACCAAAGCGGTGAAAACAGATTTTGTGCCCGAAGATGACGCCTCGGACATTGAATATGAATTGGAAATTGATGCAAATGAAATATTCAACAGCGGTGAAGAATCCCAAGAAGAAAGTGAGAATGCACCAACTCAAGCTGCAGACGGTTTTTTGCTTGGAAAGGATGGTACCAAGTGGAGTACAGCTGAAACCGCTACAGTGAGATTCCGCCAGCACAACATCATGCGTTTCAGAGGTGGACCAAAAACAAACCTGATCACTCCGCTTGAGGTGTTCAAGCTTTTCTTTTCATCGAATATTACGTTCATCATCGTAACACAAACAAATCTATATGGAGAAAAAGTTACACGCAAATAAAACGCAGAACATGCAAACTGCACACCACGAGTATGGGTTGATATGACAAGTGTTGAGCTTGACGCTTTTATTGGGATACTATTGGCTTTTGGTGTCAGTCATAATACTATGCAGCTCTCAAGATTGATGTGGCAAACTGATGCACTTCACCAATAATCCATGTCATATACAAGATTTGTTACTTTGATGCGCTGTATTCGATTTGACGATAGTCGTACGCGTGCATTTCGTCAACAAACCGACAAAACTGCTCCCATTCGCAACATATGGAACTTCTTGAATAACAATCTTGCCAGTAATTTTGAACCATACGAAAGTGTAACCATCGATGAGCAGCTATTTCCATACCGTGGGCGCACAAAGTTCACGCAATACATCCCATCAAAGCCCGCAAAGTATGGCATAAAAGTATGGTGGGCATGCGATGCGAAAACCAATTATCCGTTGCAAGGAAAACTGTACACTGGTAAAGAGGGAGAACAACGAGAGACAAACCAAGGCGAAAATGTGCTCATGAGTTTGGCTAATCGATACGCCAACAGCGGCAGAACTATTATTGCTGATAACTTCTTTACAACATTACACGCAGCTAAACACCTTTCGTCGATTGGACTAGCATACGTTTGCACCATTAGATCCAACAAAAGGTGTCTTCCCAAAGAAGTGAAACAAGACAGCAAACGGCCAGTGCTTTCATCTGTGTTCGGTTTCTATGATAACGTTGTATCACTGTGCAGCTACGTTCCAAAGAAGAACAAAGCAGTAAATCTACTATCCACTGTGCACTACACCGAGAAAGTTGAAGGCGTAGCAAAAAACCGGAAGCCATATTATTTTACAATTCAACAAAGGCCGGCGTTGATACAATGGAACAAATGGTAACGCATTACTCCACAAAACGGTCAACTAGACGTTGGCCATTAGCATTTTTTTGCAACATGATAGACGTCATGGGATTAGCCGCTTGCATCATATGCAATGAAAATACAGAAGGAACCAGAAAAGAGAAGAGACGAATGTTCTTGAACACGCTGAGCAAGCAATTGGTGCTTGCTAATACTAAAATAAAATTTTTCAGACGTATAGGGGTCTGGCCAGACATATGTGTTTGTTTGAAGGTTTCAGAATATGTGTTTGACGGGGGGTTAAACAAATCTTCTCCGAATCTACTCCATCTATCTGTCTTACAAATAACTATCACTCATCTTCTGAAATAATACAATGCTTTCGCATTTAAGGGCATCTCCTGAGCGTTGGTTCAGTCTAAAAAAATAGCATAATAATTAATATAAATAAAAAAAAATTCTTAAGAAAACTGGTAAATTTAAATAAACGAGTTAGCAACTATCAAGGGCACTTATAGTTAATTTATGTCAAGTAAATTTTTTCGTAGAAATATAAATACCCACAATTTGTAAACTAGTTACTTGCTAAAAAGCTAGTTATATTATAAGTAAATTAATTAGTTAAACAGATGGTATTTTTTAAAAAGCTACGCTGCAATTAGTTAAGCAAATATTAGGTTTATGTCTAGTAACTTTGGACTTGTTAAACATTTAGTATTTTCTTGACTAGTTTAACTTTAACTAGTAAATTTATTATTTAATTTTTTTTCTGCAGCGAACTAAGGAATTATGATGTCTTTATATAACCTTATTTTACTATATGAATAACATAACTTTTTTTAATACTTCTACGAATAAGTGTGGCATAGGAAATAACAAAATAAAAGAACTCGATATCGTATACTGAGTATGCTCTTGGGTAATCAATGCCATTTTGATTAGAAATCAAGGAATAAATTTTTAGTGGCTTCTATGAAAAAATTTAAAATTTTTTTATTTGGTTTTTCTTTTCTTTTTCAATTTCTTGTCATTATTTATCAGAAAAAATACAAATAAGCGTAATAGAATAAATTCATGAAATGAAATAAAATTAAATTAGAAATAATAACTAAATATAAATAAGGCGATAACAATTGTGTTATTTCATGCAACTTTCATCATTTTGTCAAAATTACACGAGCGCCCTAGTACACTGTTAAACAGAAAATTTAGTGTACTCGGGTCAAGGGTTAAAGGACACGCTTTAATAACAGCATGGAACTAGTTGATAAAAGTTTTAAAAACTTCATATTTTTTATTTTTATAGCTAACTTTAAGGAGAACAACAATAGCCTTCACAGAAAAGTAGAGTATTTTTTTGTTATTGTTGGTTTTGCTGTTGCTGTTGTTGCTCCTTTTTGTATTCAATTCTATGGCATAGTTAAACTTTCCCTATGTCGTTGTCGTTTTTATTGTTGTAGCTTGTTTTTCAAAGGACATAAAATATAAGTCTGCGTGCATATGCTGTGCTTTGTAGCTGCTTTTGTTGTTGTTAGTGTTGTTGTTGTTGTTGTTGTTGTTGTTCCTACTGTTAGTTTAACTAGCGTTGTTATTTGTTTTTTTTTTTCTTGTTGTTATTATTGTTGCTGCGGCTGCTTTTGTTGTTGTTATTGTGCAGCATGTTAGATTTAATTAAAAACTACGAGATATCCGCAAATATTTTTTATACACATATAATAAAAAGTCTTTATATGAGCTGAAATTTTTTTAAGAACTCCTTTAGATATATTAAAATAAAAAAATTAGCTCTTTTATTGCTGTTTGCTTAAACAAGCGCTAGTGACTGCATCAGCAATCACTTGTAGTTGTTAAAGTTTTTTAAGGAAGCATCTCTTTTCTGCATTTAACGTTCGCTACCTGTTTTTCTTTTTGCGAAGAATAAATGTTTTTTTTTTTCATTTAACTCCTTCTGCTTTTTAGCATAGTCAGCTAAAGAGGCGTTGAAAGTTTTTTGGCGCTCGTTTAAAGTTGCCGAGAAAAAATTCCTTCCAAATCACCTGGAATTTTTTTGCCAGTATTTTCTAGTAAAATTACAGCAACAGATTTGAGTTTTATTTTTTTTATCGCTATGCAAAAATATCGTTTTAAAATTCACAAGTATTTTACATAATGCTATCGAAACAACATTTGCGTATAGCGAAAGAATATTAAATGAAGAGGTTTGACGAAAAAATTGTTTAAACATAATGGATGGATAAAATTTGAGAGCAAATAAAGATATTCTATTGTATAAAATGTCTATTGAATAAATAGTCTCTGGTATGATTATAACCAAACAACAAATGAACTTGCAACTGGTTCAATATTTTAAAATGGTTGAGTTAATGTTTTGTTGCCTTTTTTGGTATTTGGTCCGTTAAAGATATTTTCAGGTCTGAATATAAAAGCCAGCTATGAAAAACATCATCATTTGTAACAAGCCTTGACATCCTCCTGGCATTTTTATTTCGAAATATTTTTCTCAAATTTAGGAGATGCTTTGAGGACCTCTTCATACATCAGACCCATTTAAGACATGCTATATTTTGGCACAGAAAACCTTAAATAAGGACTTTGTTGATACTTGGTGTGATAATTATGTTAAACCTCGATATGATTTCTTCATTTATGCCTGTAATTTAATGAAGGGCTTATGATATGTTCTTTATATAAAAATAACGCTGCAAATAATTATAGCTGCCAATTATTTCTACATTTATTACGTATAACTTTTGACTAATCAATAATAAAACACATCCCTCTTTTTTAGAAGTTTTGATAATGGTACCATAAACTACTCTCCAATTGAATATTTAAAAAAAAATACTGAAACTAAGAAGTTATAGGGCTTTTCTTCGACCCTGCTTCAGACAGCGTATTTTGTAGTCTGCTTGATAAATTCGGAGGTGAAGCAGAAAGACGAATGGAAAATCTTTAGAGGATTTTGAGCGTAGGTGCACAAAAAAAAAAAACGTAACACGTGCTGTTAGGAAAAAAAACAGGTTTGCACATTCTGCATATTAAAGCAATTATTCCTTAAAAGGGATTTTTTTTATTTGGCATTGCTACAAAATGCGAAGCTGTTTTGTTATATACATAATTTCGTTTTAGAGCGCGGTTTGTATGGAAGTCTAATTCACAAATTTGTTTGTGTTTTTTTTTTAACTTTAGGGTATACCTACAGCCTTTAATATTCATCGTTCAAAGATAATATATATTTTAAAATATCAGTTATGTGGCGCATATCGACAAAAGTAAACTGTTTAACCTTTTTATGCAGGTACCATAAGAACCTCTAACATTGTTAAATATTAGGCCAATTTTGACTTTGAATTTTGCCTAAAATGATAGAAAACAAAAAAAAATCGATTTTTTCCTTAAAAATTTTTAAATTCAAAAGATCACCTAATTAAGTATTTTATTAGGTTTTCTTATTAAAACTACCAAATAATAAGAATTTTTCATAGAGAAATCTTTTTAATTCCTGAGAGAAAATCTTATTAAAAACTTACAACTACTATCAAACATTTTTTAATAAGATTTCTTATTAGATGAATAAATGATGTGGTAATCTTGTTAATACTTTACTTTAATAAGAAATTTTTTTCACTCTCCAAAGCTTAAGGAGAGACCACCTTAAATTAATAAGAACATCTTTTTGATCTGTTTTTAAAAGATTTTCTTAATTAACACCCTTTTAAGAAGGTAGTATTGGTGAAAATGCTACTTATTCCTTGTCTTAGCTTTCAGTCGTAATTTTGAAGTGAATTCATGAAGTTTATGTGCATTTTATGGATATAATTTATTTAAAGAAAAAAAAAAATGTGATAATGGATACTTGTGTTCCCGAACTCGTTTTCGACGAGGCTGAAATTCTGGAAACTCAAGCCTTATTTCAGTCGTGGGGGTTGAGTGACTCAATTTCGACTTTACTAAAAATTTATAGAGCAAACTCGAAGGAAGTTCTTCAAAAATGGAGATTGAGGAAGTCGCCACTTTCTTTGAAGGCCTCGACAGCGCCGGGTATTTTGGAGACAAAGTCTTTTAGTTATACAAAGATATTTTTTTGCTTTTTGTGAAAGTATATTTTATCAGATGTATTTTATATACACATGTACACATTTTATTTCATAATAAATTGTATTAAACCATTAAAATTTCTTTTTTATTTAATTTTACAGGCAATAAAAAGTATATTTCTAGGTAAAAGTTTAATAAGATTCCGTTTTGATTTAAAAATATTTCCTTATTAAAAGAAATCCTTATAAAATTTCAAAAATAAATCTTATTTCGGGCTTCATATAGCACCATGGCCAATTTCCTAAAAATTAAGTATATATTTTTCGTTAAATTGACAGCAGAAGTGTAAAACAGTTAAGGAAAATTAACAAACCATTTACGAACTATTTATTTATCATCGACTATAACTAAGAGAAACATTTTCTCTTAAAATAAGAAATTTTCTACCGTGTATTAATCATCGGCTATAACTATGAAAAATATTTTCTCTGAAAATAAGTAATTTTTCATTGATTCCCTGAAAAATTTTGGAAATTTTGTAAAAAAAACACCTTTTTTAAGATTTAAAAGAGCATCCTGAGAGAATTTTGATTTTTATACTGACGAAAAAACTGCAAGCATTATTATTATATTTATTATTAACATTAAATTAAATTTAAAAATTACCATTATCCCGAGACTTGAACCTCGGCCGCGAGAGTGTAAGTGCATGGGCTTATCCATTCGACCATCGCAGTTGTTAAGCAATCGTCGCTTTAATTTTAAAGCATTTTTTCTAGAAATATAAGTAAGGCATCCTTAAAATTAAATTGACTTGATATCAATACAGTTTTTCTTCAAATTATTTCGGCTTGGAAATTTAACTTTTACTATACCTTCATTTCTTATAGTTAAGTAAAAACTTGTCTTCAAAACTAAGAAGCTGTTTTGGTAACGTTGCAACGACATCAAGACGTGAGGTCGTTAAATCATGTAAAAATTATCTACATTGAGGAGGAATCTCTATAGAGTATATAAAACCCATTCCTATGAATTGAAGCCACAGTTTCTTAATTTAAGGGAAGCAGATTTTTTAAAGGTTATTTCTCATTCTTCTCGAGAGGGAATGGATACATCGAACTTCTTATCAAAGGATAGTTTATGTATGATATAGTCGATCAAGTCCTGGGTATAGGAGGAAGAAATTTCCTACTGCAAGAATGGCATAGCGTACCTTTTTTCCGCTGGGATGTGACATCAAGGCAGATGGCTGCATTAGCTGCCATCTGTTTAGCTAGTATATTGAGTGGTGTAAGGTATAATGTCAAATGCGTCAGTTGGAGTGGTTCTTAGTGCTCCACTGATGCACAGTTCTATTTGTCGAGTGAGGTGAGTCTATTTGTCGAGTGCTTGCCACCAGAAAATAGCACCATAAAGCAAGATTGGCCTTATAACTGCTGTATATATGTAGCTAGTGAGCGCTTAAAATACATTAAAGTAAATGTTACTGAAAATTAAAAAACATAAATATTGGTCTTCGGTTTGTTTTTTTTTTTACATACGATAAGGTACTAATTGTATCAGTTCAAAAAAACAAAAGAGTTACTAACTTTAATGAATAACATTGGTTATCCAGGGTTAAGCACATATTAAACTATACTTAGTCGTAATTCTTTAAAACGACGTTGTTAGAAGTTTGTTATTTTTTAACGTACTGTACTGTGATATGTCATAAAGATTATGGTATCAAGTCAGAACTCAAAAAAAAACTTTTAACAAATTAACAAATTAATCAATTGTTTTTCATATATCTATTTATTTCGAGTTCAAGAACATTAGCATTATGTAAATAGTCAAGAACATTGATGAAAATCAAAACAATCTTTAACCATTTCGATAGAATTTTTTCTCAAATCTTATTTTATGTTTAATATATATATCGCACCTGTTCAACAATACTGTATTAACTCAAAAACTTCAAAGTGTTCAGGAGAGACAAAAAAGTGTTTTCTTAATGCTGGAATTTTCCATTAACAAAAGTTAGGCAATATTTAGAAACGCCATCAATTATTGTATTGCACCACATAACCTTTTTATTTGTTTATTGTTTGCAGATAGAAACGCGATTTTTTTAGTTATTATCATTTTCTTGAATTATTTTTGTTAATAAGAAGTAAATATTTTGAGTTGTGTTTGTTTACATGAAATTTATTGCTGTATTTAATACATTTTTTAATAAAAGTGTTAAACATGAAATGAGAAAAGACTAAAGTTAACAAAGTTTTTTAAAGCTAAATAAATGCTAACAACTGCTAAAAAGTTTCAAATATATATTTTATTAAATTAATTCCCTATTATATTTTTGTAGTATGATACGTATTACTTTTTAGGGATTATGTTTTTCTTGACTAGGTCCATAATATCCTTTTTTTATTTTCCGACAGTGGCAGCTTTCCCAAATAAACACAAGATAACCTGAAATAATTACAAACATGTAAGTTTGGTATTAGAATTTGAAAATGGGTTTAGAACGTACTCCAGGTTTTTCCAATAATCTGTAGACTTCAAATTATCTTTATGTACAAAAACTCTTAAATAGTCTTTGGCCTTGTATGAAGTTTTGTTAAAAAATTAATCGATGTTGTCCTTTTTGGACAACTCATTTTGTTAACTGAAGTTATTAGACCTCTTGATTTCAAGTATTCACTATTATGTTTAATAAACCTAATAATACAATTTCTAGCTGATTAAAAATGAAATGCTATATTGTTGAAATACAAAATAATAAAGTGATAATATTACAAAGTGTCATTAAAACTATTTCATCAAAACAATAATAACTCAACAAAAAACAGAATTATTTCACGAAAACAGTAACAACTCACTTAAGCATTATTTCATGAAAACAATCATATTTCGAATTAAATCTAACAATTAACTTAGCTTGAATTAATGAAACAATTGCAACTCAAAATACTACCTGACTAAAACAAACTTTTATTATTAGAATAACAACTTAACTCAAAATACTACTCTTTAAACGACAAAACAATTATTTGTTAAGGCCAATCACTTCAAATAACTCAAAATAATTTTGTTTTCTTGATTCACAGTAATAACCCATTGTAGCAGGAAAAAGGTCACAACATGTAATTTTATTAACAAATAGTAGTCAGAGCTATGGGAATTTTTAACCATAGGTGGACATAAGTGTTATGTATTGTTTTTTGCCAAAAAGATAAAATAAAAAAATTTTGAGTTAATACAGTTTTGTTGAACGAGTGCGATATATATATTTATATACTCGAATAAAATTATATTTAAAGATTTCGTTTATTTTGTTTAAAAATCTCTATTAAAATTGTGCTTTCAACTCTATTAAAACTCTAAACTCTAAATTGTTCTTGTAACTCTAAAACGCTATTAAAACTTGTACAGTTTTGAAATAATGAAACTTTTTACAAAAATCAACTCTTAGCCACTTAGAAATAACTAAAATAAGCAGCGCCAAAAAAAAATGAGCATGTTTCTTGTGCTATAAATGGCTAGCCACTTAACCCAGCAACAATAAATTAATGTCCCTGTCAGAAAAATAATGATGAGGTGTGGTGTGTTGAGAGTGGAGATCAGGCGAGTCAAGGCATTGCCTAGCAAGGCTAGGACTAAGTGGAAAATCTAAAGAGCTAAAGATATTGAAGGCGTTGCAGGTCGAAAACCGCAAAATGTAAAAAAAGATGTTCTCAACGCAGGAAAACTATGAGAAACGGTCGTGACAACGACACAACAACAACAACAGCAACTTGAAAAGAATATCGCCCGTAGAAGCGCACAACAATAGCCAAAAAACAACACAGGCAAAACAAAAACAACAGGATAACATGAAAAGTTGACATTTAATTTCCCAACGTTGATTGTATTTTGGCAAAGAACAACAGAAAGTGGGAGACAAAGCAAGATAATGGTACACGGTGGCTAACTACAGCGATGCGGTTGTGTGACCAGCAGCTGTGAGGATGCGAAGGACTCATTTTTATTGCCACCATTAAAAATGTTAAAATCCAAATGAAAAAAGTCATGTTTTAATGTCAACATTATTTAGGAAAGTAAAGAAACAACGGGGTTCATTATTAATTTGGCAGGTTTGAGCGGTGTGGGGCGGCTGCTATATGGAGCGACGCAACCAAGTGATTGTCTAGATTCTTTAATTTTATAATGGAACAAAGCAAAATTCACCTTATGTCATATGAACAGAAAAACGTCATAATGAAGAGACTTGATGGCATCATCTTAAGATACCTCAGGGAACACTAGAACTAAGAACATAAAAAAATACACACAAATATAGGAACAACATCGAATAAAACAAGTGTAAAATGAAAAAAGAAGAAAGAAATAAATAATGCTCACTGGGAATTAATAAAAAATGATTTCATTTTTGATATATTAGGGACAAGTCATTTGGAGATGGAGAGCGGAAACGGAAGGAGTTGTAGCATGGTGGAGTCATCTAAGCGTAGCTTGAAGGAAAAAAAAGCAAGTTTAAAAAAAATAAATAAGCACGAAGGTATCTTTAACAGATTAATAGCAGTGGGAACAAGAGTAGATTAGATGTTATTAAATTTTTAAGATGTGGGAATAAAGCAATAAATTAATGATGATAAATTACAAGTAGAAATGTCTTTAGAGTGAGTGCTTATAAAATGGCACAAGAGGCAAGTGTAAAGTCTGAAAAAGTACTACAGTTCCTAAAAAATAATATGAAATAATAACTTATAAAATAATAAACATCAAAACGACAAAAAGATAAAAGGATGATGGAAAGGTAAATGGTGTGGGAAATATTACTTAAAAAAATTAAAAGTGAAAACAATTTGGAAATTAAAAACATTGGAAATATAATTAATATGCTTAAGAAAGAAGAAAACAACATCTTGAACTAAAAAAGGCTACTTTTAATACAAACTTATGACAGCAATCGACAAGGCTAATTCGATTTTCGCATTGGAGGTCTTTTTGAAAAGACAGTAAAAAGTAATTGTTAAAAAGCTTTAACATTTTTTTATATAAAGGTCAAATATTAAAAATCTTAGTATCTCGAGATTTTGTAACTGATTTTTAAAAACTGAGTATGCGACTAAATTCTACGACCGAAAATTAAGTTCTCGTGTTTCAGCGTTTTTTTTTTTGTGTCTTTACAAAAGTTGAAAATTTTCCTTAAGTGCTGTTAAATTTAGTGTCAATTTTAACCATGGATAACCAATCATATTTCTAATACGTAATAGCCAATGTTAGTCGATTCCGACTAACATGCTTCAAAAGTCGTTTTTGAGGAGCTGGTGGCACATAAAATACATTAAGTCCTCATTGCATGAGATTGCACATATGCAATGTTGACTTCTAAGAGATGTAGCGTACACACTCTGTTAATATTCATAATGAGATTTAAAAAAAAAAATTAATTTAGACATTATTTAATTAGTTGTAGTTTTCTTTTGTCAGATTGGTGATTTAGTTTGTCCGAAATATTGAGTCGAACAAGGTCTTTCTGATACGTAGACAAAATAAGTGAATATTTTTAATAATTATTCAATAAATATCATAAAAACTTTCATATATAAGTAATATTGTGAAATGTAAGATCATTTTCTTGAAGCATAATAACTTTTTGTGCAATTTAACTTGAATAACGTAAAATAAATGACTTAGTTGCAAATATGCAATATCATGCATTTAAGACATTTTGAAATTATATTGCACATATGAGGTTATATTGCAGATGTGCAATTCAATGCATTAAACTTTAAACTTTAATTAAAGCTGAAGACTTTTAGTAAGTTTTTGAAGGATGCTTCGAAAAATTTTTGATTCATGGGAAAACAGCGAGGTCGAATTAAGTGGAGATGATGATAATGATCATATAGATGATAACCTAGACGTCAGTATAAATCGTACAGAAAATTCTCTAACATCCAGAAGTTTAAGAAGACCTTTAAAATAACCTAACCTAACATTGAAAGAGAAATACGCACTCACTGTTTAGAAATAACAACATTTTATTCCACGTATAAAATAGCCAGGCAATCCTTCTAATTCTGACAAATCAGATTTGATAAAATTTATTGACATATGCATTCTAATGTCAGTTATTAAAATACCCAATAATCGGCGTTATTGAACACCTATGAACTTATATAAAAAAATAAATAGATTAAATAAATAAATTGCAGAAAAAAGTTTAATACAGGAGACGATGTCAGTCAATCAATTAAAAAAAAATACCTTTGCTTTTGAATGACAGTGCTAATATGAAACCAAGGGATGATTCAAATTTTGACCGGCTTTTTAAAATTCGTCTGATAGTTAACCATTTTCAGAAGCAATTCAAATCGATTTCGTATGAAAATTGCCTTTCCGTTGACGACCAGTTACGCTTCACGAAATATAAGTTGTTATACAACACTAAGATAATTATTATACAGCACTACCACTTATGATTGAACTAGCCAAAAAGTCAATACATTCATCGGGTACAATCCGTCGGAATATATTTCAAAACTCAAAACTACCGAGTGTTCTTATATTAATGATGTCAAGGTTCATATTGTGGTAAAAGTCCTGAGATCATAGCTGAACGACTTGACAACAAATTTTGCAAGAATATATCCTTACGACAAATTAATGGGGGAGTCGATTTGTTAGACTCATATATTGAATGCTACAATGTGATTTTTTTTATCATTCGATACATACCACATTAGTAAATGCATGGCTATTGAACAAGCGTGCGGAAAAACAAAGCGATAATTATGAAAACATAGCATTAGCCAATTTTCGTTTGCAAGTGGCAGAAAGTCTTTTCAAAATAGGAAAGCTATCCACGAAACGTGGAAGACCTATCGAATTATAAAAAAACCTTAAACAAGAGATGAAACATCAAAGAAGTTTCCCACAGCCTCAAACAGAAGTTAGGTTGGACCATTTTAATCACTGCCCACAATGGAACAACAACTGAGTTTTATATTCCAATTGCCGGGGTGGAATGGATACATTCATGTAAGCTGCATAAAATGTCAGAATAGACTATGTATATATTGCTATGTAGATATTGCTTTAAACGATTTCATAATGAATGTTTTATGTAGCTAATAAATTGCAATGAGCTTCAAATTCAGAAACAAAAATCCTTACCAGTGTGACCAGAGTGGAATATTATATTCCACTTTGGCATATTTAAACTTCGGGAAGCATATTTTTTTATAAAAATATGCAGCATAAAAAGTGGAATATTTTTCGTATGATTATATTTTTCAAAATTCACAAAAATTGCAATAAAAAAATGTCTATTTGGTTACTAAATGGTTATTTTTTGGCTATCGACACTTTATATTTTTTCATCTCTGAATCACCTTGTAAAACGCAATATAAGGAATTCATTTTGTGGTTAACTTCTTCGTTGTCAATTTTATTGCAATTCATTTAATAACTTCACGCAGCTTAAAAAGTGAAGTAAATTTGCTTATATGTTTGTTTGGTTAGATTTTTTTATGGGTTATGTTACAGCAGTAAGTAATTTACTTCAGATAACATTAGGGGTATTCACGATGTGTTGTATTTTCCCTTGTATTGTGTATTTTTGATATATTTGATATTTGTAGTAAATTTTGTAATATAACAAAAACAAAATGCACAGTTTTCAATATACAACCCTGTGGAAAATATACAAAGATGGAACACTATTGTATTCTGTGTAAATTTCGTTGTGTATTGGATCAGCTGATTGTACAAGCATTTCTACTCAGCATGGAGCAAGCTGAAGGCTACGCTGTGAGTTTATTTAATAAAAATTAATATAATATAGGCTTTCATTTAAATTTTTGTATGATTTCCTTTAGTTAAATGATGATTTAAATTAATATTTCCAAACAGAAGTACATACAAAAATTAGCTGATTTTAAAAATATAATATGTACTTTACTGAAGGTTCGATCACAATAAGTTGTAAGTATTGTAAATTTTGCAAAAATTTATCACAAATGCACCACATCGTGAATACCACTATTGTTGCTAACAATAGCTATTTCTTTTAGCTATTTTAAAATGTGGATTCAAAACAACAAAGCAGAAAACAGGTTATTGATCAAAGATCGGAATCTGAAGATTTATCAAAATTTGTGCTTTTCTCGCTTAGCTTACCATTTAGCAATGCTGAGGTTGAGAAATTTTTTAGTTATATGAATCTTTCTTATATAAACGAAAATTCGAAATAGAATGCAAGAAAAACTCTTAAATAATTTGTTGAATGTAAAAACATGGCTGCATGTTCAAAAAAAGTTTATTAAGCTATCAAATACCAGATAGCTTAATAAAAAAATTTAGAAATGTTTTTTTTTTATATGCATATTTAGACTTATTTAGATATATATCTTTGAAATTGAAAGTGGAATATTTTTGTGGAATATAAAAATTGAAAGTGGAATATTTTGCATATTTTTTTTTTAACAAAAAGCATATTTTTTCAAAAATCTTCTGGTCACTTACAGATCAGTGTGATATTTTATATATTGTTTTACTATGCTGTGTTTAAAATAGTCTTAGTTATAGATGAAGGTGCATTTTAATTCTTTAATTTTATTGAATTCTAGCTGATATACCCGGTGTTACTCGAGAGTCATTTATATAAACATTTTAACGTACAATTCTCGATTAAATGTTTTTTTTTTAAATTCTGGTATAATGAAAAACATGTTGAATTTTATTTGTAAGCTACCGTTAGAAGGATAATTGAACGGACTTTAATCCAAAAAGTAGTGGAAAATTTTTGTTGTTGGTCTCCATTTCTTGCAGTGAGCTAATTGAATTCAAAGAAGGGGTACGAAAAACATATTTTAAAAATTAAATATAATTTTTATATTTACTTAATCTTAAAGCAAGCAAAATTACCTTTTAAACAATATACAAATTATAGTGGGACTCAATGCGTCCTTAACTGGACATTTTAAAAACTAAACAAAGATTTATATTAAAAAATATATTTAACTTTTTAAAAAAAAAAAAATTTAATGAAATATATTAAAAACAGCGGAGATATTGGCATTAAAAGTAAAAACTTTGATTTTCATATAATTTTTTTTCACATTATTAGCTATCAATGTTTTATGAAAAATTCGTTGTACTAAAAATGATTGTACTAAAATTTATATTATCAGCGTTTTTTTCATGGGAGACCAGGATCATATCATCACATTTGCAAGCAAAGCAAAAACAACAAAAAGTTCAGCAAATGAGCTGAACATTTAAATTGATCCAATTCTATGTTTGTAAGTGTTGAAAGCGCAACTGTCACAGCCATATTTTCGGTGAAATGGTGCTATATAGAACATTTAAAGTACCATTGATAAAGAACTGAGTGACAACGGTGACACAATAGTGAGAAAAAATAGAGCCATTACAACAAAACAAATTTAACAGGAGGGGGCAGGGGGTGGGGAGGCAAAAAGTAAGAAAATTACATAAGGAAGATTTTATATAAACCAAAATGTTCGTAATTACTTTAGACACGCAACTACATTCGTAGAGATACATTTTCTATATAATAGGGACGTTCAAATTATATTAACAGTATTAATAACAAAACTCAGTTTTATTAACAGTCTGGTATGAAAAAAAAAAATTTTAACCATAACTTTTGATTGGAAAGAAATATTGGGGTAATTTTCTCATATAAATTATTTTGGAGACTTGACTTTTTTGTAAAAAAAATAAAAACAACATTTTGGAAAAAAAATTCGCGAAAAAAATCAAATTTGATGACAAAAACAGAAAAATAATTTTTGCGCTTAGCTGGAAGAATTTTTGCAAATAAATGCTTTGTCATACGAAAGGTAGCCAGATGTGCAATTTTTATTTGATTTAATTTTTACAACAACAACAATTTTTGAGTCATTTTTTGAGTAAAAAGTCAATATTTTTGACTTTTTTTGACATAATCATAAAACATATATACACTGACTTAACGTTACAGTTCAACCTATTTTTGTGAAGTGATTTTATTGAACTTTTGAACAAAAAAAATTTGAATGATGACAGAAATTGTTTAAAATTAAATACACAAAAAACTCCGATGGTAAAAAGTATTTTGACAACAAGATTACCGTTAGTTGAAAAATATCGGAGGGAGCGTGGCAAAAACTAAGTATGTTAAATTTTAAGTTAGGATACACTTCATATGTATACCTAGTTTGAGAGAAATCCGTTGAGCCATTTAGATTTTTATAAAGGCTAAATTAACAAACAAACAAACAAACAGAAAATGAGTTTTATTACTATAGACAGTCCATTGTATGAAAAAATAGATTTTTAGCCATAAATTTTGATTGGAAAGAGATATTGGGTAATTTTTTACATAAATTATTTTTGAGACTTGCCTTTTTTGTAAAAAATATGCAAACAACAAGACAAGAGTCTTTTGAAAATGTTGAAGCTGAGTTGATGTCAAAATTTAAAAATGTGCAAGCTATAACCGGCACGCAAAAGTTACACAGTTTTATTCCCGTCAATAATTGGGAGATTAAAACTCTACGATGTTCAGCTTCAGAGGACTTTTTAATATATCAGCTGATCAAACCATCATATTTTTTCGTTTTGAGACCGATTTTAAAACTTTTTGGAACAAAATTTGTTAGAATTTAATAATCTTCAATATGACAATCAAAATTTTGTTCACCTTTTTACAAATATAAGTTAAAAAAAATTAAAAGTATTTTTTTCGGTATTTACCAGTTTTCTCTACCAAGGTCAAGTGTAAGGTCATCAAAACTTATGAAGAAAATGTTGGCCCTTATAAGACAAACCATTTTGCAGATTTAATTTTGCAAATATCTTTACCTTTATGAAATTTATAGGCGATAAATTGCCTCAAAGTGATAAGGTATGTGCACAAAAATTGAAATTGCGAAAAAACACATAAAAGCTCCATCATAAAATTATTTTTGACTGAAAGGCAACATTCTTCTTCAAATTTTAAAAATAAAAAGTCGCAAAAATATTACGCGTTTTTTGAGAAATTCGCAAATAAATTTTTTTTTTAATATGTTGGCCGCCCTTATATCCAAAATTTTAAAATTATATATTTTTCCAGAAATAACTTTCTAATACCTTTCTAACGGTACCTCATTTACAAAATTGGATTAAAACTGACGTAGATACAATTATTTAAAAATTTTCCAATTCTGGCGTTTTAGGACGATTTGCAGAATTGAAAGGTCCATAACTTTTTAACGAATGGCGTAATAAAAAAATAAACTTATGTTCTTAGAATTTTAATAGGAACCTACAGTCCAAAAATAAAACAAATCGAAAGCCATGAGACGGACTCGTTTTGCGTTAAGGCCCCTATAGACGAGCAACTAATCGAACAACTGGTTGATCAACTAGTTTGTGTTTTTTCCTACAGACACAACTTTTAATTGATGGCAGATGTTAAAATTCAGTTCAAAACATTTTATTTATAAAACGCCCATAGCAGAACTTCAGCAAAAACCGAAGAAAAAAATTCAGTTTTCCGTTTAGTTGCTAAGTTTGCTAAAAACACGACAACTAGTTGATCAACTCGATGAGCTTCAGCCGAAAAAATCAAAACTTTTTGATTTTCAGCAACTGGTTGGAAAACTGGTTGAAAAACTGAAAAAACCAAAAACCCACCTACACACTGCTTATTTTCATCAAACAGCAACCATTTTATCAACCAGTTGTGCGATTAGTTGCTCGACTATAGGGGCCTTTACGCTTGGAATGGGCGCGTACTTAAAATTTCTCCAATTTTGAAGATATTTGAGTGTTGATGTAAAAATAACAAAAAAAATTTTAAAATTAAATACACAAATATCACCGATAAAAAAGTTTTATAATAAAAAAATTACTGTTAGTTGAAAAATTTTGGAGGGGGCGTGGCAAAAACTAAGTATGTAATATTTTAAGTTGGGATACATTTAATATGTATACCTAGTTTGAGCAAAATCCGTTGAGCCGTTTAGATTTGTATAAAGGCCAAACAAACAAACAAACAAACAAACAAACAAACAAACAAACAAACAGAAAATGATTTTTATTACTATAGATATACCCGTTTTTTCTATTTCACCAAAATATAAAATTAGTATCAAAAACCTTTTGTGTGAAAGTTTTCGTGGTGTCAATTCCTTGAAAATTTTAAGCAACTTGCATGTTTCTATAGAAAACGAATTTTTTTAATAAAAGTCATCTAAACTTTGTGGTAAAACATTTACCAAAAAGGTACGCAATTACCAAATTGCAATAATATAACTTAGAAAATTCTTGCATGTCAGATTATTTACTTTAAATATTTAAGGATGTATCTGCACGCAGAGAAAAAACATAGTTGCAACAACCATGTTTTAAGAGGATCATAGTATGATTCGGATTATGATTGTTGCGAACATGTCCTTAAACATATAATATTTTCTTTGATCATGATAAAATGATTACAACAACCATATTTAGAAAAATAACTTTTTTGTAGGATCAAAAATAGAATGATTGCACAACTTATATTATGAATTTATTTTTAGGATCCAGAATATTATTTATTTTCATGCACTCCAACTTCCACAGCTATTAATTAAGATATCTCCAAAGGTTTGCCATTGACTAGGCTGAACAGAAATTTTAAATCAATTGAAAAATCTTTTTGATAAAATTTTCTGTCCGAGCTGGGGTTTGAACCGCGGCTTTTTCGCTTACGAGCCACGCACTCTACCAGTAAGCCACAGCCGCTACTACAGCTCGCCTGACTAATGCCATTCATAAACATGGTACATTATGAATATTTGTGATAAACAAAATATGGTCAGAATTGCGAAATATGTTTACGGTAAAAAGAAACATGTTTGCTACAATTAAAGTCGAAAATGTCACTTTTCTGCGTGCTTTGTAGGATCAGGCGATTTAAAACAAAACACAATAATTGAACAGTTGACAAACGAAACAGCACATAGCCAGGAATCGATAAAACTTATTGTGTCTGAATGAAGTGAAAGTTTTTCATGCAAACTGTTCAGACACAATAAATTCTTTCGATTTTTGGTTATGTTCTGCTTCGTTTGCCAACAAGCAAAGAATAGTTCAGACAAACATTCAAAATTTTAATATGTTTGTCTCTATTATAATATTCACATTGACACATTGACAGAACTACAGCATTTTTGCTGCAACTAACAGTTGAGGCAATCATAGTATGTTGACGATTTCAACTATGTTATGATTTCAACTATAATGTTATTTTTGGTACCACCATTAGTAAATAATGACTTTATTAAGGCAAAAATTTGTGTTTGCAGAAAAAGTAAAAAATTATTATTGCAATTATCATGTCTCAACCATGTCTTTTCTCTGCGTGTGATGACCTTAGTATGTTTGGCGATGACAAAATAGGTATAAAATTTATTATTGCAATTTGGTAATTGCATAAATTTGTGGTAAGTAGCATTCTTGGTTTAGATGTTTTTTAATAGACAAATTTCGTTTTCTATAGGAACATGCAAGTTCTTAAAATTTCCAAAAAATTGACAACACAAAACTTACGTGCCTAAAACAAACAGCAAATTTTTAGTACTTATTTTATTTTTTTAATAAATAGAAAAAAAAATCAATCAAAAATTAAACTGCTGACTTTGAAAGTGAATAACTCGGTCATGTTACAAAGATTGTATTAATTTCTTTTTTTTTTTTTAAATTTTGGTTAACTGTTCGTTCAATCGTGTTGCAATCTCCTTTATTTTTGATTCCCTTCTAATTTTTATAATTTTCCAAAAATAGCCTTAACGAATTTCTTCATTTCGCAAAAAACTTTTGTAAAAATTTTTGTTGTTAAAAAAATATTCCAAACCGAAAATGGCTTTTTTAATGTTCTTTCGTGTGGTATGCATAATTGTAGGGTTGACTTAAAGTTTCTATTGTAGAAATTTAAAAAGTTTTATACTATCAAAAAATCAAGTCTATCATAAAAATTTAGGATTTTTTCTTTGGTTATTTTTATTCAATCAGTATTATTGTAATTTGGTTTGCAGAAAAAGCAATGGTTTTGTCAAAGAATCATGACAATTTCTCAATTCATTTCCGAGTTATATCTTCAAATACCCTTTTAACTCTGCCACAGAAACAACAGCGCCACCTTCCGGGTCAAACTTTAAGACAAAACCATCTACAGACCCAGCTGCACACACACACAACATTTCATCAAAATCTGTTTAGCCGCATAGGAGGAGTTTAGTGAAAAAGCCATGTACAGAACAATTTTATATATAAAGATGTATATTCGCGAATAAAATTAAATTTAAAGACTTCGTTTATTTTGACAATTAAAACAATTATGACAATAATCATAAAAAAGGCAAACATTTGAAAAATTATGAAGGCAACATTTACCAATTGCTGCAAATTGCTTTGAAGGACAAGAACTTTTCTACACCAACGCGAATTGTATATCTTATTGCACGAAATGTTGACTCTTTCCTTAAATAACACCCATTAAAAAAGTTTATTTGAGCCTCTTAAGATTAATGCGACTACACACACACACACACACCTCTACATAGAAAATCGATGAGATCTTTTCTTTTTTGTCATATTTTGTTATTATTGCTAATTAAGAACTAGGAAAAAAAAAATAATAAACTGAAAGAACACATAAAATGTGTCTCGTGCAGCCGTAATAACCTTGCAGAGGTCAAAATTGTGATACTTAAATTTTCCCTCTAATCATAAAAGTTGTTTTATATTCTTTGAAAATTAGAAACGACATTCTGTGGAAAAAATTTTAATTTTGTGGTTTCTGTGTAGCCTGTGTTGACAGCGTGACCAGCTCTCATCAACAATACCAGTGACTGATTTTACGGTCATTTATTTTCAAGCTGATGGAATAAGTGGTACAAAATATGATTAAAAGGAATAAAAATGGATACTCTTACCACTGGTGTTATAGTCGAAGTCATTAAATTATGTTAATGGCATTTTTATTTTTATGTCGCTGCAAAATGAAAATCATCTCCGAGAAAGATGTTGCCAGGAAAGTGTCTGGTCAGCAATAAACAGCAAACAGATGCATTGTTCTTCGATAAACAAGCTGGTTTTATTAGGAAAGGGAAATTTTTAAGATTTTAAGTTATTAATCTAACAGATCTTGACTTCATTTAATATCATACCATTAAATAGTATTCTTAATTAACCATTGTCTAGTGGGTTTTCTCATTTATTTTGAAAATATGATATATTTTAAGAGTCCTGTAACCATGAAAACCGAATACAGAAAAAATTTTAATTGATATTTTCTATACAACTATCAAAATCTTCATAGTTTCGTAGCTTTTTAAAGGGGTAAGAAAATCCAAATAATTTTCCATTACCCGAGTAAACATAAACTTGAAAACTTATAAGAATATCCCTTTAAACCAAGTTCGGAGCGCTTGAGGAGGGTCTTATTAGTTCCGTCTCATTTATGAGTTTTTAAAGAGTATCTATTGTATTTTCATAACGTACACTCCTGAAAAGAATATAGCTTTACCGGATTGTTTTTGGAGTACTTCAGTTAAAGGCTCTGAAAAAACTCGAATTTAAGAGTGTTTTGTGCAAAGCCTCCTGAATATAAGTTTCTTGTGTGTATTTTCTGTATTTACAAAAACCGAGCTCCTAAAATCATTCGAATTCGGAGCATTTTCGGAGTAAAAATTTAAAGAAAACAAAGCATGATTTTAAATATTGTTCATTCACTTGACATTTTATTCGGTTTCGTAATCATGTTTATTGAATAAGGTGTTTTGAAATATGCGTAAAACTTTATATTTCAGCAAAGGAATAGCGGCGAATTTCAAGAAGTAATCCGCTTTTTCTGACACGTTTTCAAAAATAATATTTGAACATAACAATTGAAAAATTCAGCTTTATTCCAGCACATGAAGAGTGAACCGATTTTAATAAAACTTTGCTGCTTTTAACCACTTTAAGGAGTCATTTATGAACACATAAAAATCTAAATAAGTGTCATAAAAGAGTCTTTTACGATTCTTATTGATGCTCATAAGCAGGGCTCGGATTTTGATGACTTAAAAAACTGCAAAAAATGGCCTAAAAAATGACAAAAATTACCTTAAAAACAAAAAATTGCATTTAAAATAAATAAAAAATGTAGCCTTAAAAAAACATTACTAAATTAAAATTTTTTTTATACTAGCATATCCTGAATTTTTATCTAAATCTTGTTTCATTTTTCTACATACCCTTTCGTAAGTTTCACCACGCGCAGAGCTTTTTTTATCGAAGTCTATAAACAAAGCTACTTCTTTGTCGAAAGGTAATGTTTTTGGTTGAAGGGACTCTAGTGCTAAAGAAATATGTTTAAAAATTTGCATTTTAGTATGAAAAAAACAAAAAAAAAATTATTTAAAAATTACACTTAAATGACCTAAAAAACCAAAAAATGCTCTAATGATTAAAAACGTCAAAATATGACAAAAAATGACAAAAAATAACTTAAAAATCTCTAAAAATGACCAAAAAATACCCTTAATCTAGCAAAAATTATCTGAAAACTAAAAAAGATGAAAAATGACAAAAATATCCTAAAAAATTGTCATATTTGAAATTTAGGTAACATAAATGGACGTTTTAAAATAAGCAGAAAATGCCTTAGAAGCAGCAGAAAAAAGATGACATGTCATCGAAATTCTAGCCCTGCTCAAAATGACTGAATTCCATGAAAAACAAGCGAATTTTTGGAACTTTAATGATTATTTTATGAAGAAAAAGAGGGCAAAAATAGGAAACACGAAAGAGTATTTTAAGACTAATATTGATGCTTCTTAAAAGCAACCAGTTTAAAAAGAAAACTCGCACATTTTTTTAACTTTTAGGAGTCTATTATGAGTTTTAAAATGCCAATGTAAGACTCATAAAAGAGTCTTATAGGTGTCCAAAAAATGACTTTTGTGATTAAAAAATTATAATTTTGTACTCTTACTTGAGCTCTTAAAGGGGGAACTCTCTTAACTGTTCTTTTATGAAACTTATCAGAGCTCAGGCTCCTACAAATGAGTCATAAAAGAGTCTTAAAAGACTCAAACCATATGAGGGATATTTGAGAAACAAAAATTTTATCGTGAAAAATATTAGTATGTAAACAAATAAGATCTTGTAGAGAAATTTACAACTCAAAACAGATCTTTTTTAAAGTTTACAACAGAGAAATTTACAAATCCACAAAACAATAGTATATTTTGATAAAAATATACTGAGTTAAAGCAATCAAAATTATAATTTGAAAGTTATATTTTTTTTTTGTATCTCTTAAAAGAGGTTTTTTATCCGAAAAAATTTGTATTGAAAAAAAACGAGTGAAATTAATTTTCGTTTTATTTTGTATGTCAATGTAAGATCTGGGATGTAATCGAATACTTCAAAATAAATTACAGGTAAATTACTATTTAAATAAGAAATTATAATCGTAAACTTATTTTAATCATAATCGAAAAATTTTTTATAAATAAAAATTATAAGTTATAATAAAAAATTATAATTACAATTGCTTAGTCGTAAACAAAATATTGTTTATTACGATTACAGTAATCGTTATAAAAAAATACAATTACGATTACTGTAAAATTATCTTGAAAAATCCAACTCAATATCCCTTTCTTCATTTCAGATCACAGGGAAATAAAAAAAAAAGTTTGGAATAATTTTTTTCTGCAAAACATGTCCTTTTTTGGTTAGGGGAAAATTATACAACATTAAAGTAAGACATGCAATTTTTTGTTGTAAATTTTTGATGTTATTACTTATGCAGTAGTTAAGTTTAAAACAATGATTATGATTGCAGTAATCATAATTGTAATGTTTTATTGTTAAAGGTTACTATAAGCATAACAAAAAAATGTTCATTACAATTATAGTAATCGTAATTGTTACAATTGCAGTAATCGTAATTGTTACAATTACAGTAATCGTAATTGTTACAATTACAGTAATCGTAATTGTTACAATTACAATAATCGTAATTGTTACAATTACAGCAATCGTAATTGTAATTTTCCATTGATAATAACTACTGTAATTGTAATAGTAGAATTTATTGATTACAATTACAGTACTTGCAATTGTAATTGCAATTGTAATTTTTGCGTACTCCGATTACAGTTCTTGCAATTGTAATTGCAATTGTAATTTTTGAGTACTTCGATTACAGTAATCGTAAAAGTACTTTTTTCATTCACAATTGCAGTCATCGTAATCGTTAATTTTTTTTAGATTACGATTAATTTAACTGAAATTATACATGTAGCGCATTAATTATTCCTGGTAAGTATGTAAAACTAAACCAAATGATATTCAATCCAAAGATATTCAATTTTTGGTGAAGTAATGACATTTGACAAAGGACCGAAATTGGGCTATGTGAGCCTCCGTCAGGATTCAACCGGATTGACCTAGTCTAATGACATTTGAAACTTTTTTAAAAAATTATGCAGATTAAATAGAAGTTTGTGATTTTCTGGGTCCCTTAAAAAAAAACTGGTATCCAAAAATTACCATTATAAAGGGTGTTCCATTAAGACATGTGGTACTTTGATATACTTTGTGGTACTTTGAATAAAACGCAAACTGTTTGGAATTTTTCCAAACATTTTATTTCGTTCGAAAGCTCACACAATATGAGGTTCGAGTCGACTTGAGATGATTTTACAAGGATTATTATTAAGGCCTCGCCAGGTTGAGACAGTCAGACATGTTACCTTGTAACTGTTCGCCTCCGGTTTCCCTATTAACAAGTAAAAAAACACAAAAATAATAGTTGTGTTTTTATTTGATGCCAATAATTCTAATATGTTGCCAAAAATCGAACTAACGAGAGTGTCAAGAATTGTACCAAGTGTCCAATAATTTTACTTATTACAGGCCAAGAGTTGTACTCACTCTGTCAATATTTTTTTCTTTTTTTCTTAATATACATATATCTATATATTTTTTTATGCATTTTTTTAAATTCTTTGGGCATTTTTTTAAATTTAATAATAATTTTTAGTTATATGAATGAGCATTTGCTTGACTACTCAAAATAATTCATATGTAAATGAAGTTTTTTTTAAATCATAAGACTTCTTATTGTAATAAACTGTTTTACCGCATACCTTAAGAGCATTTGAGCTTTTCCAGTATTTTGCAGCTTTCAATTTGTGATGGTATAAATGTGACTTGAAATAAACACAACATTGCTATGTTGAAACAAATTGTTATTGCTATTGCAAAGTAACTAAAGCTTTTCCATTAAGTCAGCTTTTGCGAAAACTTGCCACGGTGATGGCTAACTTCAAAGTGTTGCCAGTTTCAAAGTGTCAATTACAATTTCTAATTTGAGTCCAGTGAGGTGGGTAGGTGGACATTTATATGGAGGCTTCTTTCTACGTCCTGCTGACTGGCATTCAATAGGAGCAACAAAATTCAACGCAGCACAGCAGCGGTGTTTGTTTTACTAATAGTTGCTAATAACAACTAAAACAACAATAACAACGACAGCAACAACAAAAACAAAAACAACAACAACATCTACAACTATCAGGCATTATTGTACAAGATCGTTACAGTGTTGCCAACCTCGTGTCAGCTTGTTGTACGTAAAACAAGCAACTTTATTTCATTTTTTTTTGCTGTGCTTATAGCTCTTTTTGTTGTTTTTATTTTTGTTGTTTTTACTGTTGCTGTTGCTGCCACTAATTTTACTGCTGTAAATTGCTTAATTTACACTTGAATGGATTTTTCATTCAATTACATTTTCATTGCGTTTGATTTGATTCGATTTCATTGGGATGTATTTTTATTGTTCTTGTTTTTCTTTTTGTCGTTTTATTCTTTTTGATTTTTGTGTTTTTTTTCTTCATTTTTATCCATTTCAATTACTATTTGATTTCATTGCCCAACGTTTGTTGTTTTTTGTTTCAGCATTTCTGGTATTCTTTGTTCGTTTGTTAAAAGAACCTACTCGTCAAGGTTGGGCTTCACATCACTTCTGCCTTTATTAATTTCAATTTATTTTTAAGTAATTGCTTAGAACAAATAACTGTTGAAAATGAGACAAACACGAATCATCAGAATAAAGGAAAAGTAAATAATATAAAAGCAATTGAAAAAAGGGACACTCAAGTGTTTGTTTTTTTTTTATTTAGTATTTTCTGTTCAAGTTCCACTTTTTGTTAAGAGCTAAGAGTTTCTTGGAACGGATCTTGTACATTAATTTCCAATTTGATTCTTTCGGCTCAGAAAACTTGCTTACAAAAATTTGTAACGTGAAATGTTAAAATTAAAAATTCCTTTAGAAATGTAACGCTACTCTGAGGGGGGCTTCAACAGCATAAAAACTGCACAGCGGCATAAAAAAAGGGAAAATACTTGCAAATTTCTTTTCTTTTTTGTTTTTTTCTTTTCTTTATAATATTTTATTGTTAATTTGGCTTTAATTAAGCATTCTGCCTGCAGGATATCAATATCAAACGAAACAAAAATGGGGAAAAACCCAAAGCAAACAATGACTAAGGACTCTTTTTTGAAGATTTCGTTAAGTTGAAAGTTTTTGCTGTTGTTGACTTTTTCATAATATACCATGTCACATTTATTCTTGTAGTTGGTTCTGCTTACAAAAGCAACAACATATTGGGCGCATTTTTTACTATTTGTTCTTAGGCTATACGATGATCAATAAACTGAAATGCTTTATTTTGAAGATTTTTGCTTTGAATTCCTTTCGGTCAATGAATATTCGAGACATTTTATCATCGTTTCACAAGTACAAGTCACTATGAGTTTTTTTGGCCAAAACGGGATCTTTGAAAATTTTTTCTCTTTTTATTAAATAAATAAATTTCTAGCACGAATGCTTCGGAAGACAAAAACAAAATTAAGAACTTTTTAATGTGACATGTAGAGTTATAATTTGAAAAAATAAACTAAACTTTAAAAACGCATTCTCACATAAAAACTATAAGACATAGTTCTAAATTTAATTCTATTTAAAAAATATATTTGTTTTTTGTGAATATTTTTTGCGCTGGGTGGAGGAAAAAAGTTTACTTAAAGCATCAATCAGTGATAAAGAAAAAGAAAACTTCGGTTGGATTCCCGAAAAAAGAGATAGTCTTATGTCTTTTTTATGACAAATTAAAGCCAGTTTTAAGACAAAATGCTTAACTGCGGTCATATATGCACCGAAAAGCATTCCTGGTTTTAGGTAAATTGATTGAATCCCATCATTTTCTTGTGAACTCTGCAGACTATCAAATCTTGCTTGTCGGTGATGACATTGTAACGCAGAAATGTAAGTGGGATTTGAAAAAATCTTTTTTTGTGTTAAGATCGGTAGTTTATTTTAATTGCTTTAACAACATACAAATTTACTTTATTCGTCTGTGTAGCGGCATGGTGTTTTCTTAAAGTGCCTCTACACTCTATGTCTCATGCATGTGGCACGTCAAAAATTACAAATGGTTTTAAGCTACAGAAAGTACGGAACATATAAAACTGTGGTTTTGAAATGTCGTTTGTATTTGCGTCTGTAAATTTTTTAATAAGATCCATCTCTAATTTCGTGTGTTTTTCCTTTGAACAAAATGTCAGTTTGATAAATGTTTTTAACATATTTTTTGTGAAAATGGAAGAAAAGGTAAATTTTAAGATATTTATTCAATAAATTGATTTATAATGAATTTATTTTTAGTTTAAATGGCCAAATGAGGCCACTTTAGAGCTTTAAGATTTACAAAATTTTCATAAGTTGTTTTTTATTTTAAAATGACGTGTCAGATAGTGTGGAGACAAAAGAAAAAACTCTCTGACAAAAACTTAATTTTAACACACAGATGAAATTTGGTAAGTAATTTTTTTGACACGTCATCTGTATGAAACATATAGTCTGGGGGAACCTTTACAGGAAGTTTGGCAGTGAAGTGTATTTGTGAAAATTATTAATCTTTATGATTGAACCAGAACAAAGTTTTTTATATAAATTAATTAAGTGTTATCAAAAATTAGTTCTAAAATGCAAGGAAAAAGTTAAGAAGTCCGGTCATTAAATTGTACAATTTTTTGTGAAAATAATTTGTGACGTCATTTGCTTGTTTTTTCTTTTCCATACGCTTGTTCTTTTTAGTTTTCGTACGGTTTTTTTGCTTAAAGAGAGCTTTCGTTAAATGTTTTAGTTCTCTCTTATCTTGTGCTTACTTACTCTCATCGTCGCTTACTGTGTAAGGAAGATGTCATCAGTGTTTTAGCTGTCATGATCGGATAAATGTGATTCAGAATTGTATACAGCCGTTCTAGAACTCGAAGCTACATCATATCTGGATTTACCACTGTTGATGTTGTTTTATTTGGTACAAAATTGGTAACAAAACGTAAAACTCAAAGAAGTCATTAAAGCACCAGCAAACTACTCTGTTAGTGACGGTTTAAGAGCACGTCACCAACAACACGTAATTTCCTATATACTCAGATTGTATATTATTCGAGGGTTCGCAAAAACTCTCAATTGAAGAGAAAAATTGCACTCTTCCTCATCAAAATACTAATCAACTGACGAACGATTAAGTTAATTTATAAGGTTGTGGCACTTGAGAGAAATGCGCTCTTTTTCCGCCATTGCTTGAATTGCCACTGTGCCTTTCTTTGTTCTAAGCATGGTATAAGGATAGAGGTATATGCAGCGCTGACTGTGCTCTCTTTCCATACTTTCATGTCGAATAGGAAGGCTCTTCTGCATGGTAGGTTAGAAAGTGTTGATAAATAATGAATTTATTGTAAAAAAAGTACAATATACCCACATATCTGCACTTTTTAAAACTATTACTTTCAAAAAAATTTTGTAATGCAAAATGGAAATATGCCGCACAAGAAGACTCTTATGACTGGAAAGCAAACAAGTGTTAATAAATAAAGAATTTATTGTAAAAGAGTACAATATGTCCATATATGAGCACATTTAAAAACTATTACTTCAAAAAAAAAAATATTTAAATATTTTTGCGCAGAAATGTCTTAACCAGACCCTATGTAGAAAGAATAATACCTTAAAAAATATTTCTTCATTGTTTTTCTTGGTGCGGGATTGAAGAGGTTATGTTAAATATTTGGAGTGTTCAAAAGTTTTCTTCGCTCTTTCATAGTATTAGTTCGCAGATTATGCTCCTCAAAAAAACTGAGTTGAACAACATCTTCTCTTTGTTATTCATTTATTCTTTCTCGTTCGCAAGTTTTTGCGAGAGATAAACTCATTTCAGTTAAGTTTTTACATTAGCTCATTTATGGACTCAACCAGGATCTTGTTAATTAAAAATAATTACGAGTTTTATGATGAACTATATGTTTTTGCGTTTTTTAATGAAATATTTAAGTGCATAATAAACTTTTAAAATGCTCCTTTTTTGTTTATTTATCTCAGTTTTTCATAATTTCATTGAAATCCTTTCAATTTATTATGTGCGAAGTGTTTAACAAAAGTTTCGCATCAAATGAAAGCGTGCGATTCAATGAGTTTGTCATTTCAAAATACACGAGCGATGAAATCTCAACGTCTCTCATCAACACGACGTCGCTCTTTTAAAATTTCTCAGCATGCAAACTCACAAACGAGGAAAGAAGTTGAGGAGTTCAAAGAAGAGTGAATATCTTATCCGGACATACTCTGAGTACTTTAAAATGATAAACTCATAGCAGAGATAACTCAGAAGAGCGGGAGCGTATTTTGATTACTTTACGTCTCTGTATTATTCCTTATAAAATGAGTAACGAAATGTGTTACCGTGATTTTGATTGGGACAACTTCCCCTTTTTCATATAATTTAAGTAGCCAATCTCACCATAATTTTCTTAAATAATCTGGCTCTTATTTTTATTTAGAATTCGAATATTATTTTTGGAAAACATATGGTTAAATTTTCAGACGATTTTAAAGTATTATTCTCGAAAGCTACTTGTTTTTTTTTTTTTGCTTTTTCTGATACCAAAAATTTTTGAGAATTCCTTATGACGGCTAGTGATATCACATCCGAATCTAATCTGTATAAAAATAAAGTTCCCCTTAACTAATTTTTACTCAGACTACTTTCTAGCACAGTTTTTTGCTTTTCTGTAATTTTATTTTAACAAATTATATTTGATTTAATTAACAAATGTCTTGACCCAAGGTGCGAACTAAGCCCATTTTGTATAAACAAGGCTAATATCTGAAAGCCAACGTGCACCCTTGATCAAAGTACACAACTTGTGCTAATCGCCGGTTTTTTTTTTAAATATATGAAGGGCTTGTTGCAATAACGTGATAAGCCACATGATCTAAAAATCGATTTTTTACGCTTGATACATTACTCAATGCATTGCCAACAACCACTGAAGAGGTTTTGGCTATTTCTTATAAAATTTCAAACCTATCTGCAAAAGTTTCCGAGTTCAATTCCATTTTTACATACAAAAATAAATTTTTTCAAAACTTTACAGTCGTTTATTTCAAAATATTTTTTATGTGGCTTATCATATTTTTGCAATAAGCCCTTCATATTTAGCTTCGACATGCATAATTTAATAATAAATTTTATTAAATATTTTTTTTTTTTTTCAATAAGAACATCGTTAGTTAAAGTGTAAAAATCCTTTAAAAAAAATTAATTTTATGTACTAAAAGCATATTACGAATTAAATCCATTTTAAATTGAAAATACCATTTTGGAGTAGAGGTTATTAACCACTGAACTTATGCTGGTTTTTTTTTTACAGAAATGTCTTTTTGAATAACAAAAAATATCTCGAACTAAACATATTTTTATATATTAACACGCAAACACCGAATGTTTTCATACACCTTTTTTAATATTTATTTTGGAATAAGAGTAAGAAAACTTATATCATTCAAAAGGGGTTCCTGGGCAAGGGAGAGATAAAAGGGTGAATGAGGTAACGGATGAAAGGTTTGGATGAAGAGGCTTCCAAAATATTGTATTTTAGATTGAGGACCTTTGACCTGAAATATGAGCGTAACAGAGTATTTCTTAAATAAACGCTAAATTATAAGAGATGGAAGAACATAATCAAGACATTTTTTGCCATCTCTTAAGAATACTCTACAATAAGCATTTATTTTATGTAACTTAAGTGAATATATATTGTTATAATAAAATTTGTTACAAATAGTAAATTTCGAAAAATTTCCGTTATTGTGATGTAAAAGTTAATGCGATATCTCGAAAACTTTAGATGTTCTCAGTACTACATATTTTTGTATGAAAAAATGTCGATGAGAAAAATAACAGTATACGAAAGCTTTTTGGGGACTATTTTTTACAGAAAGTATGATGACATAAAACCTATTTTGAAAATTTTAAAACTTTAGACTTTCCTTAGTACAATGCATTTTTTAAGGCAGGTCATCGCCTAAGGATTCGTGATTTTCCTCAAATATTTTTTGACTGAAAGTTCAATGAAATCACTACGAAAAATGGTTAAATATCAACCGTTTCTTTTGTATTTTTCAATTTTTTTTTTTATTTTAATTTCTCGCAATCTTTCAAATGACACATCGTTAAACCGCAAAAATTACTTTATTTTGACACAAAACTCAGTAAACCGTTTCTTTTATTAAAAATCATGGGCAAAGCCTGGATTTTTTTGTTGAACAATTTTTTTTTTTTAATTTTTTTGTAAAAAAAGTATGAAACAAGAAAATATTCTCATCTATAATAGTTAAGTAATAGTTATGTATTAACAATTCAATATTTTTAGTCTATTAAATAAACAACTTACACATAATATATTTTATTGTATATAATGCTAATTCATAGTGATGATGAGAAGATATACGTGGTAGTATGCTACCTTATATATATTTTTCATATGTCGCCCATATGTGTGTATAGCGTAATGCACTTTGCCCTAAAGCTTATCATAGCTTACTATTTTTAGAATGTATTGTTTTGTGAGGGTAGGTGGCATACGACCACGGATATCTTCTGAACATCACTATGAATTAGAAATAAATAAAAATTAATAAATTATGTGTAAGTTGTTTATTTAATAGGCAACAAATATTAAATAGTTTGTGCATTACAATTTCAGATGAGAATACTTTCTTGTTTCATACTTTTTAGAGCGTGCTTTTCAGAAGTCGTATTCAATTTAATAGGATGATCAAACGATATCTAATTTATACCTAATTTGTCAAGTTATGATAAGTTTTTTAAAAGTTAGGGGTTTAGTTGACTTTCTGTCCTCTAGAGTAGGGATGTCCAAAGTCGCCCGTACGAGCGATTTGCCCAAACGGGCGTTCTGCCTGCTCGCAGCAAGCAGCACGGGCTACAGCATATTCTGGGTGAATGCGGTGGTAAAAGGAACGAGGGACATGCACGAAGAGAATGAGAAAGAGCGTAAGAAAACGCGCCATTTATACCGTATACCGTGATCAGTGTTGCCAGAAAAATGTTGAGCCTGTAGCTAAAACTGCTAACAAAAGTAGCTAAAAAGAGCTAACCATTTTTTAAGCTAAAAAAAGAAAATTGCTTACAAAAAAACACAACTGCTGTATTTAATCAGTTTATCAGATTAATAAGTTTATCAATCATATTGATTGATTTGTAACTGCAAGGTATTGCTGCATAAAAAAATTATTAAAAACTATCTTTATTCAATTTTATATACACAAAATTAAAGAAATTGATAAAATTGTATGTGTATTAAATTGAATAAAGCTCTTTTTGATAATTTTTATTTTAATTTTCAAATATAGCTATATACTACCCTTTATTAACAAAAAAGTAATAGCTAAAAATAGCTAAGCTCTACAAGGAAATATCTAAAACGTAGCTAGAAGCTAAAACACAATTTTCGAAAAAAAAGCTGAGTATAGCTATAAAATAGCTGAACTGGCAGCACTGATGGTGAGTGTGAGAGTCTGCTTTACGAAAGTCATAATTGAGCTCTTTAATGTATTCAGGGTTACCACATTTTTATTATTAAATACTTTATAAATTTAAGCAAAATAAAAAGAAGAGACAATGACATTTTCTTCATATTCTAATTTACCAGTTTTCTAAATTGTCCCATGGATGTCCCCTGATCAAAAAACCAAGAATCAAATTGATCACGTTTTGATCGACGGAAGGCACTCTTCTAGTGTATTGGATGTACGCACGATCAGTAGTGCAAACATTGAATTGGATCACTATCTTGTTGCAACCAAGATCCGTACACGTCTGTGCGCAGCTAAGAATACACGCAACCCTACAAAGAGAAAGCTAGACGTCGACAAGCTGCAATCGAAACACACAGCCGATGCTTTCGCCACTCGACTCTCACTCCTGCTTCAAAGCACTCCTCCAGCGATGAAATATGCGCGCAGTGGACACATATTTCCAACTCCATGCGTGCGGCTGCTGAAGAGGTGATTGGCTACCATTGCCCTCGCCAAAACCAGTGGTACGACCAGGAGTGTCGCGACGTCACTGCAGAGAAAGACGCCGCCTACAAAGCCACCCTGCAGTCGGTTGTAACGAGCGCTGCTAAGGAGCGATACAAAGAAAAGAGGCGGGAAGAGAGACATATTTTCAGGCGGAAAAAAAGAGAGACAGAAAAGCGCGAGCAAGAGAAGATTGAGATGTATGGTGACAGGAATGAGGCCCGAAAATTTTTCTAAAAAATAAGACGCCTTGCCGATGGTTTTAAAACCGGGTCCTCTTCCTGCAAGGATGAAAACGGGAATCTAGTGACAGATGTCCAGAGTATACTAACGTTATGGAGGGAACACTTCTCTAAGCTTCTAAATGGCGACGCTGACAACGATCCCGCCAATAGAGATGATATTCCGGAAACCCCAATTTCGGATGACAGCATCGAGGTTCCGCTGCCCGACTATGATGAAGTTCTGACAGCTATACCTCGGCTTAAAAATAACAAAGCCGCGGGAGCTGATGGCTTACCTGCTGAGCTGTTTAAGAACGGAAGCGAAGCTCTACTTAGATGCATTCACGAGCTTCTATGCAGAATATGGTCGGAAGAATGCATTCCGAACGATTGGAATATCAGTGTGCTCTGCCCAATACACAAGAAAGGCGATCCCACTATCTGTGCCAATTACCGTGGGATAAGCCTTCTTAATATCGCATATAAGGTCCTGTCGAGCGTTTTATGTGAAAGATTGAAGCCCATTGTAAACGAACTGATCGGACCTTATCAGTGTGGCTTCAGACCTGGAAAGTCCACCATCGACCAGATTTTCACGGTAGGACAAATCTTGGAGAAGACTCAAGAAAAACAAGTCGACACCCACCATCTTTTTGTCGACTACAAAGCCGCCTTCGACAGCCCAATAAGGAAGTACCTGTACTCCACCAAGTCTGAATTTGCTATTCCTGCGAAACTAATACGACTTTGCAGGATGACACTGAGCAACACCAGCAGCGCAGTTAAAATCGAGAAGGACCTCTCCCCACCATTTATTACCAAACGAGGTTTCAGACAAGGTGATTCCTTATCGTGCGACTTTTTCAACCTAATGATGGAAAAGATCATCCAAGCTGCTGATCTGAGACGTAGTGGCACAATATTCTACAAGAGTGTTATGCTGCTTGCGTATGCTGATGACATTGATATCATTGGCCATAATACGCGCGAAGTCAGTGCAGCATTTTCCAGATTAGAAAGAGAGTCAAATCGAATGGGTCTGTCAGTGAATGCAGATAAGACGAAATACTTAGTGTCAACAAACAAACAGTCCCAGCGTCTTGGAACCCACGTTACCGTTGACAATACCTCCTTCGAAGTTGTGAAGAACTTCGTTTATCTGGGATCCAGCATTAATTCAACTAACGACATCAGCATTGAGATCAAACGAAGAATAACTCTTGCCAACAGGTGTTACTTTGGGCTCAGTAGGCAATTGAGAAGCAGAGCCCTCTCTCGACGAACGAAAATCACGCTCTATAAATCGCTCATCATGCCCGTCCTACTTTACGCATCACAAACCTGGACGCTGAGCAGTTTAGATGAAAAGACTTTAGGAGCATTCGAGAGAAAGATTCTTCGTAAGATCTACGGACCAATCTGCGTCAATGGCGAGTACCAAATACAGTGGAATGATGAACTGTATGAGCTGTACGCTGACATCGACATAGTCAAGCGCATTAAAATCGAGCGGCTTCGCTGGCTTGGTCATGTTCAGCGCATGAAAGACGATGCTCCAGTGAAGAAAACATTCAATTCGGTACCCAGTGGCGGTCAACGCAGAAGAGGACGACCGCATCTTCGTTGGAAAGACCAAGTAGTGGACAACCTGACGAAGCTTGGAATTTCCAACTGGCGCCAGCAAGCGAAAGACAGAAATGGCTGGCGCAAATTCTTAGATAAGGCCAAGATCGACATACGGTTGTAGCGCCAACTAAGTAAGTAAGTAAGTTTTCTAAATTCCTTAACTAAAAACAAGCAACAAATTAATGTAAACAAAGCAAAATATAAAGATTTTCTGCTTTATTTTGTTTATCGAATCCTTTTTATGGAAAAAATATAAAGAATTCAAAACATTCCAAATTGCGATTTTTGAAGCGTCAAACTTTCAAATTTACTTATCTCCAAATTTGTTTTATGTGGGTTAGCAACTTATTGTCCCGAACCCTTCATTTATGTATGCAAACATTTTTTTATTCTTGAATGAAAAGTATTATTTTTAATGCATTTTGGCTATTTTACAATTAAGGCAATATCACCCCTGTGTACCACTTTTTATAGCCTTTTGTTGCCATCTTGTTGAAAGTTCCCAAATAACTGCGGCTGATGATGTTCTGATTTCGATTCATGTCTTCACCAAAAAATTGCTAACCAACACTCTAAAATTTGTATGAAAAGTATCACCATTACTTTTTTTATCATCATCATTATCTTCATTGAAGACATTCTTCCCCTCATAAACGTAAAAATAATAACCATTAATTGCGTTATCATCATCAAGAAGCTGCAAAAAAATCGATGTAATGGCGTCTGTTAGAATTAAACACTTAAATGCCTATCTTTGCTCTAGCAGGCCGTGTCAAGCAAGAAGATTCTTGAAAACACTTTAGTTAAATATTGAAAATTAACTATCCTTTTGAATCTTTCTGCCATACAATTCATATAATATCTACTCAATAAGCTAGAGAGCGTTTACTTAGTTTGATTTTAAGCATACATCACTAGACCATCACGCCTCAAGCGGCCTATAATATTTGTAACGAACTAAAGCGCTGCACACAAACACAGAAACACACTCATACATCGACAAAACAGAAGCCATTGTCTCAAAGTCTTAAGTTTCCTCCATCATGATTCAATTAATTTTAATCTGATTAGTGCGACGATACCGAGTGCTAAGTGCAGACTAGCAAGCACTGTATCAACAGTCATCCTCTCACCCCTCCTCTAAATTCACAAGCGCCGAAATAAGCAGAGTTGGGGAAGATTTGTCATACTTTAGATACGGCCCATTTTAAAATTTTAAATTTCATTGTTCAATGTTAAGCAGCGTCTAGGGAAAATGGTGTGGGTTAGGTTTACTCTCTTTCAATATCCCCTACCCAAAAGGTATGGTGTTTTACTGCTGTTTGGGGCGTGTGGGCCGTTAAGATTTAATTTCCATAAAAGTCTTAACTGTTTATTGTGTGAGAAGGACAGACAACATTATTACAAAATCTAAAATATCCTGCTTCTATCGAAGTTTATGCATGCGTATAATGCTTGCTCTGTGTTACAGCAATAACGAACCTTAAAGAGCGCACATTTCAAAAAAGGACGCTAAAAACAAGCCATAATGTATGTTCCCAAATTTGACTGATATGCTGTTAATTAAGTCACGCTGTCAAAATATTCCAAGTTGTTCATTTAACAAAGTGTTTATTAAGGTTTCCTTACCCACAAGGATTTCAAAATATTTAATAAACAATGCAGTTATTATTTGCGGTGATAGTGATGGTGATGATGATAATATTAAGAAGCGTCTCTTTTTAAAATAAATATTTTTTGGAATTATTTATAGAACATAAGCAAGAATGTTAAACTTGTTATTAAGAGTAAATGGCTTTAAGCAGCAAAAAGAATATTGTTGTAATAAAAACTGGACAATTTTCACAAAAAAAAAAGCACTTAATATGGTAAAAACTCAAGTTTTTTTAAATAGCTTGTTGCTCCGAAAATCGCCACATAGCTGAGAAAATCATTTACTTAGTGAGCTGAGCTGAATTTTCTAATTGTGTTTCTTAATATTATTGGAAGCTCCAATGAAATATGGCGTTAAAACGGTATCCAAAACACACAGTAAAGCTACTTAAAATGTTCCTACTAATTTTTTAGTTTTATTTAGATTGTTCTTAAAGTAAGTTCAGTTTCCGATTCCTTTGTTTAGTAAAATATTCATATAAGCCTAATTAATAACATTTTTTCAATATTTGTTACACCGAAAACAAAGACCAAACCATCGAAACAACTTTGACAATTACATACAGTGGATTTTATTATGAAAGATTTTGTTTGTTATTGTAATACATAAAATACAACAGGGCTGTTTACAATCCGGTGCAATAAATCTTGCATCATAGCATTTGCAAAAAAAAAAAGCTTTCACAATTGATAGGAAATCTTGCAATTGCACATATAAGCAATCTCAAATACACAAGATTGTGAATTGCTCTAGTAAGGTAAGTTGCAGTTATCACCACAGACTGTAAGTAAATTTATGAATATGGTACACAAAACACTAGCTCATCAGTTTCCCTTAATATTGATGGTAGATTTAAAATCATTCTCAATACAAACTGTGTCATCAAGCTACATATTTTTGTAAAATGAATTCGGTTTAAGGTTTTAAGGCTACACTAAAATATTACTCTAGACCTAATAATTAAATAGAGCTACACGGTTAGAAATTTTGCACTAGAATTTAAACTTTTCTGTACTACACATAAGTCAACACCAGCTTTGGTTTCAAAATACTTAATTATTTTCAATATGCAAAATACTAAAAAATGGTTTTAATACAGCTTTGGTTTAAAATTTAGCACAAGCTTGGATTAAAATATTACAAAAAAAAATATACAAAAACCGCGAGATTCCAACGCACGATATTCAGTTTGATAAGTCACTACTCTATCCACCGGGCTATTGGCCTATACATAAAAAGCGCGACAAGCAAAGTTGCCAGGCTAACTTCTTACAGGTCTTAATCCATATTTAGTATCTAGATGTACAACAATTTAGTATAAATTGTCTTAAACACAAAAATTAATACAGAATTGTACTAAAATTTAAATCAAAAAGGCAAAAATTTTAACTAAAACGCTAAAATTTTAACCAAAAAGCTAAAATGGAAGCTTTAATATTTCTTTTGGACTAGATTCTAGTAGTAGAAGAGTTTAACTTATGAGTTAGTATTTGCAAAGTTTAGTTTTAAGTCAAAGCGCAAGGTTTAAAAAATGCAGTAATTGAAGATTTCTAACCGTCCTAGAAACAACAAAAGCAAATGAACAAATTTAGAGCAAGACGTAGTTTTTTTTTATATAAAGGAATATTATTAAGGCAGCCAAAGTTTTGTAGGTTGATTGTATTTAACTTCTTTTTGTGATAGTAAGACCTTACCATAATCTTTTTGGCATCAGCGTTTATCAAATTCTATTCCTGCAAGTGAGCTGTCAACTCTTGCAGACAAGTTATTCGCTTTCTTAAAAAGCGGTTTGTGTCGCAGAGGCTCTTTATAATTTTGTTTTTTTTTTTTGTTTTGCTACACTATCTTTTATCATTTGAAAATACGCTTAGCGCGCTTCACAGATTTTAAATCTTAAAGTTCAACTCCTGGTACATATTTTGGATAGGCAAAGTGCCGCAAATTGTTCCCGAACATGAAAAAGACGGCCAAAACCTAATTTTAACTTTTTATTTTTATTTTTATTTATTTTTCGGGCATAGATGGTATAATGGATTGAATTTTTAGTGCATTAAAAATATTAGTAACTCAATGCTCTGAGTGATAATGCAAATCGAATTTTAATTTCGGAAAAAAATGTATTACCATTAACATGAAATGATAATGTGCATTGACATATAATGATAATGACCATTAAACCGAATAATGGCCGAAACCGAATTTTCGGCCATTTTATAATGTTTGGCCGAAACTGAAGCAAAAACTGGTTATTAATATGGAAATTGAGGTTCTAAGCCCGTTAATAATTTTTTTTTTTATTAAAAGTAAACAAAAATACCATTTCATACATATAAGAAAACCATTTTATAAAAAAATTTTTCTTTGAATATTGATGTATATAATAATTGATTGAAGTTTTTTATAATAATAATAGAGATTTTTTTTAATTTATTCCGAACACACTCAGAGCAGTATATATCTACAATATACATTTTTATAGAACTATAAAAAAAGTATATTTGCTATTTTTAAAGGCTTAGTATTATAAATTTAGAATTATTTCGTTTTCTTCTCCTTAATTCCGCTTATCTTTTTGGCCTACCTATGAAACTTTAGTATTAATTGCAATGGATATGAAAAAATCGAAAATGATAGTAAGAACGCATAAAATTATTCAAAATGTTTTGCATTTATACAATAAATCCAGTTATAGACGAATTCATCATTTTAGTTTTGTATAACACATTAAAAATATTTTTATAAAACCAAACTTATATATTTGAATTAAATGACGGATGCAAGAAATGTTACCAAAATTTTTAGCTTCAGTTTCGGCGTTTGGCCATATTGAGGCCGAATAGCCGAACTAGCCGTAATCGAAACTGAAACCGAATATTTGGTTGAACACTACAGGTAATGGTTATGACCATTGACATGTAATGATTATAACCAGTAGCATGTAATGGTAGGTTAGGTTAGGTTAAGGTGGCGGCAGGTCCTTAGACCAATCCACTTAGACCATATTATTGGTCCGTTGTGACACTACATAATGTAAGAAGGGAATGATCAAGTGAAACTTTTGTGTAGAATGTTCTTAATGTGGCAGAAGCTGAAGAAACATGTAATACTAAAGCTGAAGTAATTGTTTTCCGTCAAATCAAGTTACTAAGCGTTACTCTTCACAAACTTTTCCTACCACGACTAACAACAACTTTTCGTTGGAAATAGATGTGTTTTAAAGTTCCTTTGATTAGAAATAAGGAAAGCGCGCTACCACTAGAGTTTCGAGGCCGCCACATGTAATGGTAATTGAAAAAAATTGCATTACCATTGAATTGTAATTCATTCATTTTGTGGCAAAAAAACTAAAATGGGAAAATAATCCTGGCATCAAGGAAAGTCTAATTTTAATTAAATTAAAAAAAAAAAATTGTATAAATATTTTGAAAGGTGGAGGAACAAAAGTAAAAAAAACAAACACCCGTTTCGTAGAACAAAATTAAGGCTGGTTTAATTCATATTTGGAGTTTAGTTACGAAGAAGTTTCATCTGCACCTTTGAAAGGTACAGTGTTGCGTAAAACAATAGCAACAAAATCAGTAAGCTGCTACAAAATCGTGTATCTTTTTAAATATTAGGGACACACAAAAATGATTATAAGAATCAAAGCATATCATACATCATATTAAAAACAAATCATATTCAAATTTGGTTTTGTTTTTTTTATTAAATTTAAAATTAATGTGGCAACATTCAGTTTATCTGAGAGCAAAACAAAAGCAACATAATTAATATTTAGTGTAAGATTCATTATTCGTAATAACCGCTGCACATCTGAGCGGCATCGACTCTATTAAATTAGATATGTTGGTATTAGGTATATTTTCCCAATTAAGTTTCAGGTCTTCATTCAGTGCAGTCTTATTGGAAAACCTTTGACAAGAAACTTTTGCCTACAAAATCCCAAAAAGATTTTCAATGGGATTCAAGTCATTGTGATTGTGCCGGCCAATCAAGGACTTGAATCCCATTGCTTCTAATGTAATCTTTGATGAGCTTTACAGTGTGCTTCGGGTCGTTGTCGGGCTGAAATGTTCACTGAAGCGACATATTCCACTCTGAATGTGGTCGCATCTTGCTTTCTAAAATGTCATTATATACAAATCGATCCATTATTTCTATCGATTTTTTGAAATGGTTCAACTTCATCATAGGAAAAACAAGTCCAGACCATAATGCCACCGCCTCCGTGTTTAAAATTTATTTTGCAGTTTCGGGCTTCAAGTCGTGTATCTTGGTGGCGCCGTACCGTGCACATCCCATCTGAATTAATCAAGGTGAACTTTGATTCATCGCTAAAAAAACGGTTTTCGATTTTTGAACGGTACAATTTTAGTGCTCTTTTGCAAGACTGAGTCTAAAAAACAAAAAATTGCAACTTGTTGTCACAATTTCAGACAGAATTGTTTTAATTGTAACACCTCACCTTGTTTTTTTATGCTTAGCTGTAAGCAAAGGTTTATTTGCCGGTCTGTAACTTCTTAAATCGTTCTCAACGGCTCATCTTCGAAAAGTGCTGTGATGGATATCTAAATCAAGTGTCCGAACAATCTCTTTGGATGCGGCAAATGCTTTTCATTTGAACACGCCACAAATGTTCCTCTCATCACGCAGCGATGTCTTCTGCGGTCGACCTCTTTAACGTGCCGTTGTTACGTCTTTTGTGATTGATTATTTCTTTATTAATCTACAAACTATTGACCGATTAATACCAAACTGTTTCACGTTCGATATTTGCAAATTTCCGTTTTTATATACGGAAATAATTTGTAATTTAAGAGCTTCACAGTATTTAAAACGTGCCATTATAAATAGAACAGTTAATATCACAACTAGCGCAAAAACAAAACTAAACTTAAATGTTTTTTATGACTTACAAACAACACATGCTTTGCAATAACGGAACTTTTACCGATAATTCTTGGAACTTTTGTTCTCTTTTTACATTTTTCAAGTTTTGTTGCTTTTGTTTTGCTCTCAGACAAATTGAATGTAGTCATATTAATTTTAATTTTAATAAAAAAAACAAAACCAAATTTGAATTTGACTTATTTTATATATGATGTATGAATATATGCGTTCATTCGTATAATCTTTTTTGTGTGTCCCCAATATTAAAAAAGATAAACGATTTTGTTGCAGCGAACTTATTTTGCTGCTATTGTTTTGCGCAACACTGTATGTATATTTAATGACCTTTTTTTAAGGTAAGGGCAGATTCTTAAATTGGCATTCAATAAGCACAGGTAGGCTGAAAAAAGAGAAGTTGCAAAACCTGAATGGTCTACTCGTAAAAGTGTGATTTTGAAGGGTATTTTTTCAGTAGTTTCAAATCGATTTTTTTTAATACATTGAACATTACAATACATTAACTGGTTTGCAATAAGAATTTGGTATATTAATATTTTTAATAATGTTTTCCTTTATTTCTTTTTGTTATTTTCAATTTTACAACCATTTAAATAGTCATAAATATTTTCAGAAATAGAAAGTAATTTTGTCTATATAGGTGGAAGACTGAATAGATCTTTTGCGGAAAGCAGCGTTAGATGCAAACGTCTAAAAGCCGTAACTATTCGAAAATATTTAGATCCTAATGAACTGTCAACGGCATTATGATCTAAAGCATCTGGCACTAAGCTTTTGATGGAAATAGCAGCAAATTCGCCAAAGAGGGCAAAAAGCATTTTAAATATCTGGAGGCAATCCAAACAAAGCAAACAACAAAAATATGAACCAGAAGAAGCATTATTCTTAATCGTTACAAATAATATTTCTAAATCCACTTACAAAAATATGCGAAATGGTGCTGTCCTTCGGAACCATGATCTGTATCTATCTTTTAAGGATGTTCTACGCAAAAGAAAGCGTGGTTATCCCACAAATATTTTAAATACAAAAACAACTTTCTGTAATCATTAGTTAAATATATGTCATTACTTAATGATACCTGTTCTAGAATTTCGAAATTATTAAACATCTGCGTTTTGGTTGAAAGACGACATTCGTTGTGAGCTTGTATTCAAGTATGACTTCAATAGAAGTTCTGAAATATTTAATGTGAACATTTTTTCACATATTCACCTCTTTTCTGCATGCCAATTTGATTGCAATGGTTGCATGAAACTGATGAAATCTCTAGAGCTGAGAAATGTTACATTGACGCACAAATGGCTGAGTTACAACCATTTCAAATTTAAAAATTTACTATATCTTTCGTAGTTCATCTCAGCATGATTGATGGAAAGGTAAAATAGAAGTAGTTATTAACAGGGGCGGATTATGTTGAGACTTTGCCTTTTGTTTTTTTTTTGTTATCCGTACTCTAGTCCTGATTTAAATAATGAACCATTTTAAATAATGCTTATTCTGTATTTATAACAAGCGAATAAGAAAATCTGCATCCTGATTATTAATAATATTAAGATAATAGAAAGTGATAATAGTTTGTTCTTTAAAATCATTTTAGATATCCAATGTATTAGCTGGACGTACCAGCTAATCCACGTAATGCAAATTTGTCCTGCTAAAATTTCTACGTAAGAAATTTCTACTTTGCATTGTTAAGACATAAATAGTCTCATGGCCTAAAAAACTGTTAGTTTTACGTTAAAACTGCTAAGGGCATTTTTGAAGATAACTATTTGATCAACAATTTTGTTGCATTGTAGCGTATTTTATGTCCGACATACAGAAGCAGAGCTATTGGCGAATAACCAATTTCGGTGAACTTTGAACCGGAATATTTTCTGGCGCTTACATTGTATCATAGGAAATTATGACAGGTTGTTAATTATGACTTAATGTAGAGGTTTGCATTTAAAAAAAATTGGAACCTAAACTTTTCAATTTCAGAGTAAAAAAAATTTTCTTTGAAAAAAATGTGGCGATGAAATTGAAAAACACTCGGGCAAAAGTCAAAAGTTATGTCGCAGAAAAAACTAAGGATGCAGAAAAATTTGTTTTAACGAGGAGTTTTTTATTCGTCTTCTTTCGATTTGGAACCAATGTGCGACGTTTTTCCGGTGTGCTCGTAGAATTTAGATTTAAGAAAAAAATCATATTCTCAAATACTTAAAGACATATCTTTTATATTGCATACTAGTATAAAAGCCTGTCCAATGGCAGGTCCTCCACACACTTCCTTTTTGGAGCCTTTTACCGAAAGCACTTTTTTCTTTTTTTAAAGCTTGATTTTGTATGCACTTGAGTTGTGCAAAATACAAAGTAAAGGAGTGTTGAAAAATTAGTTCAAGTGCAAAGTTCAAAGTGCAAAAAGTCGTGTTTGGTAACAATCAAACACTCAAAACATTCTTAGTAAAATGCCTACGAATGATATTCGTAAACAAAATATTCGTACATTCTACAAATATTCGTACAATATACAAAGCATTTACTAATGCTTTTGTACTATTTACGAATGAAAAATCATATTAGTAGAAAAAATACATTCGTAGATTGACCGTACGAATTACTCATAGAATGTATGAATTATTAGTTGAGTTTTAAAAATTGAAACTGAATTCGTTCAGCTTGACTTGTCGAATAACTACACAATAAATTTAACTGTATCATTTTGTAAAGTGGCTGTAGCCTACTGCTGGAGTGCGGAGCCCGTAGGATAAAGAGCCGAGGTTCAAACCCCAACTCAGACAGAATTTGATTTTGCGTGGTTAGTCGAATAACTACAGAATATAAGGAACTGTATCATTGTAAAGTGTCTGTAGCCTACTGGTGGAGTACGTGGCTTGTAAGCTAAAGAGCCGACGTTCAAACCCCAGCTCAGTCAGAATTTTATTTTTTTCGTTATAAGATATTATGATCATTCGTAAATGTAACAAATATATTCGTACAACCCATCTAGCATTTGGAAGATTGTTTGGTAAGCACGATTAATAGGCGATTCTTATTTTGATCATCTAGAAGATTAGTGGAGGAGATACAAAAAAAAAATACATGAACATTAATTTAGGTTCGCGCAGAAGGCGAATATAAGATTCTTCGTAGCAATAGTTTTTGAAATCAACAACAAATTTTGAATAGAAATAAGTAAGCCTTGCCATTTTTGTGTTCAAAATACAAATTTTTAAAAAAAGTGTTCTGAAAAATTGTGCAAAAAAAAAAGTTAAATTGCATGAAATACAATATAAAGATAAAAAAAAATATAAACAGCAATGAACTAACGCATTTGAGGCTTTAAAAAAAATTACTTAAAAATAGTTAAATTTGAAGGCCAATACTAATGGCCAAAGTTTTCGGCGATAGTGAATGTGTACCTAGCAGCAGCAAAACACAACAAAAATTTTTATTGTTTTAAAAAATGTTTGCAATAATTCAATCTTCTGTTATATCTGGCAGATGGCGAAACTGGCTCTTTATTATTTCAGTTTAGTTTTTAATTTTTTATGTGTTTATATGTAATTATGTATTCAACAATAGATTAAACAATATTTAATATGTGATTAATACCGCAAGCATACATATAAAAAAAACATTTGAATTCGTTGTTTTATTTTATAAAACCTACAAAAAATAATCGTATATATGAGTCCTTTACGTTTCGCATATAACGCTTCCAAGCAGTTCTACTACAATTCCTAAAAGCGATTTATAATTAAATCTTCTTGGCAAACCGCAGTTGATATTCAAACAAATCCTCTTGACCCTTCACAGATGCTACTTTTAGACGCATCGCAGAAGTTTTATCTTGAAGATTAGCCTAAGTGTAACAGTTTCATACAAAGAATGGAACTTCCGCGATCAGAATCCGACATCATGGGCGATCAGACAGATCCTCTGGGCGAATCGTATAAGATTCTTTCGCGATTGTAAATGCTAGCTGGGAATAGACATTTGTTTTTGTACGAAAACGAATAAAATGTTAGTAATATGTACTAATTTACGTCAACTCTACGAATCCTATTCGTGGCTGAAAACTACGAATAAAATTCGTAGAATGGACGCAGTTTTCATACACAACTTTTCAAACTGGATTTGCAACTGTCATATACGTAGCATCTCAGGTGTCATTTTGCAAGTGATACAATTATATTTTTTGATACAATCGACTCAAATCGACTGAAATCGACTCGAAAGAAGTTCATTAAATTCGTCATAACTTTTTTATAAAAGGATGAAAAAAAGATGTAGTTAGATCAAAAATGTCCTAATGTAAAAACCCAATATTGTCACTGATAAGTATCAAATTTTTTCTGTGCATACTTTTTGAGAACAGTGTGTCTTGCAAAATTTCTTTACTATCAAAAAATAATTACTATTTGAGAAATACTATGTGCGGAGCAGCTTGTTTGCCTTTCAGTGTGCATACTTTCAGGCTGAACAGTTTGAGAGATATTTGACACGGAGCAGCGTGCTTGCATTTTATATATTAAGATGAATATGCCACAACCAGAGTTAAGTGAAGTTGTGGGTATTTACTTATGAAGACAACACTTTGAATGTGTGGATTGCATTTTTTTTTTTTTGATTCGCCCGGAGGTATGAAATCTTTCAAAGATATGTATACCCGTCCTATACGCATGCACGATTTACATTCTAGATCCTGCCTGGATCAGCCGGGACAGACAGAATGCACCTACGTACTAAAACATTGGCAATTAGGATTTTCCACTATGCACATTAATTTGCTTTTCAGTGGAATTAAAAAATTGAATATATATAAAACTTTAATTTAAGTATATTTGATTCTATATTAAAAAGCATCATCGAATTAAATAATAGTGATTATTTATTTAAGGTACCCGAAATAACAATCCTGAGTTCAAAATCAATCTAAAACACTATTCTCATTTTAACAGGTTTCCGGCCATTATCCAACCCAAGGACCTACGTGGAAATAAATCTCATGTCCGCCAAACCAAAATCCCAACTAGTTGGATGAGCATTTGGGCCAACTAATCTTCTACCGTATGCCAAAAAAAAAATTCATTCTTGGTTCCTCGGAATTTTCAAAGATATGACTGTTTTTATGAAAAATTAATGATTACACTGCGCGATTTTTTGTACTCTTTTTCCCTGTATTTAATAATTTCATATAACAAAATTATCTTGGAAATTTTCAAAGATATGACTGTTTTTATAAAAAATTAGTGATAACACTGTGCCCATTTTTTTCTTTTTGTATTCTTTTTTCCTCGTATTTGATAGTTTCATATAACAAAATCTTCAGCAAAGTTGCTCCTTTTTTGTGACCAAAATTTTTGCTGAATAAATAGACCAAGTGAGTCTAATATAAAGTCTAAATTAAAGCTATGATAAGTTGCAACGCAAAAAGTATATCATCATGGCGTATTAGTAATTTTATTTGCTTTGGAGCATTGAAAGCTCGCCAAATATATGTGGCTTTTAAAAGTTTTTAAGACAACTTCAAACGGTTTTTTCATATTTATGTGCTCAGCAAAATTGTTGACCAGAATAAAAGGGTAAAATTTGCCCAATTATCAGGGGGGAAAAGGGTACATAAAAGCACACAGTGTAATCGTTAATTACATGTATGCATGTATGCATGTGTAAAACAGTCATATCTTTGAAAATTCCCAAGAACCAAGAATTCAATTTTTTTTTTTTGCTTACTGTCGAAGTTTGTATAAGTACTCTAAATTTAACAAATCGAAAAGTAGTGGTGACATATTTACATTATTCATTTTCAAAATTTCAACAGTGTTTTTCATTATGACATATCGGAGATCTTGAACTTTCCCTTTTCTTTAAAATTTGTGCAGTCTAAAACCAGTAGATAATATTAGCATAGAAAAACTAAAGACTGAACGAAACCAACGTTAGCTTAGAGTATTTTTTATAAAAAGACCATTACAAGTAATTAAAATTATAAGAATTATTTTTTATTTCTCCACAAAAAATAGTCATCGAAAAAAAAATTAAAGAATAATTTTTTTGTGTTGAATTGCTGTATGGAAACTATCAGTACGATTGCCAGTGGTATATCTTTTTGTTGACCAAATTGATAAGGAATATCTCATATATGAAACCGTTTGTGTACTACAAAAAATCACTGTCGGAAAACTTATGGAAGGGCGTAACAAAAGAACCTTTCTTATTTCCTTTTTTTGTTATAATAAATTTTATTGATCTTTAACATTTGATTTTATGAGCAGTAGGATTATCCAAATTTTTGCTGGTTTTTTTTTTCTTAAATGGTTTTAAAGTTAGAAAACTAAATTAGTAATTTTATTTAAAAAAAAAAAATTGTTTTTGATTGCTAATCCTCAAAAACCGTTGAAAAGTTTTAATAAATTGATTTGTTGAGCGACACTTACTGGCACTCCGGGCGCAAAACACACCGAGAAAAACATTTTCTCAGCTAATCTCCGATTCTTTAATATGTACACTAACATTAAATTGATAGGATTGTTAATGTAGCAAAGCTATTCTTAAAAAATATTTATGTTGTGTAATTTTTACTTTGAACTTTTAATTGTCCCCAGGTGTTTTATTTACAGTTGTGAAATTGTTTTTCAGCAATTATTTTTAACCATCGTCGAAAGACACAACCACTGCTCTTGAGTTGAATAACTTTGATGTTGAGCATTGAGATATCAAAGTAATTCCTAGAAAAACTATATTAAATTGTTGTCTCATTATTTATTATATTTTTGATGTTGCACGTACAACAAAACACCTGTTATACATTTCTGAGGTATAATTTTACCAAGAGGAGTGCTGCCACATTATGGAATAATATAAATTTTAAACTAAGCAACAAACTAAAATTCTTCTCAATAACAGTCTTGCTTCGAGCAAGTTTCGGAAATATATTATAAAATTGTACTTATGTTTTCTTTAACTATTATTGTACTATAATAAATTATAGTAAACAGTTTTATTTTAAAGCAAAGCTTATATATTCCGTGCTCTGTTTCCTTTATTTCTTGCGCTGTAGTATTCTTTGATCATTTCAATGGATTTTTTATTTATTATTATATTATTTTATGTTGCTTTACAATTTCAAGGCAAACAATATTTTGAAAATTTAATTTTTTTTTTTTAATTGATTTTTATTGTACAAGAATATACAAAAAAATGTTCAAATAAATTCCTCCTATAATACAGATTCTACAGCATTTCAAAACCAGTGTGCCATACATAGTGCGAAACATACTTTTTTAAATCGAGCCACACCCTGCAAACAAACTAACAGAATGGATCGATTTTAATATTTTTATTTCAAATTATTTATAATGTAATTCTACACTCCATTTTTTTTTTTAAAGATCTTTGACCTGAAAGGAAAGGGATAGATTTATTTAGAGGAATTGATTGGAAATATACGTGAATTATTGATTAGGCGAAACAACCTTGAAAGACAATTTGAATTAATTTTAACCGAGGCTAGTGTTATGCCTTTATCTCGGCAAGCATTCCCATTTACCAAAATTTACGTCTTTGAAAAATTTTTCTAGTTCTTACACGCAACAATATGGTC